>QEPC01014730.1:6888692-6928380 GCA_003113815.1 Sphenodon punctatus | reverse complement strand
AGTCTTTTTTTAAACAAAAATCCAGGCTGGGCAGGGTGGGTGGGGGGTGTCCCCCCTTCCACCCGCGCAGCCTGGACTCGGGGAGGGTTTGTTTTTTTAAACTTTTTTGCTGGGGCTTTAAGTTTTTTACATTGCAGCCATTTTTAAATGACTGCAATGTAAAAAAATCCGGTATCCGGTACCCGGACCGGATTACCGGGTCGAATCCGATAATGCCGGTACGCCCGGTACCGGCATTATCGGATACCGGATTTACCGGTTTTCCCGCCCCTAATAAATAGCCTGGGCCGTACAGATATAATGGACCCACCTCCTCCCTTATGCCCGCTTGCAGCCTCTAAGGTCTGCCGAGAGTGCTCTTGCAGAGATCATCATTGCATCCGCTCCATATTATTATTATTATAAGCTTTTATATAGTGTCAGCGATGTACCTGACGCTTTACAGAGAATAAAATGGACACGGCCCCTGCCCGAGAGCTTACAATCAAAAGAAAGGGGGAGGGGAGACAGGGAAGGGAGAACAGAGGGAGAGACAAGGGATGCAACAATCATGAGGATGCGAGAACTCAGGTACACGTTCTTGGCTTGACTGCAGTAAAATAGGAGTTTGCAGATAACAGGTGGGGATAATCCTGGGTGGGGATGATTAGCAGGAGTTAGGAAGGGCGGAGCGGAAGAGGGAGGTTTTGAGGAGGGACTTGAAGGTGTGGAGGGTGGGGGCAAGGCGGACAAGGGCGGGGGGGTGGGAGTTCCAGGCATGCAGGGCAGCAAGGGAGAAGGGATGAAAGCGGTTGGGGGAGCAGAGGAGGCATGGTACGGTGAGGGAGGGGATGGAAGGGGAGCAGAGTGCTCGAACAGGGGTTCGGGGGAGGTCGGGACAGAGATGTAGGGGAGAGCAAGGTTGTGAAGGGCTTTGTAGGTGAAGATGAGGCACTTGTGCAGAATATGCTCAGGAAGGGGGAGCCAGTGGAGGGAGGAGAGGAGAGGCTGCATGTGGTCAAAATGATGGGTAGGTGGATGACCCTGGCAGGAGAGATTTGAACAGAGATGAGGGAGGAAAGGTGAGAGCAAGGAAGGCCAGCAAGGAGGAGGTTACAATAGTCAAGGCGTGAGATGACTAGGACGTGAATGAGAATTTTGGCAGAGGAGACAGACAGTAAAGGGCGAATCTTAGCAATGTTGTGGATGGAGAAGCGGCAGGATTTGGCCACGGAGTCAATGTAGGGTTTGAAGGTGAAGTGCGAGTCGAAGATGAAGTCCAAACTACGGGCTTGAGGGACAGGGAGAATGGAGACCCCATCATTGACAATTGACAGGGAAGAAGGAGAGGAAGGATTGGGAGGGAAGATGAGTTCAGTTTTCGCCATGTTCAGTTTGAGTTGGCATTGAGACATCCATTTATTTATTTATTTAACATACTTATACCCTGCTCTTCCCACCACGCGGCAGCCCAGAGTAGCTAGCAACAATAAAAATACAATATAAGAATATAATATAAAACCATTTAAACATTTTAAAACCTAATTAACAAAAGCAGGGAAAACAACCCATCCCACCCCTACCCCTCTCCCTCACCAAATGCCTGACAGAACAGCCAGGTCTTATAGTTCCTATGGAAAGCCAGGAGGTCCGGGGCCAGATGGGCCCCCACCGGGAGGGAGTTCCAAAGGCGTGGTGTGGCCACCAAGAACGCCCTGTCCTGCATGTCCCTCCCCGGGAAACCCGGGGGACCTCCAACGTGGCGCACCCAGACAACCGCAGGGGCCGATCAGGAACCCGGAGAGTGAGGCGGTCTCTCAGATATGCAGGGTCCAGGCTGTTTAAGACTTTATAGGTTAAAACCAACACTTTGAATCGGGCCCGGAAGACTATTGACAGCCAGTGCAGAGATCAGAGCACTGGTGTAATGTGCTCCTGGCAGCCCAGCCCCACCAAGAGCTGGGCCACCGCATTCTGCTCCAACTGCAGCTTCCGAGCCGTCACCATAGGTAGCCCCACATAGAACGAGTTACAGTAGTCTAACCAAGAGGTAATAACAGCATGGATGATTGTGGCCAGATCCGGAACTGACACCAGCGATTGAAGCTGCCGCACCAGATGTAACTAGCGGAAGGCACTCCTCGCCACAGTCTCCACCTGGATATCCAGGCAGAGCTGCACATCGAGGAGCACCCCGAACCTGCAAAGTCAGTGGAGGACAAATCCCCTCATTTGAGGGGACCATCATTTCCATCGACTTACCCACTAACATCACCTCCATCTTGTTAGAATTCAGTCGCAGCCAATTAGCCCTCCTCCAGTCCGACACAGCTGTCAAACGCCGGGTAAGCACTGAGACAGCTGGGCCTGGGTCAGTTGAAAATAAGAGGTACAGTTGGGTGTCACCCGCATACTGATGACACCTCACCCCATACCCCCTGATTACCTCACCGAGCAGCTGCATGTACATGTTGAACAGGAGAGGGGACAAAACAGAACCCTGCGGGACCCCACACGAGAAGTCTTGGTGTGATGAAAAATTATCACCGAGCACCACCCGCTGAATTCTTCCAGTCAGGAATGAGCGGAACCATTCAAGAACAATCCCTCCCACCCCCGCAGTGTCCCGTAAGTGCGTCACCAACATCTCGTGGTCAACGGTATCAAATGCAGCCAACAGATCTAATAGGACCAAAAGGGTCGATCGACCCTTATCCTTTTCACAGCGCAGATCATCGACCAAAGCCACCAATGCTGTCTCAGTGCTGTGCCCTGGACAAAAGCCAGACTGAGCAGGATCCAGATAACCGACACAGTTGAGATGCCCTTGGAGCTGTTGAGCCACTACCCTTTCAATAACCTTCCCTAAAAAGGGAAGGTTAGAGACAGGCTGATAGATGGCAGGGGAGTCAACGTCAAGCGATGGTTTCTTGAGCAGAGGCCGTACCACCGCCTCCTTGAGTCAGCCCTGCACTCTGCCCTCCTGCAGGGAGGCATTGACCACCCCGGCCAGCAACGGCCCCATTGTCTCCCGGCAGCTCTTAACCAGCCAGGACGGGCCTGGATCTAGTTTGCAAGAAGGGGCTCGAACAGCCCCCAGTACCTCCACCACTTCAGTGGGTGTCACTGACTTAAAGTGATCCCATAAAATGGGACAAGCCGGGGCTGTGGCAAAATGCCACAGGCACCGGCAAAGACAGCCACTGACTCTTACAAAGACACCCTGCCCGAACCCAAGTCAGGCCTGATCCGAGCGCTAGGCCTCTAATCGAACACATGGGAAGGACCCCACATTCCTCAAATTCCTGAGCTAATTGGCTCGGACTGATCAGGGGGGAATCTACCTTGGGCCAGGTGACCCGCCCGAGCGAATCACAGGTGGGGGGAAGGGAACTTTTAAAAGAACTGAGCCAGGGGCTTTTGTCTCTTACTCTCTCCTCACTCACTGAAATCTCTAGCAGACGCTGCTAGACTGGTGACCTCCCTGCCTGGAGGCACACATGGACTGTATGGCTTAACAGTAACTCTGTACCTCTGGCTTTGTTTTCCTATGGGGTCCAGGTCCTTCTTCTGGCAATCACCTATGGAGACCTGATCAGAATCAGCATGAGTACTTGCTTGCTACATCAGCTACAGTTGTAGGAAGACGCATTCTAAAAGGACAAACCTTTTATATGTACTAGTAAAGTCTACGTTTTCTTTTTACCCTACTGGGGGTGTGTGCACGTTATTGGCTGAGCATTATACGTCTCCTTAGGCCAGGTAACCAGGCCAAGCTACTAAGGAGGGGGAAACTACCTGTTGGGCTAGAAGCCAGCAGCTTTGGTACCAAGGGAAGCCTTCCTTGGGTGACTCAGGGGTTTGGCCTCCAATGCAAGGAGGAAACCCCGGGAAAGAGTGCCGGGAACAGGGAGTGTTCTTGGGAAGCTGTGAGGCTTATACCTTTTGGGATTCACATTTCCTGAGTAGTGATATACTTGGGTGGTGGCAGCAGAATATCATGGGTTTGCCAACTTTGGGAACCCCCTGATCAGAGATTTGGAGAAACAGTGAGGGGAGTGGCTCAGCTGTATAGCACCCCTTACTGGCGTTTTGCGACAGGGGCTTCTACAGCCTCTACCTCCTCCACTGCATTAAGCGCAGCATCGAGGTCTTGGTGAGGTCCAGGTGGATATATCCGAGACACAGTTGGTGTGACGAGCTTGAACAGAGTGGGAGAGGGAAGGAGTGGAGAGAGAGAGAGAGAGTTGAGTGTTGTCAGCGTATAGGTGGTATTGGAAACGGTGGGAGGCAGTGAGTTTGGCTAAGGATGTGGTGTAGATAGAAGAGGAGAGGGCCAAGGACAGAGCCTTGGGGAACCCTGACTGAGAGGGGTAGGGGGGAGGAGTTAAGAAGAGATACATTGAAGGAGCGGTCAGAAAGGTAGGAGGAGAACCAGTCGAGGACAGAGTCCCGGAATCCCAGGGAGTGAAACGATTCATGCAAGAGCAGTTTCAGTGGAGTGAAGGGGATGGAAGCCAGACTGGAGGGGGTCAAGGGAGGAGTTGGCGGCAACAGGAGTAGACCACCCGTTCAAGGAGCTTGGAAGCAAAAGGGAGGAGCGAGACAGGATGGTAATTAGAGAGTTCAGAGGGATCCAGAGTGGACTTTTTGAGGATGGGGTAGACAGTGGCGTGTTTAAAGGCAGAGGGGGGAAGGAGCCGGTATAGAGGGAGAGGTTGATGATATGCAGGAGGAGAAGGAGAGGAAGGGGGGAGGGGTTGGAACTGGCAGGAAGAGGCGAGGAGGAGGCCTACGCCACCACCCTGGCCTTAGGAGCGGGGCTGGTGGGAGAAGGAGAGACTTTCAAAGGAGAGGGTGACGGGTGACAGAGTCAGTGGGGGAGATCCAGGTTTCAGTAAGGGCGAGAGAAGAAAAGGTCATGGCTATAGGGGGCTTTATTAGCAGAGGAGCGACAGTTCCAGCAGGAACAGGAGAATGGGAGTTGACCAGGGGGAAGACAGGGAATGGGGATAAGATAAGGGGATTGGTGGGAAACAGGCTGTGGGACAGAGGGGCAAGAAGTGATAGGGGGAGGGAGGAGGAGGTGTGGGGACAGTGGAGGGAGATGACAGGCTTAGTGGGGGGTAGGAGGAGACAGGAAAGGAGTAGGGGGAGAAGCAGGTGAGAGGCAAGGGGGAGAGGGCGGAGGAGGGGAGAGAAGGGGTGGGAGAAGAGAACAGGCATCCCGGTGGGTTGGTTACAGAGGGGGAGCTGGGATGGATCGTGAAGTTGTGCTGGTAGCCGCTTCTGCCCGCCAATGGCTCTTCACCCTTTGGCGACACTCTTCGGCCGCCGCCCAGAGGCCACCGCCCTCAGGACAGCCCCTTGCTTATGGAGTTCAGCCTACCTACGGGGAGGGGAGCACGCACAGAGACATTCTCAGTGGCTTCGCCATATCTCTAGAGCTCCTTTCCATTGGAGGTTTGCCAAAGCCCTAGTCTGAGGATCTTCCAGAGGCAGTACAAGACCTATTTATCTGGCCAGATATTTAACAGGTAAGATTAGGATTTGGGAGTTTTTATGGGTATTTTATATGTGGTTTTATGGGACGTATTCTTTGTATTTTATATGTATGTTTTAATGACATTGTTAGCTGACCTGAGCCTTCGGGGAAGGGTGGAATAAATTTTGTAACTAAATAAATATATTTAGAGGAATGACATTCTGTAAAATAAGGTTAAAGACCATACCCATTTCTTCAAATGTATTGGATGTTTTTTGCTGGAAGAGTTAGATCAGTTTATTCCGCCCCATTTTTCCTGAAAGAGCAGGTTTGCTTACTATTGACAGCATTTTCTTTGTTCCACGCAATTAACAAGTTCATCTGGAGCCACAAACAAAAGGGATTCAACATTACTCTTGGGCATGCAGCAGCTGAACAAACGTTAACGTATTAATAAAAACCTATTTAAATATGTCAATGTTCAGTGGTTAGGACCATCCCCAAGGTACCCCGTGGCCAGCGAGTTGATAAGAATGATAGGCTCTTCACTTGTGTACAATAGGAAACGTAGATTTCATAGCAGCATGTACTCGTCTATCGATGATGTGAAAATCTCTGCCAGAATTGACTGTGTATACAAGTATCTAGGACAGCATCTTTTGCATAATGAAATCTACTGACTTGCTTGTAGATTATCTGATTTAAATTAAGTGTGTGCTCTTTGGAGTTTGCCACTGCTTTATTTTGGTTGTTCAAGCTACGAATGGTTACCTGTAAATAGGGCTCAGTGCAAATTATGCCGTAAAAGTCTTTATAATCTCAGTTCCGATCTTTTACATTTGAATTTTCCTTGTAGTGAACTGGCAGAGGGACCCATTTTATCCTCCAATATCCCATTGTGTCATCTGGCATAGCTGACACCATCTCTTTCCTTTTTTCTGTCCATTTTCACTTTCTCTTTTTTTCTGCTTTGTCTCTTTTTAATCAACAGTGTATGAGACAGTTCAAGCTTCTACTCACCTACAAGTGTCTTCGCTCTGCAGCTCCTCAGTACCTCTCCTCTCTTATCTCCCCCTACGCCCCTACTCCTGACCTCCGTTCATCAAGCAAGATGCTCTTATCTGTGCCCTTCTCCTCCATCGTCAACTCCCGACTCCGCGCTTTCCACCTTGCCGCACCATATGCTTGGAACGAATTTCCAGAGTGGGGTGCGTCAGGCCACCTCCCTGTCCATATTCAAGTCCCACCTAAAGGCCCACTTCTTTGAGATCACTTTTATCATGAACACAGGCCCTATCTATATCATACCCTTGTTGATTTTAACCATGTTAACTGAAATAAATTAATTTACTGAATACCTGCATCCTGTAATTCATTATTCATAGGAAGACTTTCATTTGTAGTTGTCTATATTTTTGTGCCTTGATTAGATTCTAAGCTCCATGGAGCAGGGACTGTCTTCATGTTGTGTGTATCTATACAGCGCTGCGTACGACTAGTACCACTATAGAAATGATAATTAGTAGTAGTAGAGTCATTCTCTGTGCACCATGGCTGAATTGAAGGGCCGCAAGCGAAGCTAATGAGTCTTAAGCTAGTGAGCAGCTACTTGAATTTGCAGCCAGGTGCAATGGTGTGGGTCCCATGGCCAGTGACATTAGGCTCTGCTATGGGAGCGGAAAGGGAAGGTGAGTGGTTTTCAAAGGGTCACAACGCTTTTCCAGTAAATGTGAAGCTCGGTCCTACAGCTGTCACTGTCCTTGGTGCCCTTCTTTGCTCCATATATGTGCCTGGCTTCCTGCAACCACTGTAACGTAGTGGATCGATTGCTGGACTTTGATCTGGAGAACAGGGTTCAAATTCTGTCTTAGCCATGAACTCCATAGGTGAACTTGGATAAATCATGCTCTGCCTCAGTTCCCCATCTGTAAAATGGGAATGTATGTATCCCTGTCTCTCCCTAGGTTTCCCTCTCCATTGTCTGTCTTAGGTTGTAAGCCTCTTGGTGCAGGAACCTCTCTCAAAGAAATAAATCATAACTGTACAACACCAAGCATATTGCTTGTACTATATGAATATAATAACCACTCACAGGTCGTAAAGAATTAACCTACACTGTAACTTGCTTGATTGCTAAAGACCTGCATCTTTAAATAACATCTGCTTTTTAACTTGTCAGCATCTCTTTAGACAAGCTACTTCAACAAACTGAGTTACTTCCCCTCTGGGTGGAAGAAACTCAAGTTCATTGTGTGTTGCTTTAAAAAAAACCAACAAAACAACCTGAAGCTCTCCCATTTGATTTGCAGTTGCTAGGTGTGATTTTTTTTAATTTTTTTTTCCAATGTGCTTAGCTTATGGAGAAGTTTTCAGCAGGCTAAGAATATTTTATAAGGTTAGGCAATGGTGTTAAATGTTAATTAGCAGTTGCATAATCCCAGGTGGCGTCCTCTAACATGCGCTCATCGAATTTTAATGAGTGTCACTCGTGTGATTCAAACTTAAAATTAGCTTTCTTACTCAAGTGCATTGATTTTTTCCCCCTGCACACTCCCTCCTCCTCTCCCCCCCCCCCCTGTTAAATTTGATGTTATGAACAAACTATCCTTTTTTAGTGTTTACATTAGTTTTAACTTGGGCTTGATCTTCATTGCTTGTTTTCATGTTCTCCATTGTTTTAGCTACAGCTTGTTCAGTGCATGAACATGCATGCTTCCCTATAGTTCTAAACCTGAATACTTTTCTTTCTTCTTCTGGTAGAATTCCACTCGACCTGGGCAAGAAGTGACTCGTCAATTAAGGATTTGTCCCATAGTCACTTCCATCCAGAGAAGGTCCTGGTAGATGGTATCTTTTATGACTTAATTGTAAGTGTGAAGTCTGCGTAGTGAATTAATCCTAATAAAAGACAGTGGGACCTATGTTTGACCAAGACTGAATAAGAAAACAAGTCCTCTGATGTGAAATGTTTTTTCAACAGAACCTGTGGCTGTTTAAGACTTTGGGCTCTTATGTTCTGAAGGATTTTGTAAGATAGAAAGACTTTCTTGGATACCTTTTCTATTCAGAACTATCTATTTATTCTGTTACATGCTGCTTTTGCTTTGCCTATTTGTAAAATAAATGAGTGAGTTTATTATTTTAAGAATGGCGGGGGTGTGTGTGCCTTTTTTAGGCTTGTTAATATCTAGTTAATATACCTTCTAGACCTTTGGTTGTTTTTACTTTTCTCTCTTATTCTGGTAGAATAATAATCGACTTCGGCAAGAAGCAAATCTTCAATTAAGGATTTGTCCCATAGTAACTTCCATCCAGAGAAGCTCCTGATAGATGGTATCTTTATGACTTAATTGTAAGTGTGGAATCTCCAACTTGGCAATGTTCTAGTATTGTAGTATTCAATATGTTCTAGTATATTGGATTCTACCAGTTATTACTTGGTTCATGGATTCTGTGTTTGCAAATCTGTGGCCAAATCCTGTGTACCCTTTGAGCATCAATTGAAAGGTTTCACTAATTAATACCTTGCCAATGGTGGTGTCCAGGCTCTAAATATCTACTTAGCCCAGTTTGACACTGGTGCAGCTCCTCAACAGACTTCAGTGGAGTTACTGGGTGAAAGCTGACATGCCCGTAACTCTGCTTTAACACCACTTTAACATTTCTTATGCATGTTGCAGGGCTGTTTTGGCACCCTGTGCAAAGGAAATGTTGAAGTGGAGTTAAGGTGCATGTCTGTTTTTACCCACTCTTGATTTCCACCAGTGTAAATGGGAAGGGATGTGAAATAGTTGTAAAGTTGCTGCCTATCGGGCCTAGTCCAGCTCCCAATGACAGTTCAGTCCTCAAAGGGTAAAAACACACATGACGGTGGCCTGCTGTGGCCCACTTTTTCATGCTTCGGCCCATGGGCCACTGGCATGTCTGTTGAGAGGCCACCAGATGTTGGCCCAGGTTTGCCCTGGGCCTTGTCGGAGACTAGCCCAGGCTCTGACCCCCATATTAGCTCCATGTCACAGCCCAGGCTAGCCTCTACCCAATCAGGGCAAAGCGGGCCACAGCAGGCTATCACGTGTGGTGTGACACGGCCTGGATCAGGTCTGCCATGACTGCCCATCATGGCGGGGCGGGGCTCTGCGGGCAGCATGGGGGCGAGGCCAACTTCACATTCTTGAATCTCACTGCCCTCCCCGGTGGCCTGGCTGTGGGAATGTGTGGTGAGTGGCCTCACCCGGTCTGGACTGTGTCTGCCGCTGCTTTCCGGGCTGGGTTGCCACAGTGGCACGGTCACTTATGTTTCCACCCCAAGTGTTCCACCAATGGAAGTCCCCTTTTCTCTGGTGGCACTTGAGGCCAGCAGAGCACTTGGAGTTTTGGGCTGTCAATCAATGGAAGACTTTCCCATTGACTTTAATGAGAGTTGATTCAGGCTTCAGGCATTTAAAATTTTCAGTAAATCTCTAATGAAAGCCTCTATAGTTTAAAAGCTGAATTGAGTAGACCCAGATAAAGAGTGAACTTTCCTAACCTTATTAATGGTTATCAGTTCTAACCTTCCCCTTACTGTCTGAAGAAAATTTCTGCAAAACTTGAAAGCTTACACACCCGCACCAGCAGACGTTGGTCCAATAAAAGGGATCATCTTTACCTTTGGTGCCATCCTTCCCTGAAAGTCGATGGGAGTTTCACCATTGACTTCCATTGATTGAGGATCACTCCCCTTGCCTTTTCTATCTGAGACATTTTTGTTTTAATGAAAGAATGCTTTGTATCGCTATCGGATCTTGGTCATGAAGATAGTTTTGCTTTGGTTTGATTTTTATATTAATGAAATAGCTCTTGTGAGCATCGGTACAGTTTTGTTTTCATTACAGGAGGTTGTTAGCTCACTTGGCAGGAGACTCTACATGGTTTTTGCTTTGATTTCCCATATGAATTCAGTGTGTTTTCAAAATATTGGCTCCTTGACACCCTGGTGCCACTGGCCTCTCTCTCCTTATAGAACAAATGTCATTTTAAATTATTTTTATTAATCAAGATTTTATCTCTTACCAAAGACTGACAGTTTTCAAAAATCTTTCTGACAGCTTATGTTACAATCAGAAGGTGAAGCAGAATCAATCATTAGGGGTTACGGGATGGACTCTGCCGCCACTTACTTCAGTCTGACTTCACAAAGCCGACGGAATGAGATTGGTGTTAGTTCGGTCAGAATCAAACCTCAGTGTACCCAAGAAAATGAAACTGTCATGGTAACAACTTGGTCTGGCTTTTGAAAGAAACATGTCAAACAGGAATAATTACACTTTTGTCTTTACCCACGCTTCAGATGTCTCTTTCATTATCCATTCTGGAAGACTTGCATTGGATAATGAGTTACCCCCCCTTGCAAGTGTGCAAGAAAAGCACTTGCCTCTTAACAATAAAAGAGTAATTGCTGGAGCAGTTTAATACAAAGAACCACAACCTCCCATTGCCTGTGCTGATAAGACCAGATTGCAAATCTCTGCACCTTTCACACTACAAGAAGAAATGAAAAAAATTGCATAGTAATTTTTAATGGAACTGCTTTGTTTGGAGGTGGGGGACAGAAGGAAAGCAAATCCTCCGTAATTTGAAAAAAGGAAAAATTATTATTGTCTATTTGGACCATGTCTTCCTTTCATTTATCACTTGAGCAACGCTAATTGCACAGCAGTAATGGAGAGAGAATATCTGGCCTGAGCAGCTTTTGATTCACTGTTGGGTTTGCCTAGGGTTGCCACTCATCCGTATGTCACAGGTTAGACCTTATTTCTCATGAATTCTCCATACCGGTTAAACGGATCCATATGGACAGTGTTTATGTCATGACCCAGGTCTTGAACCCTCACCCGTGGATGCCTTGATGCAGTGACTGAACCTACAGCACCACTGCTTTGCCTTATCTCCGGTCCAGCCACTCCCCTAAAGAGGCCTCCTTACCCTATCCTGGGTGTGCCACATACAGGTCTGCAGCCACAGGAATCTGGCCGAATCATCTTCCTTGGACCTGTTCCCCATCTGACTAGTTCCCTTCTGTCCTTGGTTCCATGCTTGGCTCCATGCTTTACTTCCTTGTCGTCTTCTGGCCTGCCCTGAACTCTGAGCCCACTCATGCCCCGGACTCACATCCTTACCATTATTAATATATTCAAGTCTTTAGCCAGGAGTGGGGGCTACTGCAATGCTGAAGGGACCTGCTGTTACAGGCTTGTCGGTTACCCATTATAAATGAGGGGGCACCAGGAAATTTGGAGAGGTCCTGGTTTTATAAGCCACCTCACCCCTGTGGCCACAGGCCTGTTCATATTTCAGCATTCTCAGAGGTGGCAGTCCTAGATTGGGTGAAGTGAGTCAGACAGGCGAAGCGGCTCTGGCAACTGCCTTGCCCATCAATCCTTATCCATTCTGTGGCCCATCTTGAAATGGGGATCATGGATAATTACTTCGGGCTCTTTTTGGCTTGGACCAATATTAGAAGTTCCAGAAATCGCCTCAAAATGTTTGTTATTTTGGGATTTGTAAACCCACTTGAGCTCTGGATGGAAAAGCAAAGCATTTTAGATACTTGTTAAAAATGTATGGTGACACTGAAATATTTAAAAGTTTGTCAATATGGACAGTATCTTTTTTTTTTTTTTTTTTAAACAACTTTAAGTTTGTCAGGACCCAGGTGACTTTGCCACAACTGTATGGTCACTTGGAGGCGGGAAGTGACAAACAGGAAATGATGTATAGGGAGATTAGAGCTTGTTCTGGAACAATTAAATAGCAAAACACTATTGTTACTTAGAAAATGAAGACCTAAATCTGTGCCCCAGCAGGAATGCCACAGTAGTCAGTTTTGTTTTAAACATATTATGTTTTGTTCAGTATTCTGACATTTAATTACGTGTCTCTAACATATTCCCCTCTGGAGCTCACTACATGGAGCATGTCCATTTAGGCAGGGCCTTGTTTTTTAAGTGTGTATTTGAATTATGCCTTGATGGAACGCATTGTGCCTCTGAGAGGTAAAAAATGGGTTGCTTCTGCCAATATTTGGAGTTACATACCATTGCTCGAAGTTTGAGAGCATTAATCCACTTTATTGGTTGGTCCTGCAAATAAAGACAATCTTCCCAGAGCTCTAACTGCCCATGGCTTTGTTTCAGCCCATTAAGCAACAAATTGGTTGTAATGGATATTTTCTTAGTTTTCTTTGATAAAGAAAGATCATGCATTTAATACGCAGTTCTGCAATCACCGCCAAACCTTTCTGCTCAATTTTCAGCCTAAAGTATGTGCCCAGATACTCTAAGAATTTTGGATCCCCTGCTCATGCTCATTGAAAAACGTGTGAGTTTTGCCTTCGGAGTTGTCTCTAAAGGCGTAAGAAGGGGTCCAGGTTCAGAGGAGGCCCCATCTTATGACCATTGCAAACCCCAACATCGTGGGTTGGCTGATGAACCTGACTTCTCAGCAACATGCCTGTGTTCATCTCCTTCCTCTTCCTCCTCTCCGTTTTGGCTCTCTCCCTTTCTTCCCCACTGTCAGGCACTGCTTTCTACCCAGCCAGGGTTCTTCTCCTTGGGGTTTCTTTCTCCTAAAATCTCTGGAGCCCAGCCTCCTTCATCTTCCTGCCCCTATCATTGCTGCTGCCACTCATGCAGACTACTGAAACTGACTGAGCAGGACAGAAGTCAATGAGGACATATTTTGTGTTATTTCCAGTGATAGAACATGAGGGTAAGAATCTCCCTTAGATTTGCCAGGATGTGCATTCACCATAGAAATTACATTCCCCCCTCCTCCCCCGAATATAGTATCACAAGTGTAAATCCAAAGTAATTTTGCTTTAGTGGTGTTCCACTTATCACTCTGATGTAAGTGAGATGTAAATCAGGCCCATTTAGAGCCCATTTTGAGCCTATTTAGGCTCAAAAATCAGACCCAAGCTGGTGTAAGCCTAATTTCATTGAGACCGACCTGAACCCAATCCCATCATAGCTGGGCTATTCTTCTGATCCTGGTCCTGATATAATGGGAGTGGTCTGTGATGTCACTTCATGCATCAGGCATGGTATGGGGAAACACCTTAACCCTGCCCCTTTCTCAATGTAGCTCCACGCCAATGAAACACTGTGGTGTCAGGGGCGTAGCAAGGTTGAGAAGGACCTGGACTCAAGCCTTAGTTATGGGCCCCTCATGTGCACGTGTGCAAAGCACATGCCCCCTTCCCTCCTGCCCCCCCAGCCTGCCCCCATCNAGAAAGGTTAGCTCCATGTGTATTTGAGCACTTGCTTTTCATTGCAAACTTATTCAACGGTCCCCTGACCCTATAAAAACATGTGTATCTGAAATTCAAACAGTGTGTGCTCCTTACCTCATGATTGCTTCCGTACCTCTAATAGGGTGTGTGGGGGGATGGGGGCAGGCTGGGGGCAGGAAGGAAGGGGGATGGGGCATACTGCAGGCTGGGGGGGCGGGAGGGAAGGGGGCAGGAGGGGGGGCACACGCCACTAACCTGAGGCTGGGTCCAGGGGTCCCCCATTGTTGCGCGGCAGTGGCATCATTGCTCCTCTAGGGACTCGCGCGCTGCCTCCCTGCACGTCTGCAAACTCAGTCCCTGCAGAGTCCACAGGGACTGGGTTTGCGGGCGCACAGGGGGGCAGCGCGAGTCCCTGGAACAATGCTGTCGCGGAGAGTCTGTGGGCAGTTGGTTTTTGTTTTTGTTTTTTATTGCCCACGCCGAGTCCTAGCCCTGCCAGGGAGGGAGAGGAGAAGAGCTGTAGCAGTGCATTGCTTTCCCTCCCCGGGGGCCAGGACGCAGCGCGGGCAAGTTTCCTTACCGCCTGCCACTCGTCTCGCCACTCTAGGAGCTGCAGAGGGGGGGAAGCGGCAGGCAGCAACTGCAAGGGTGGTGTGGCAGGGAGGGCCGGCCCGAGGTATCATGCCCCCGCCAGCGAGGTGGCCCCCTGCCACCGTGTGGAGTGGGGACGCTGCCTCCAGGCGGCCCTGGCCGCGCTCCCAACTCCGCACGGCAGCGGCGGTGGGTGGGCCCCCTCACTGCGGGGCCATGGTGCTCGGGCACGAGCCCGGGCACAACTGAGCCCCCCGCCCCCTGTGCCATGGTAGTTACGCCCCTGGGTATTCCATGGGGGTGGGGAGTTTAACAGGGAGCCTGACCAAAACCAAGGGGATTAAGCTGGGAAAGCTCCTGGACCGAAGTGAACTCAGTAGGATAAATTAGGTCCTGTCAGGCTTGGAGTGGTCTGTAGGGCTCCAGCCCCATTATCTCTTTGCTTGTAAACTGAACGTGTTTGGTTCAAAATTCTGTGAAAGAGTAAGCGTACTGTTTCGGTAGTCAATTTTCAGTGTAGTTCAAGGCCTGTAATTGTGACCCATATCTGAATTATTTGATGAGGATGGTCTCCCCCATGGGGTTCTCAAATTAAAATCTTATGAGTTACCACTTTCTGGCAAATTGACCTGCTGTTTTTTGTTTCATTCTGGCATTGTTTCTTGCCGAGGGGTCCACAGCTTTATTACTAAAAGAGCTCTCGGCCAAGTGCTGTTCCCAAAGCTGTGGAGCGATGGCTAAAGGTTAATTTTTTTTCATGCTGTGAGAAATTGCTACTACTTCTTCACTGAGACTTACATTACCCATATTTCACTGTGTTCAGCATGTGTGTGTATTAGTGTGTAGTGGAAACAAACCAATTAACCAATAGCTTGCAGTGAAAAGTCGCTTCAGTGCCAGCAAAACCCAAAAAAGAGACTCTTTCTTTTATGAGTGTTATCCAAAAATTAACTACCAGATTCTCTGCTGATGTTACTTCGCCAAAATCAATGCAGTTATTAACTCCTGATTCTGGCCCTAAATTAATAAATACCCACTGGAGACTTTAGTGTGTGCCAGGCTGTAGCTCGCTATAAAATGTGTGGATTTTTAAAAAGCATTTAACAATAATGAGCTAACTTGCGGCAATTACCCTGTAGGTTATTTAGGTCAGCGCCTCTGATGCTAACATCCCACAAAGGGATTGTGAAGCTGAACTCTCCAGGGAAACCTCAGTCACCACTGAGAGGCTGTTGTAAGACCCAGGCCCAGAAGAGGTAGAGGTGTCTCATATGTTGGGTCACAATGCCATGGTAAGTAAACTGTAGTTTACTGCAGTACAAGAAACTGGGTTTTGGTCCTTGCTGGCAATATGGCAGTCTCTGCATGGAGAAGTCTGGGAATTTATTTATTTATTTCATTTTTTAGCCTGCCTTTCCCAATAAGGCTCAGGGCAGCTCACGTCATATAAAAATATATTTTAAATCCCTTAACCCCCTCCCAGCCTTTCCCCTAACCTCCACCCAATCCAACCCAACCCTATCCCTGTCTGCCAAACACCTGGTCAAACAAAATTATCTTCTGGAAGATGAGCAGGCTCAAGCTTAGACGGATATCTAAGGGGAGGGAGTTCCGTAACTGGGGGACATCTGAGAATGTGTCTCTGCGTGCCGTTGTTGTGAAAACATCATAGGCAGATGATACCAACATATAGCCCCCAGCTGACCTCAGAGGCCATAATGGAACATAAGGGAAGATGCAGTCTTTCAGATACTTGGGACCCAAGCTGTTTAGGACTTTATAGGTCAAAACCAGCACCCTGAATTATTCCCCGAAAGCTATTGTCAGCCAGTGCAGACTCTGGAGCACTGGTATAAGGTGCTCCCGACAACCTGCCCCCAACAAAAGGTGGGCTGCCACATTCTGCACCAACTGCAGCTTCTGAACAGTCATCGAGGGGAGCCCCACATAGAGCACATTGCAGTAGTCTAGCCTCAAGGTTATGAAGGCATGAACGATGGTGGCCAAATCAAAATCTGATTTAAAAAAAGGTTGCAGACTTTTCACCAGTTGAAGTTGGTGAGAAGCGTTGCTGACTGCTGCCGCAACCTGACAATCCAGGTGCAGCAGTGGATCCAAGAGCACCTTAAGGCTTGGAACCTGAGTGACCAAAAGAACTTGGATCCCATCAGTAATAGGAGTTCCTGTGTCCCCCAGGTCACACGGCCAGCCAACCATCACCTTGGTCTTGTTTGAATTCAGCTTGGGATGTTCCTTTGGGTGAGCTGTACAAATTGTCCAAACTTCATTAAAATTAGACAAAACAAAAAGGTTACAGCCTAAAATGTGTGTCCCAAGGTCAGGAAATAACAAATACTAAAGTTTGTTATTTCATAATTATTTAATTATCGTTATTGTAAAAACAATAACAAAAATGCTAAAATTATTATCGCTATTATAATAACAAATACAAAATGCACACCCCTAAGTGGGGACAAGATGGAACCCTGTGGGACCCCACAAGGGAGCTTACAAGGGGACAATGAGCTACACCCCGTTGCCTCTCTCTGGGTTCTCCCAGTCAGGAATGAGCGGAACCACTCAAGAGCCCTTGAATCCATGCCAGGTTATGCAGCCATATCAACAACACCCCACAATCAACTGTATTAAAGGCTGCCAAAAGATCTTTATAGTTAAAGAATAGATGCATATAGGTAAGTTTGGAAGATTTGGATAAATGTAAAGTTGGCTCATTTAATACTTTAGATTTGAAAATAATGGTATAATATTTCGGAAGGCCCTATTTGTTCTGACTCTCTTAGAAACATAGAGTAATTTCAGACGTGACGATACCACAGTGAACCTCGGTCAATCCCGCGGTGCGGCCAAAGAGCCGTGAACGTCTGATCAGCAGCATCCAGATGTTTGCCACAGTCAATTACCCAGAGGAGCCAAAGCCAATCATGCTTCCAGAGGTCGGGGCGGGACCATCCCTGGAAGCGTGGTGAAAGTGATTCCCACTGGGAAACCACCAAACATAACTGAATGCCAACCACTAGACGGAATCAGAACGAATGATCCCCAGTCGTGCTACTGCATCAGTGTCCGCACTGATCCTTGATGTCTGGACCTGCCTCGGACTGCTCCGGTGTCTTCCGCGGCTTGTTTGCCCTCCCACTGTGACCCTGCTCCATCCCTGTGGGGACCCCTGTGACTTGGGCTGCCTATGTTGCTGTTGGGTGGCCTGTGCTCCCTGTGCTGTCCGTGGGGTTCTGGGTGCTTTTCACTGTGTCCTGGAGTGTTCCTGGCCCGGTCCCCTCCCCTTCCTTGGCCCAGGGCTCCCCCCCATCCCCCCATGTCCGTGGTACTGTGTGTGTTGAACTTCCCTGTGTGCTCCCCCTTCCTCCCTTTCCTGTTTGGGTGTGTTTGTGCCTGGGCATGTGTGCTCTGTGTTCTGCTGTGTGCATGGCTTCCCTGTGCCTGTTGTGTGTGCCGCCTCAGCCGCTCTTCTCCCTCCTCCCCTCCCTTCCCATTTCCCTTGTGTGGGCATTGCCTTTTGGCACTTTTGGCTTCCTTTGCCCTCAGTCAGCCTTTGCCCTCAGTCAGCCCACCCCGGTGTCTTTTGGGTGTTCTGACCCCAGTCCAGAATCGGCATAATGTCTGTTGCGCTGCCCCAGGCCGTGGTCCGGCCGTCTGTTTCCTTGCCGTGGTCCTGCTCCCGTCACGTCTGTTCAGGGATTTCCTGGACCACGGGAGGGGGTTAGCCGGCTCGCCACGGTTGGGGATCCACTGTTGTGACCCAGGAGCGCATAACGTCTGAAATTACCCATGGTCTCAGTTAGGGATGTGCGAACAGAATGGGGTTCAGGTGTTCAGACATTTGGTCTGAAAACTTAGTTCGGGTTCATGCGTTCGGTCCCGTGGAGTTCAGAACCCACCCACCCCAAAAAAAGTTCTGAAAGTTCGGTCCCGCCGGATGGCTTGGGGCGCTCCAGGGCTGCCCATGAGGGCATGGCAGGCTGTCGGAGGCATGGCAGGCTGTCGGAGACACAGCAGCAACAGCAGCAGAGACCGGGAAGGCTTGGTGCTTGGCACCCCGGCTTGCCTGGACAGGCAGGCTTGGTGCTTGGCTCCTGGGGGTGCCCGTGGCGCCATAGCTGGCCATCTGTGGCAGCAGCAGAGGGCGGGAAGGCTTGGGGCTTGGTAGCTGGCCTGGCACCTCTACTTGGCCGGGCATTGCAGGCTGCCAGGCATCGATGGAGCAGCAGCAGACATCGGATTGCCCGGTAGCAGAACCCATGGCACAGCAGAGGTAGCAGCAGGAGCAGACAGGCAGCGTGACATGAGCAGCAGAAGGCAGGCTGAGGCAGGGTTTGAGGTTGGCAACCAGGGCAGGCAGGCAGGCAGGCAGCGTGGCATGAGAGGCAGTAGGGAAGGCAGGCTGGGATCTTGGCAGGGCACTCAGATAGGCTGGTGAAGACACTGCAGTGTGAGATAGGTGGGCCGAGATTGTCCAGACAGAGGCCGGCTGGAAGGCTTTTAGCTTCCCAATGCCACCCTGCATCATGAGGTCAGTCAGATAGGCTGGCCGAGGCCATCTAGTTAGAGAGAGAGAGAGGCAGGGCGGGCGCCGGGCACTGGGAGGGAGGGACAGCACCTCAGCAGCAGCAGCTCAGATTGAGGAAGAGCCCCGTCCCAAGACTGCCCCTGGCATGGGATGGCGTGTGCCACTCCACTATCAATCCATGTTCAGGGGCAGCTTGGGGAATCCCAGCAGTGGAAGGTTCACCTTCATAAAAAGCAACTGCCCCACCAACTTGGCCCCCAGTCTCAGCCGGTGCGGTGAGCAAATGTCCCCTGCCATAGAGAACACCTGCTTGCTGGGGACACTCATTGGTGGGCAGGACAACAGACCCTTGGCCACTTTGGACAGGGCTGGCCACACGTCCCTCTAAGAGCTGTTGCGCCACCATGTTCTGCCCTCCCATCACCGCTGTCAGTGGTGCAGCAGCAGCAGCCAGTTGAGGTCCAGAAGCATCAGTGCACCATGGAGGAGCTGGGGTGGGGGCAGCTGCCAAGTCCATTGGCAGCTGCCAAGTCCATTGGCAGCTGCAGGACGTGGGAGGTGGCGTGGCTTTCTACTGATGGTAGGTCCTGGGTCTGGAGAGGCAGCTTCTGGATGAAGTGGAATGACAGCCCTCCCTGCCTGGAACACAGACTGGCTAGCATCGATGGAGCATTGGCAGACAGTAAAGTGGAATGACAGCCCTCCCTGCCTGGAACGTAGGCCCCAGAACCCTGATGGTGGGCCCTGGGGATGGAGTGGCTGGCTGTTCCTTGATGCGGTGGAATGACAGCTCCCCGTAAGCGGAACGATGGCCCCAGAAACCTGATGGTGGGTCCTGGGACTAGAGTGGCAGCGTCTAGATGAAGTGGAATGATAACTCCCCGTGAGCGGAATGATGGCCCCAGAACCCTGATGGTTCGGTCCGAACTCCAAACGTCTGAACCGCATTCGCACATCCCTACAGCCTAGCCTGTGGCCAATCGCAGACTGTGAAGCCAGTGGTCTGAGGAAAAGAGGGATGGTGATTGGGCAGGTTGGCTGCTAGTCCAAGCCTCTCCACCCCTGGCCCCAGGAAGTCTGCTTCTCAGCTCTCCCCCCCCCCCCCCACCCCCGGGCCTTCCAGCCCAAACGTGCCCAAACTCATCCGAACACGACTGAACTGTTTGGGGTTTCGGGCATTTGGTTCGGCCGTCCGAAGAAGCCGAGTTCGGGCCGAACATCGAACGGCCGGGCCATGTTCGCACATCCCTAGTCTCAGTGTGGATGGTTTCATCTGAGTTGGATAGTGATGAGAAAATTAGAATCTGTGATCAGTACAATGGAAGAAGCATGAAGATGCTGACATTGGGTGGTTTCAGACCCCTTGTCTACTCCGGCAGTGGCAGGTTTCAACGGAGCCCGCCACAGACCACACTCTGCCTATGCATACCTTACAGCTGCGGGCAGATCAGCAGTCACTCTAGGCTGCTGCCCACAGCTCTATGGCAGTTGCCTGGGCAACCTACGGCAGGGAGCAGAGCTGCAGCTGTCAGCCATCCTTTAGATGGATTGCTGCTCCGCCGCCAGCTGCTGCTCCGGGCTTGGGTGGCCTGCTCTGCTCACAGTGCTCTGGGATGTTCCTGCTCTGCCTCACTCCAGGGTGGCCAACCTTTAAACGGACGGGTCACGGTGGGGTGGAGCAGGCGTCTATCTAAAAACACCCACTGTTTTGACTGGCAGTTCGTACCCGAGTTTGAACTGCACTTTTGCTCCATATCCTAGTGCTGGTTTGGCAAGTGGATTTTGCACTCGCCCCTGTTCAAATACTCTGTCAATAAAGGGCAGTGTAGCCTACTGTCTAGGTTCTTGAACTGGGGGCAGACCCCTGCGGGGAGGTGCGGTAACTCTCGGGGGGGAGGGGGGGGCACAAGAAGGATCCCAGCTGGCAAACACCACTCTCTCGCTGAACTAAGGGGAAATCTCCAAAATAATGGTGAGAAGAGAGAGAGTCAGAACAACAGAGGGGTGGGGGAGCAAGAGAAGGTGGGAAAGGGGAGAGGAAGAGAAGGGAACAAGATTGTGTAGGGGTGTGATGGAGGAAGGGCCTCCATTATCACAGACAAATGGAAGGGGGGGGGGCAGTTCAGAAAACATTGAGAACAACTGGCCTCGGCCATGATGTGTTGGACTTGTACATAAAACCAGGGTTCAAATCCTGTCTTAGCCATGAGTCACTATGTCTTGGTCTCGGTTTCCCATCTGTAACATGGGAATAGTAATACCTACTTCTAATACAATAAAGACTAAAATGCAGAGAGGTTCCAACCTTCTCCTACAAGTTAAACTCTAATGGTAATTACAAAATGTAGGTCTCTCTCTCTCTCTTTCTTTCTTTTTAAAATGATGGTTGGGCTGGGAGTCGCAATTAGCAAAACCTGCTAGCTTTCCTATTGGGAAGTGGTGTGGAAGTGAAGTCATTTCAGAACGTTGACGGTATTAAGTACCAAAGGATAACATTTCTTTACTCAATGAACACAAAAGTGCTCTGAAATTAAATAGGACACCACTTTCTCTAAATTTACAACATACTCTCTGATTAAATAATCTGCCAAGAAAGAATGGTTAGAGAAGGAACCGACCTCACAACTTTGATGGTGCTTCCAATTCCACTAAAATACGGTAATGAGGAACCAAAGAACCTTGGCTTGCAAATTCAGCAAGGCACTGTTAAAGGGAAAGCTGCTTGGGTGGGTGTGACTACTAGTGACGAGGGATCTGCAATAGGGGCATCGCTATCATAGGGACAGGAGGGACATTTGTCCCTGGGCCCAAGCAGGAGGTGAGGGGGCTGTCCTGTTGCGGTGCAGCTGGGCGAGCCTGAGCTGAGCGGAAGCGCCGGCAGCATGCGGTGGGCGTAGGACCCACCCGGTGGGTGTAGGACCCACCCTGTGGGCAGCACAGGACGGAGCAAGCACCAGTGAAGGCAGCGGAGACTCCAAAGCTCAGGCACAGCAAGCGGAGGGGAGGGAGAGAGACAGGAGAGAGGATGGTGACGGGGTAGGCCCAAGTCTATTTCTTTCACTTGGACCCATTCCAACCTAGCTACGCCCCTGATCTGAAAAGAGTTTTATTCAGGGGTGGGTGATCTCAGCTCCAGAGACCAGATACAGACTACAGCTGGTTTTTATTTGGCCCCTTTCTAGTTATTGGATTGGACTCCTGGATCCATTCCCTAACCCCAAACACTGAAAGACTGATCACAGGGGAAAGGGAACAGAAATGGGGGCATTCGTACAGTGATAGGGGACAGGTCCATGGCACAGACCTATGATCTGGACTGTCCTCATACTGAGCATACCCCTGCCAGAGTACAACTTTATGTGGCCCTTGAAGCTTGTATCAGTTTTCAAAGTGGCCCCGGCAGGGAGAAGGTTCCCCATCCCTGGTTTAGTTGGTACGCTCAAGTGGAAACTTAGCAGTCCCAATCTCGCCAGAACTCGGATGGCTTCACCTCTTTCAAGTACGCATTTTAACATCCATTTTTAAAAATGAAAAATAAATTTGAATAACCGCAGTACATTCTGGTACTTCTGTTTTTCTTAATAAAGGATTAGAAATGACTGACTGGCTGCCTGCAGTTAATTAACTTTGTCAGCACCTTGGAGTAATAGGCAGGCAAATCGACTTGGTAGCTGTCTAATCTCATATGTCAGAAACTGAAAATGTACAAAGTCTTTGGCAGGGACTATCCTTATCTCCTTTGTGTTGGACAGTGTCAAGTGAATTGATGCTTAGCAAACCATCGGCCAGATGTAGGCTGTATTTGGGGCTGCTTTGATGGCACCTTTGATATAGGGAGTGATCAATAAGGGTGAAAGGTTAGACAGAGTCACTGACAAGATTTTTTTGACTCTTAAACTTATAATATATCCCACTTCATTTTCCAAGATGATAGCATATTATTCTTTAAACTTTCTAAAGCCAAGAATTGTAGAAGAAGCATGCCTGTTGTTGGTTTCCAGGTCTCCTTCTAATATAGGTTGTGGGAACCTCAGTCCCAGGCAAATGTGGCCCATGGATAGTTTTTATATGAACCCTTTCTGCTTCCTGGATCTGGCTCCTGGATCCAGCTCCTACCCTGCATCACTGAAGGACTGAGCTCAGGGTAAGAGAGCAGAGATGGGGGCATGAATACAAAGATAGGGGACAGATCCATGATTTGGACCTTCCTCTTTCTAACGTACCCCTTAAGCATCCTTGCTCCCAACGTCTTTGGAACCCTGGGAGCTTGTATCCGAGTTGCACCTGGGAGGGAAAAGATTCCTCATGCCTGTTCAAATACCTTTGATCAGCTAATGGACAGCTACAGTTTACGAAGTCTAGACTTAAAGATTTTGACCCTGCAGAGCACTCTGTCCCAATGCAATAAAACACTTAAGGGCATGTTTAACTCTGAGCAGTAAACTATTAAATTCAGCAGGTTTATTCTTGCATTTACCTTTAGGTGAAGAGTTACGGTAAAATACTATTAGTGCTACTGTGCAGGCACGGCAGTCAAAATTAAGTAACTGAATTGCCAACCAACCAAAAAACTGATATGTGAATATCCATTTTGGTTGCAGATATTATTCAGTCAGCTGTCCAAAAATGTGAATAATATCCAGGAATGCAAAATCCGTTGTTCATTCAACACTACACATACATAAGATCTTAACGGATGGAGTTCAAATAAACAGTTTAAAGATTTCTGAAAGTCATAGCAAAAGTCACATGGCTAAAATTGCCACTGTTGTGGAATCGGTGTAACTGGGTCAGAATCGGGATCGGGGGAGTGATAGGGAAACTGCCCAGATGGGCCAGCCCAACTACCAAAACACCCAGTGCAGAGAGTTCCCAAAATACCTTTAGGTACCCAAGTGGTACAGCAGTGTAGCTAAACGCCCCCTCTGAATGTTACACTGACTATGAAGCAAAGCCACAGCCGGAACTTATCACAAGGGCTTCCTTGCTGTAACAGGAGACACAGTCCCCACGAAGGAAAGCGCCTTCCAGGCTACGGAGTGAAGTAGAACAGAAAAAGCAGAAGGAAGACCAGTTTGAGAAGAGCAACAGTGTAACGAACGGCAGGGGAAGCAACAGCTATTCATTGCCATAGGGGAATAGACAACAGGGAGCAGAGGAATAAGGCAAAGGGGAGGAACTAATGAGACTTAACAGGAACAGGGGCACTGTGAGGAGAGTGGGAGCAACCAGTGGAGGATAGGCAGAGCCTAGAATGAAGGGAGGCTAAGACAACACAGATGGGCCAAGAAATACCTTGGGTAGCCTTCAGGACCCTCAGATATTGCATCAGGAAGAGAAGGACTAAAACAGGCACAAGTAAATAACAAGCAAGGGAGAAAGCAGCAGGGGGAAGCCAGACTAAACAAGCACAGACCTAGACTAGAGGAAACAAGGGAAGGAATCCAGTATTACAAAAGTAACTGAGACTGTGTGAGGTAAGGAAGGGGAACCAGCCACATAGCAAAGCAAGAACATGACTCAGAGCATGGAGGGAAGCAATACTATACCAAGAACAAAGCTATACAGGGGAAGGGATATCAAGCACAAGATAAGGCATAAAACAGGGCTGCAGCTATGGGTTGGAGAAGGGAAATCGGCACACGAGAAGGAACTATGCAAAGGACTAAGGCCGTTTTCAGACAAGATGCTTTTTCTCATGGATTGCAGAGTCCAGGAGAAACAAACTCATGTGGGGGGTTAGATGTCCTGCCTCCTCATACTGGAAGTCGGCCAGCGCCATTGAAAATAGTGCACTTGTGCATGGACGGAGATCCGGAGTTATAAAACCCCGATATCAAGGTTTCATAAGTCCAGATCTCTGTCCATGCACAAGTGTGCTGTTTTCAATGGTGCCAGCCAACTTGGGGGTGGAAGTCTAACCCTCCTCCCGTGTGCAAGTTTGTTTCTCCCAGACACTGCAATTTGCGAGAAACAGCGTCGCATCTAAAAACGACCTAAGATCATGGGGGACCAGGGGTAGACCTAAAGGAAAACAGGAGCATTCATGGGGGAGACTAAGAATCATGGGGAATGGGGTTGCCACCTTTTGTGGTTTGACCCTGTCACTCCCTTATGCCAAAATGTGAGTCTCCGGGTCAAACCATGGAAGGTGGTAACTCTAATGGGAAAAGGGGAACACACCCAGTACATGTGGGAATGAAGGCTACTAAGCAGGGAAAGGGGAGGAAAGAATGAGGAAAGACATGACTTGACGCTAGGGAAGAGGGAATTCAAGGGTGGGCCAGAACACCATTAGCAGCAAATAGCACAGATGCTCCGCCAACTTCCTGTAGCTCCCAGCATGCCTTATGTAAGGCTGGAAGCCAATCAGGAAGTTGGTGGGCATAGCCACACCCCAAACAGCAGGGAGAGAGGAAAAACAGTCAACACAAGGGAAACCGTTCACACCCAAGCAGGCCAGGTGGTGACACAGTGGAGCACCCACCACCACTTAGCCCAGAGGCCATGGGTTCCGGGCTAGGCCCTGACAGCCACATGTTTAACTTGACATTGGGTGTTTTTACACACACGTTTCTCCTGCATGTTTGCTGTTACATCCTGAACTTTCTGTGTGTCTAAATCACTCACCCAGATCTTAAACATCCGGATCTTTGAACTTCCACATGAAACTTCTCCCAGAACCTTTGTGTGTAAAAGGTTTTCCTGGTAAACTGCTTGCTCCAGGCAGCTGTGGTTACTTGGTTTCCATGGCAGCCCCTCACGTCTACAGCTGTGGCTACTTTAGGCTGCCTCAGGCCAGTATTTGTGTGAAAAATGAATCCAGAACTTATTTGTGGACTTGTAAACCCAGAAGAATGAAACATCCGGAACTTTAACGTGTGTGTAAAAATGTCCATTGTCATTACTCTTCTCTTTTCTACGTACCACCCTGTTCCTTTGCCTTACATTTTGCCACCCATGGTTATATTGAATAGGATGGTGTAGTGGTAAGGCACTGATATTAGCTTGGGTTTTAGGAAACCTACCTACAATTCCCAACTCTTCCTAAGTCGAAGAATCTACTTATCTACAGGACTGCCTCACTCCCCATGTTGCTGTGTGACCCTTGAGATCGTCCATGGGAGCCTTTTTGGAGGTTCCCCGGGCGAGGTGGGTGGCCACCGATGTTAGATCTTTTTCGGTGGCCGCCCCTGTGCTGTGGAATTCACTCCCAGAGGAGGCTCGGCTAGCTGCCACTCTCCTGTCATTTTGGCATTTATGTAAAGATCTGGCTGTTCTGCCAGGCTTTTGACGAGTGGGGGGGAGGGGGAGGGTTCCCCTGTATTGTATATTTTTAACTGTTTTAAATTGTTTTACTGTTTTTTATACTGTTGTTCGCCGCCCCGGGCTGCCCTGTGGGCAGGAGGGGTGGGATATAAATTTTATATAAAACAAATGAATTAAAATAAAATAAAGAATCGCAGCCTGGTCTTCCAAGAACTTGTGCTGGCAATAGCTCCATTGAAGTCAGCGGGGTTTCTGACACTACAGGTGCTTTGGGGGTTAGGGTCTAATTCATTTCTCTGGGCCGTAGCCAAATCTGTAAAATGGAGACAATATTTCCTTCCCAGGACTCGTGCAATGATTGTGAGAAGTCGAGATGTTATGAGTGTCATATAAATATCAAAATAGCAGGAACTGCACTTAACTATTCAAGGTAAGTAGTCCAAAAGTCCATTCCAGAACCCTGTGGGTTAGTTACTTTGGCTCATTGGCACATCATGGTTAAAACACATCTTGTAGTTAGTCAATCCAGTAGAAGTAGACACCTCAAGCCCCTCTGAGCAGCAAGAGTGGAAGCTGCAGTTCACCAATGGCCATCACTCTTTGGCCTCACCCATAGTCTGCTGCTTGAAGGTCACTGCCTTCAGGGAGACTGTCCCTCGTATAGTACTTGGAGGAGAGCAGCAACAGGTGAAGGAGACTTTCCAATCGGCACAGCTTCAGCTTCTGGATGAGAAATCCACTGTCCGGAGGCATACACAACCCCCTTCCACCAGTTAAAGCACATGAATTCCTGTCAGTACCATATTTGACTACCTTGGACTTTCCTGATCAAGTGGGTCAGGCACATTTTCACAGTGTTGACTGTTGGTATTTTTCTGGTGAGAACAAGACATGGTCTTCAAGGGTCCCATTAAGACTTTAACCCCTAGACTAGTGCTACGCAACTCAGAGAAAGTAAAGGTAGAAAGAAACTGGACCTCTAGTTTATGCCATTTAGATTTTAAGCTCTCTAGGAAAATGCTTTGAGACCGATTCTGATCTGGTTGAAACTGAAATTCGACCCGTTGCTTTATAACTTTGACTTTATAGCTGCCTGGAAAGAATGTATTTTGTTCCATACAATTGATTGCAATAAGTTAAATGTTTGAAGTCTCAGCACCTATTAAATAACTGAAACCATGTGTAAAAACAAATATGTACAATGAGGCGTCTCCCAGGGCTGCAAACAGCAGCTGCCACTCTCCTGGTGAGCAAGCGGCATGAAACAAACATGCCTGCCACCGGGAGAGCCATCCCATCAGCTGTACAACCCGAGGGAGACATGCAGTAGACGCGTGGGCAGACTTGCTCTGATCCCAGCACTCCACCATGATGTGCAGTCATACTGAACAGCCATGGTGAGACCCAAACAGATGCGTGTGCCTGTGTTGGCCCAGGCAGCTGTTGGCCTAGGATAGATCTCCATAGATTTTCCAGGGATATGTTCCAGGTCAGCTGTCTACCCGCCCTGAAGCAGAAGTGGGCCCACCTTTGGTGGCACATGAACACACACACACTAAGGCTGTTTTTACATGGATGGGGGTGGGTGGGTGGGTGTGTGCCCATTTACACGGACACCCACCCACCTCCACCTACCCACACCCACCTCCACCCATGGAACATCCTCTGTTCTGTCGGAGGGCTCCGTGGGTGTTGGTGGGTGTGCGGCAAGAGCATGCACACACAAACACCTGCCGCCCGTGGTGTTGACACAGGCGCACACCCATCCCCCCATCCACCAGCGGTCGTATACACGGACTACCCCCCCCTGCCGCGTACCCACCCGAACACCAAACGGAGGGGGAGTGGGTGTCTGTAAAAATGTCCATACATCAGTGGATCCTAGGCCACAGCAGGCCAAATCTGTTTACACCCCATGTTACACTCCTTCAATGATCTCCTTGGGATGTCTGAGCAGGGCCTCCTTTCCTTCCTGTTGCAATCATACATGCATCTCTGTTTAAGGAAATGTATTACAAGTACCATATTGGTCAGGAACAAGAGATCCAATTTATTTTTGTATTGTGCTGCCAGCGTTGAGCTGGAAAGCTTAAAAGCCAAACACGCATTTGATAATCTGTTTGTGAATATGATGAAACGTATAACAAGCCATAAATAACAATATCAAGCGATGCTTTAGGCCTCTACATGCTTCTCATAATGTTGTTTAGTTAATAGTTAATGAAGTGCTGATGGATTGTAAGCTGTAGCGCTTCGTTTCTGTGCTCCTGCTTTTTAAAACGTGGTTTCCTTTCTCTTTTGAGAGATTCATCAGTTTTTCTATATCTTTCCTTGCAGCTTTTTGAAATTTATTTCAATGGCTTAACCGGAATCAGGGGGTGGGGTGGGGTGGGGGAATCAGGCATGAACATTTTGTAGGTAAGAAGCACAAGCATGTGTTTTATTTCCGTTTGCACATGTATTAATTAAGCCATTGTGCAATTCCTGGTGAGGCTTCCAAATCTATTTTATTGTTGGCTGCTCAACCTGAACTTTGTGGGAGCTTTTCATACTTTTTGGCATCTTTCTTTGTTGCGGTATTTTATTTGACATTTCAAAGTAGTTTGAATTGATTTTAAATACCATCAAAAATTGCTTTCACCAGTCAGAATTGCTATGCTAGACTGAGTGACAAACTCAGTTTATCTAAAGGAACCTATGCTTATCGTGGTTGGAAGTGGTTTATGTAGCCTATCAGGATTTATCAAATGAATAAAAAAGTCAAATTGAGGGAGGGACTTTCTGTCGTATCGGTAATAATATAACCCATGGTTAAAAACGTATTCTGGATGTATATCAAGCACAAGACCTTTGTGCTCCTCTGGAGGAATTCAACAGAATGTTTTCTGCGAATGCTTTGAGGTAGTCGAGTTCAGCAATCTTAACAGGACTGTATCAAACTATCCTATTTGAACTTTTTTTTAAAAAAAAAAGAAAGTTAAATTTGATAGGGTGAAACCTGGAGACTTAATCCCCATTATTTTGCTTTAAACCTTCAATTTTTAAAGTAATATTATGAATGAAAATAACCCTATTCATTTATTGTTAACAAAACACAAAATTCTGTTTGTTTGGGGACTGGGTGGCTTTCAAGAACCATAACTACAGCCCAGAGGTTCCCATTGGGGATAGTAGATTGCACTGATTTGAAGTGTCTGGAACAGAAGAAATAGAAACCAGTCATTGCAGTCCTGAAATATTCCTTCCATTCAGCCACTTATCTACTGAGAGACAAGGTGGTGTGCAGCAAAATGACAGTTGCAAGTTTAAGAAGCCATAGATAATTGAATGGATGAGTGTAAGCCTGTATTCCTGCTCGGTTTATAAATCCTCAGAGGATCCATACCTTCTTGTGTTTTGAGCAGCCAAAGAGGACAAGCCCCGCCCTTCAGCCAATAAGCTCTTCCCTCTCCCACGCTTACACACACACATCTCCCAACATTTCAAGTGCATAAAGAGAAAAAGAAGCTCCCTACCTATCCTTCCTCTTTAGTTTCTTGTCATTCCATCATCTCCCCATTGTTCCCTCAAGTGCTTTTCCTGGGAAGCAACCAGGAAAGAGTTACCCAATGCTTCTGAAAGTGGAACTTTGATCCCTTAAGGAGGTTCAACCTGACTTGGTATGAGTTAAACCAGGTGCCATCGTTAACGTTAGAAAGCGGCCACCAGATGTTCACGGTCAGGCTCCCGACCGTGGTGGGAGCTAGCCCTGACTGTGACTCGGAGAAATCTCCAAGTCACAGACCGGGCTAAGCTCCACCACAGTCAGGAAACAACTCCTGGACCCGGAGTAAAGTTGGTTATAACGTCTGTTAGCCCGCTTTACTTACTGCGGTCCAGAGTGGCAGCAGGGACTGCCTCCATTTAGGACTTCATCTAGGACCTTCATTTAAGGCTTCATCCTGCAAACACTTAGGGTGCTCCATTGCACTGGGGGACAGATAAAATGTTTCTCTTCTCTATTCCTACATTCTCCTGATTAGACTCTTGCAAGACATTTGTATTGAATGATCCTTATATTTGTTTTTGGTTAAAGAAAAAAGTATATAGACTGTAAATAGTTAGCAAACCCACTCGAAAACACAAAAAAAATGAATAAAATATTGTACTTAATAAATTGGTCATTTTATGGCCTCTTGGTTCTGTTTTTATTTAGTTACAATAGACTTCTACTTAGTTACAATAAACTTAAATTAGACTGGACAAAGCACTGAAGAAAATGGAGAGCAATTCTGCTTTAGCTGGTAATAGACTTGATGGATGAACAGTCATTTTTGATCTTTATTGTCTGTTCTTGCACAATTGAATTTGAAACCAATACTTTTCTTGATTAATTACAGTAAGGAGGTGCGTTTCCATTCAAAAAATAGCAAAAGTGTTAAGAATATAATGGTATAGCATTTAATATAGGAACTTTGCCAAGGTGAATTTGTGTGTCTTAATTATTTTGTCACTCTGATCTTAAGAAAATCAGTCCCATTTGAAAGATATTTGTATATATATTCATTATGGATAGCCCAAAACTCCCTAAGGGAATAATATAGGAGGAGATTTTGACAGTAGCAGGATTCTAAAATTAAATTATTTCATGTTGTTTACCTCATTCTCTTCAGCTCTGTTTGAAAACACAAACTTCAAAGGAATATTGTGCATAGAACAAGCAGATACCACACAATGAGACAATTACAAGCATTACGCGATAAAGTAAAATTACTCATTCTTTTTCTGTCTTAATTAGCTGTCTTCTTGATTAACTGTCTCTGCTGCAGTCAGAGAAGACATTAGAAGTTTGAGCTGACAAAGTATGTGTAAGAGAAGATTTGTGATTTACTTCTTGGCACATTTTACAACTATTTTATGGTGATATGTCTCCCCTGCAAAACAGCAAGTGCTTTTCACTTGTCACTCTGAAGGAATTCAAATGCTCATGAATTTATTCTAAGTAAAACACTGTAATCATGCTTAGGAAAATTAGAAATATATGGCAGATTAATGAGGTAGGCTACTATTTGTCTGGGCTGGGTTAAACATAGTAAGTCAATCTTAACAAGCTATGTCCTCTTTTAACTCGCACACACACACGCACACGCACACAGCGCGACGGTGAAGACAATGGAGATCAGGAGGCAGGAAGGAATGGGGTTCAGGGGGCAAGTGGAGGGGTTGGAGGAGGAGAGCAGGGAGGAGATTTCCTCAAGGGAGGCGGGAGGGAAGGAGGACCGGAGAGAGTTGGGGGTAGGAGGAAGGGGGGGGGAGTAGCGAGGAGAGGACTTGGAAGCGATATCCAGGTGGATCTTGTCAATCTTAGAAAAAGAGAGCAAAATCCTGAGTGGAGAGACAAGAGGGAGGAGGAGGACGGGGGGTGTGAGAAGGGAGTCAAAGGTGGAAAAGAAGCGGCGAGGGTCCAGGGAGCAGGACTCAATGCGGGAGGCATAGTACTGCTGTCTAGCGAGGGAGATAGCAGAGTTGAGTGATGAGAGGCAGAATTTGAAGTGGAGGAAGTCGGCATGGTAGTGGGATTTGTGCCAGAGGCGTTCCGCAGCCCGGGTGCAGGAGTGGAGATGGCGAATGGTGGGGGTGAGCCAAGGGCGAGGGTTATAGGAGCGAGCACGGCAGGAGGAGAGGGGGGCAAAGGTGGAGATGAGAGAGGAGTGGAAGGTGGAGATGGCAGAATCGGGGAGGAGGAGGAGAGGACTGAGGGGAGAAGAGGGGAGAGAGGGAGCAGGAGAACGGGAGTAGATCAGGGGGGAAACGGCATGAAGTAGATATTTCTCCTGGTGGGATGATGTGAGGATCTCTGCTCTTGGTTATATTAACATAATCCCCAGTGGCTTCAGAGAAGTTGAGTGACTGTACCTGTGAACAGAATTTGTTCCAGTAAAGCAGAGACTCGCTTCTTGAACATGCAGAGGCTTCTCAACTTCAGCTTCTAGGATGCTGGCTAATAACATGTCACCTGGGTTTGGGTTTCTTAGCCCTACCCTTTAGACATTGCTCTTTTAAAAACCAAAAATGTTAAAACTAGAAGTAGGAAGTCCACCAAACTGTGAACTACAAAGAGCATTAATCACATTGCTCTTAAACCCCTAGTTATGTTTACATGTCATAACTGGTCAAAATTAGACTGCTGGAAAAGCACAATTCTTTTTGTACAGTAGACACAATTAGTTTGTCTACTCTATCAATTCCAAATTTGCTCATTTCATTGACTCAAAACCTTAGATAGCAAAACAAATGAAGTAAAATTAGATTATTTTAAAAGCAGTAAGAAATAAACATTACAAATACAGTCCTTTAGCACTCTGGGGCAGGTAACTATAATCTCTCTTCTGAAGTTGTGTAACATCATTGAGTCATTGACTTACTCAAGGACACATAGTCAGTGGCAGAATCAAAGGTAGAACCCTTACCACCTCCTTCTATGAACTTCTACCAGAGTTAGTTCTCTCCATCTTTTTGGTTGTATTTTGTTTTGTTAGCGTAAACAAGAAGTCACGCAAGGGGATTGTGAGCCACTCGTAAATTTCATCACTAATGCTGGCAGCATCCAGAGTTGTATTGCATTCGCTTCAGATGCTAATGGCATCATTCTCAGCTATCACTAGACCTGGTCAAAATTTGTTTGGCATTATGGAGTTGATGCAAAGAGGAAAGAAAGACACATTTAAAAGACTTAACTATCAACTTTTCATTCTTACCTATTGAGGAAGTCCATATCAAGAGTGAGCCATCATTCTGGAGACTTGGGAAACTACTAGAATTCTCCTTGCCGGTGGAATTCTAAATAGCTGTGACTGCAAAATCCACCACTTCCACCTGAGAATGACTAGAAGGTTGTGCCCCCATTGTATCAGAGGACAACCTGATTGATTGTGGTGAACATATCCAGGACAGCACTAGAAAGCACATGTAGCTTTCTAAGAGTTTTGCAGCGGCTGCCCAGCTGTGGTCTACAGACCACTGGTGGTCCAAGGGGCCATAGTAAGTGTTCCTCATATTTGCTTTGATTTTTCAATAAAAATAAAATCTGTTCTGCATATTGTCTGCAGAACAGGCCATAGCTATAGCAAAGCAGACTTCATTCCTTTGCTAGTGGGGACTAGAGGTATCCAACTTGTGTAGCTGCATCCAGATCACAATGCACATACTTACGGTCATGGCTACCTCTGCCCAGTGCACAGCGGTCCATGAGAAATGTAGGGGTTCAGAATGATCAAAGAAATTTGGAATCACTGATTTAGTCCAGAGAAACTATGGAACCCATCTGTGGTGCTGTGATCATTCCAAACATGAATTAATGAATATCTTTTTGTCTATATTAGACGCAGAGATTTTCCTGAATACCCTGCTACCATAGAAACTGAATTACACCGTGGTGTAACTAAATGTATTTTCTCCTATATAGATTATTTCTTTTGGTGTTTCAAAAAAAAAAAAGGGAGGGGGGGGAAGTAGGCCACATTTTTTTTTTGCAGTAGCTGAAGTATTAAAATAATTTCCCCAAGCCCTCCATAAATATGACATTGATTCATTCATATACAGACCATTAGCCTAGAGTCTTCTCTCTTCATCTATCACTTCAATTATCTCCAGACCTCCCTTGGGTCTTTGACAAATGGGAGACAATTTGAATTTTGTGTGTTAATGACCTTGACAGAAGCTGTAATTTTCTTCCAACATATGTTTGTATTGGGTTGGATCTTTTGTTTCTTTTCCAAATGCCACATACGGGTGACAAGAGTTGAGTCAAGTGGATAGGCACAGGAAGGACAGAATCAAATAAATGCACGGTTCCTCATGTCAGAAATAACATTTCATAAAGCAGGGGTAGAACTGAAGATAAACAAAGGGCCAAATGTCCAGTCTCCAAGAATTTCCAGTCACTTCAAGATCCCCTTTACCTTAGGTAGAGTCACAAGTTCCTCCTGACTATGGTCAACCTGAAACAAACACATACTTGTGTAGAAAATCCTAATATTTTCATTACTCCAAGAAGGGAATTGAGAGAGGGGAATGAAAATTCCCTGAGACCACATAATCTCAGGACTTTGAGAAACAACTCTGAGCTGCACGAGTCCAACATTCTGTAGGTCAGGGTAACCAAGATGTTGATTTTGATCGACTGGTTGACAGTGATGATCAACATCTGTGGGGACCTCGATCCTCAGGCAGAAGATGATGGCGAGCCATGGAACAAAGGGTAATCCATGCCCCTTTCCAGCATAGTCCTTCTGAGCATTATGACATCATCATGTTTGGAAACGGGCAGGGAAAAATCCCCTACCACCACTCTAGGCAATAGACAATCCTAAGTGGACATCTGGGCAATATATGAGTATAGATCTGTGTCCAGATAAGTCTGGCCTTACGTGCTGTAGGTCATGTGGTGGAACTGGCTATGATTCCTAGTTCAACAGTGGACATGTGGTATGAACCACCTCTCTGGTCGCTAATCAATAGCTCTCAGGATACCTGGGACAGGTGGTGGTCAAAGTTGTGAGCCAAAACATGTTTTGGGCTGGGAAAACTCTAACCGTCTAAGAGGAGTCAGAGGGTAAGCCATAGTCACAGTCAGTAAAATGTACTGGATTGGAGCCAGAGGGTTAGAGGTGCATCAACCTAAGGGACAGCACAAGTCAAGAGATCTGTGCTGAGCCATGAAGCAGGACAGCAAGATCTAGGCAGGAAGGCCAGAGCAGGATCTAGGTACTGGTGCAAACACCAAAGTTCAAGTCGCTGTTGTGTTGAATGAGCACTTACTACTTCCTTCTGTTGGGCCTACATAGTGGTCAGTAGCCAATGGGGAGTAGCCAGTCAGGGATGCTAGTGGTTTGTCATAGTCAATAAGAAGTGAGCTTGTTGAACACCAGTACTTTTTATCTAGGGCTGTGCACCAGGTTGTTAGTAGCAGTTGGTTTGGGCTAGGAGAGCAGTTCAAAACCCTCTTCCCTCCTCCCTGAGATAAGGGTGAGGTCTTTGGGCTATTCTCCCAGCCACGCCATCAGTGGATCTCTTGTCAGTGAGTGCATGTTTGCATCTGGCAAGCATCACATGCACCAGTCAGCCATGTGAACCTTGGATCGACCCATATATATATATATATATATATATATATATATATACTGTGCATGTAGCGGCGCTGGGGGGCGCAGGAGCAACAAATCTCTCTCTCTCTCTCTCTCTTTCTATATATATATATATATATATATATCGACCCATATATATATATATATATATATATATATATATATACTGTACCTGTAGCGGCGCTGGGGGGCGCAGGAGCAACAAACCCCCTGCAGTGTCCCCACTGCTCGGGGCCCCGGCGGTACTGCCGACGGGCCCCCCGGTGGGGCTAGGAGACGCTGGGGAGGTAAACGCCCTGCCGCCGACACAACAAGTGGCGGCGGAGCGGAGCGGCGCAGCTGAAAGCATTGAGTCCCGCCCAGGCACATCACGCCTGGCCACCCCCCTTGCACCACAGCCCCGACACTCAGAGCGTCTGCACCGGCGTTCCTGCAGGCAGCAGGAGATAAAAGGAACTCCCTCACCCTGTGATGATCCAGGCTGGGGGTGTACACCCCATCAGCCATATACGATCCTGAGGGTTTTTTTAAACAGATGAGCGACAACTGCTGCGAGGGGGCAGCTGCAGACCCTCCCCTTCCTTCCCCTACTACACACACACACACACACACACACACACACACGTACGTGTGTGTGGAGTAGGGGAAGGAAGGGGAGGGTCTGCAGCTGCCCCCTCGCAGCAGTTGTCGCTCATCTGTTTAAAAAAATCCTCAGGATCGTATATGGCTGATGGGGTGTACACCCCCAGCCTGGATCATCACAGGGTGAGGGAGTTCCTTTTATCTCCTGCTGCCTGCAGGAACGCCGGTGCAGACGCTCTGAGTGTCGGGGCTGTGGTGCAAGGGGGGTGGCCAGGCGTGATGTGCCTGTGCGGGACTCAATGCTTTCAGCTGCGCCGCTCCGCTCCGCTCCGCCGCCACTTGTTGTGTCGGCGGCAGGGCGTTTACCTCCCCAGCGTCTCCTAGCCCCACCGGGGGGCCCGTCGGCAGTACCGCCGGGGCCCCGAGCAGTGGGGACACTGCAGGGGGTTTGTTGCTCCTGCGCCCCCCAGCGCCGCTACAGGTACAGTGGCACCGATGGGCCCCGGGGAGACCCTACCCCAGACCTTAAGGCCCCGCTGCCAGGGCCTGACAGTGTGTAATGTCCCCTTCATCCATATTCAATAGCAAACTGTTGAACGACAATAGCAAACTATCGAAGTACCCTTCCTAATTTGACACAGGAAGCCTGTTGTAGTTGTAGTCATCCTATATCCAAGTAGTGGGTTGGACTACATGACAATCGAGATTCCTTCCAACACTGACATTCTATTATTTTATGATAAAGCAGAGAAATGTACTTGGGTCTCTTGAGTTCAATCTATAAACCCTAACCATTGCCTCATCCTCGCTCCCCTGAATTATTTTCATGGTAAAGCTTTTAAATTTCCATTTTTCACATGAGTAAACAGAGTCTCGGAGAAGATAAATGATTTCTTGCAGGTTATAAAATAAACCAGTGGTTGGGTTAGGACTATAATCCAAGGAGTTCTGTCTACTAGTCCTCCTGCTTGGACTGTCAGACTTCATAGAACTGGGACTTCAAAAGCAGGGGGGGAAATGTTTTTAAATTTCAATTCTGTAGGCATTTGGTGGTGGTCTTTCATCTCTGAGAAATTATAGAGGAAATAGCATATTTTGATGTTTGCTATCATCAATCAATCACTACCTAGGGGGCCAAACTCAACACCTGCTGCACAAAGGGATCCTGCGGGCACTAGAGACAGCAGGTTTGGGGGCTCTTTTCTTTACACTGTAATTACTTCCAGCCAGCCTCCTGCACAGGGGAGTCTGGACAAGATTTTCACTTCACGGTGAAACTCAGAATCCATACTTTTTTCCTTCTGCTGCTGAAGACATCCTACCGGGTTTTCTTTAAGGTCTTCTAGCCAGGACAGTATTTATTTACAGCCTTGTGTGTTCCCTTTTCTTTCTGAAGCATGAAGGTATTTTAAATGGTAACAGAAGAGTAATCTCTCAGTAATCCTCCAATGAAAACACATTTATTCTGATGAGATCCTGATTTAAGGTGAATTGGGTGATTTTTAAAAGAAATTGTCGTCTTCTGGCCTGTAAACTTTCCTCTTGATTCTCACTCGCTTTACAAATGTGTTCCTTGTTGTTCCGCTTTTCTGTTTTAGAAGAATCAGCCTAATTATATCTGCTCACAGGAACTATAATAAAACTCCTCTGGTTTCACGTGGCGTCTCCCTGTGAATGCTAGGTCTTACGTTGGTTGTAAAAGGATGCTTTCTTTTTTGAATGATGAATGAATCAAAGTTACTATTAAGTCAGAAACTTGGCATGTTGTCACTGCCCTGTAACTCAAAAACTGGCTTGGCTGGTTCACTTACTACTTTGTAGAAAAATACAGCTCTTGTTTTGAGTATGAGAATTCCAGGTTAATTGGGAGAGGGAAACCCTCTAAGTCAGAGGAAGTATGCTTGTAGTGAGCTTATAATCAAAGGGTCGTTACAGCTTTTACTACAGAGCAATTTCTGTGGTCTGATGAAAGTGATATGGGGTTGCGATTACAATGTAATTATTCCAACAATTATCGTACAATGGTGTCTGAGATCTCAAGAGGGTTTACTTGTTCCTTAGCACATGAAATAACTCACAGAACCTTGGATATTTCTGTGTAGTAACTAGTAACAGTCTCAGACAGGGGTGGGGAACCACAGGCCCAGGGACCAAATGTGGCCCCTGGCTTGTTTTTCTGTGGTCCCTTCCAGTTCCTGGATCTGGTGCCTGGATTCAGTTTTTACCCCCCAAAGCACTGAAAAACTGAGCTCAGGTTAAGGGAGTAGAGAGGAGGGCATGCACACAAGGATAGGGGACAGATCTCGTCCTGAGTGCACCCCTTAAGCATGTCCAACTTCTGTGGGTGTTTTCAGACATCGCTAACCCCGGTTTAACCACACTTGAACTTTTCTTATGCATGTTGCAGGGCTGTATTGGTGCCCTATACAGCCCTGCAACATGTATAAGAAATGTTCAAGTGTGGTTCAAGTGGGGTTAGCATCATGTCAGAAAACACTGTGTGATCCTTGGCGCTTGTACAAATTTTCATAGTGACCCCTGGGAGGGAAAAGATTCCCCATCCCTGGTCTAAGACAGCTAGGATGCTTGATTTTCAAAACCATCTGTAACTGTATCCCTCATACACTTTGCTTTCATAATCACACTTGCCTTTTCTTTGTTGGAATAAATTCAGCTGCTTCTTCCATGGTTAGAAAAAGGAGTGGGTGCAAAACAGGGAGGAGTTTCGAGTATGGGGTTAGTATTGATTGATTGAATTTATACCCCACCCCTCCTGAATCCAGCTCGGGGCGGCTTCCAACAATAAAATACAATTTAAATCAATCCAAAACCCACTTAAAAATACCATATAAACATTTAAAATAACATATAAAACAGGGCCAGGGATATAAATTGCTTGGGATAGGGGAATAAAAATCACTACGCACCCCCTCCCCAAAGGCCCTGGCGAACAACCAGGTCTTGCATTTCTGCCGAAATACTAATAGGCTTGGGGCCAGGTGGTCCTCCTCCGGCAGGGAGTTCCAAAGACGCGGCCCGGCCACCGAGAATGCCCTCTCCATTGTGGCCCCCCGCTTCACGCGAGGGACTTCCAAGAAGGCACCCCCGGCAGACCGAAGGAGCTGCTCCAGGGCGCGGAGGGTGAGGCGGTCCTTGAGGTATGAGGGGCCGAGACCATGCAGGGCTTTGTAAATCAATACCAACACCTTGAATCTGGCTCGGTACGCTATCGGTAATCAGTGCAGAACCTGGAGCACTGGTGTTATGTGCTCCTGGTGACCCGTCCCCGAGAGGAGACGGGCCGCCGCATTCTGCACTAGCTGCAGCCTCCGAACCAAACACAAGGGAAGCCCCACGTAGAGCGTGTTGCAGTAGTCCAGCCTCAAGGTGACGAAGGCATGGATGAGGGAGGTCAGGTCCGGGCCGAAGACGAACGGACGCAGCCTCCGCACCAGATATAACTGGCGAAAGGTAGCCTTAGCGACTGCCTCCCCCTGCCGCTCTAGGCGGAGCTCCGCGTCCAACACCACCCCCAGACTCCGGACTTGTTGAGCTATGGGAGGGCGAACCCCCCCAATAAGGGGGGGCGACACCTCCTTCGCTCTCCCCACCACCATCACCTCCGTCTTATCGGGGTTGAGCTTCAGTCTGCTCTGCCACATCCATTCCGCCACGGCCTCCAAACACTGGGATAGCACCGAGATAGCAGGGTCTGGGTTGGCTGAAAAAGAGAGGTACAGCTGAGTATCATCAGCATATTGGTGACAACGCACCCCAAACCCCCTCACGACCTCCCCCAGGGGCTGCATATAAACATTAAATAATAATGGAGACAGAAT
>QEPC01014730.1:6836173-6887691 GCA_003113815.1 Sphenodon punctatus | reverse complement strand
GAGAGATGACCAGAGCATGAACAAGAGTTTTGGCAGATGAGACAGAGAGAAAAGGGCGAATCTTAGCAATGTTATGGAGGGAGAAGCGACAGGATTTATCAACAGAGTCAATGTAGGGTTTAAAAGAAAAGGGTGCATCCATCTCCCGGCGGAGATTGTCGACCAAGGCCACCAACGCCGTCTGGTGCCATAGCCAGGGCAGAACCCAGATTGAAACGAGTCTAGGAAACCGATGCTATCTAGATGCGCCTGGAGCTGGAGTGCCACTGCCCGTTCAATAACCTTCCCTAAAAAGGGAAGGTTAGAGACAGGTCGTAAACTGGCGAGGGCGTCCACGTCCAACGATGGTTTCTTCAGTAGGGGGCGCACCACAGCCTGCTTGAGACTGGGCGACAGCCTCCCCTACTGCAAGGACGCGTTCACTACCCCTGCCAGCACCGTCCCCAACGTCTCCCTGGAGGCTTTCACCAACCAGGACGGGCATGGATCGACTTCACAACAAGTGGCCCTCACAGACCCCAGGACATCCACCGCATCGGCCGGCGTCACTTCCTGAAACTCCCCCCACGAAGATGGACAAGACGGGGCCTCCATCACCTCGCACTCTCTACCTACTGCCCCTAATTCGGCTGCAAAGTCGCTCTGAATCTGAGCAATCTTGTCCGTGAAGTAGCTGACAAATTCCTCACAGCGGGCTTGGGACACGTCTCCGTCCAGGTGGAGCGAGGCTGGACAAACCAACCCCCGCACCACCCGAAATAGCTCCACCGTGCGTGACTTCGCGGATGCTATGAGGACAGCAAGGAACTCCATAACTCCAGCACCAGCTTCATTTTGGACTGGGGAGAGTTGAAGGAGTGAGGCTTTGGCAGCCAAGGGAAAGAGCTGCTCTTTCCCACATGCTTAAGACTGTTATTCCCTTAGTAAAAGAGTCTTAATGATGTCTTATGTTCCTGGATCAGGGATCAGACTTTCAAAAAGAAAAATTCATGGAGTGATTATGACTGAATGCTGTTATTATTTATTATTATTAGCAAGCATTTATATAGCACCAGCAATGTACCTGGCACTTTACAAAGTAACGGAATAGACACGGTCCCTGCCCTAGGGCTTACAATCTGAGAGACGAGGGTGGTGGTGGTGAGATAAAGGAAAGGGAACAGAGAGAGAGACAAGGAGTGTAACATTCACGAAGATGCGAGGTCCCAGGTGCACACGCTTGGCTTGGTTACATCGAGAATGATGGCTGGCTGGTCCATGTGGTGAGGATACGAGTACACAGACCTCAGGTAACAGATTGTACTCGATGGAGGGTATCAGCAGGAGTTAGGTGAGGGGAGCGAGGAGTCGGGGAGGGCAGAGCGGAAGAGGTGGGTCTTGAGGAGGGACGTTTTCAGATGTGACGGTGGCATGGTTTAATCACTTTTCCGTGGATTAAACCAGTGCCACCATCGCGCCTAAAGGTGCCCACCAGGTGTTAGCCCCGGCTGTTTTACTCGGTTGATAGTGGTGGTAGCCCAGGGTATGTGTTGGGACTATCCCCAGTTCATAGCCCAGGCTAAGTGCCACCACTGACTGGGTAAGGGCTGCTTGACCAGGGGTAAAGAGGGCTGTCACGGATGATGACCCTTTGTACTTACCCCAGTCTGGAGTGGCGGCACTTCTGGGAAGCCATGGCGGCCATCATAGGCTGCCGTTGCTGTCTGTTAGGGGAGGGCGGCCGGGCCCCTCCACTTAGTGTGGGTGTGGGGATGCGTCTCCCCACCCCCTCCCTGGCCCAGCTGATGTAACGTTTGTTCGGCAGCCGGGCCGAGTCCCGGCCAGAGTGATGGCTCCTGCCACAGCCCCAAGCAGTCTGTAGCCATGATGGGACCCGTCATGTGTGACAGCACCCTGTGTTTCCCTTTCAGCAGCCAATCCAAATAAGAGTTTTGTAGATTAAAGAAGCATCCTACTTCGTTAGACCAATGGTCAGTGTAGTCTAGCATCTTGTCTCCAACAGTGGCCAACTTCAGCTGCTTTTACGAAGAAAGCAATAGATCATAATGGAATGATCCATTTCCTGCTATTCACTTCAGCCATCGATAACCAGAGGTCTAATTCCCTGACCCTCTTGGCTAATAGTCATTTACGGACCTATCCTCCAAGAACTTACCCAGTCCTTTTTTGGATGCTACTGGCCATCACAACATCCTCTGCCAATGAGTGCCACGAGTTAATTGCACATCGTGTGAAAAAAAATACTTTCATCTGTTTTAAATCTGCTTCCAATATAGTTTCATAGAGTAACCTCCTCAATTAGAAGTGTCCCCTAGCCTGCTGTTACTTTGAGGCGTTGGATGCATGCATAATACTGAAGGTATCGGGGTTCATATTTATCTGGCAGCTCATCCAAGCCAGTTTCATATCTATTTAGGCAGTCCGAACACTAAGCTGTGATTTTCTTTTTAAATGTATTTATTTCATTGCTTTTTGGAATGGGGGGCAGTGCCCCAGCTGTGCCAATGGAAGAGCTGCCAATTGCCACAAACCTCGCGTTTCCTCAGGAAAACAAGTATGTGCACAGTTGGAGTGGATGAATTCATGGATAAGTATCTGTCTTTATCAGCAATTACCTCACTCATTGACAGATATATTTCCTGCCAGGAGTGGTTTACTGCAAAACATAGTAGGTTGCAGCTCAGATGGTTGTGCTGGAAAGTTTTGCCTCTTACTAGAAATGTCTAATTTTATCCTTTTTTCTGTATTTGAAATGTGGAAATGTACTGACTTTTAACTGGTGTTCAATAGTTACAGTAATTTTTTCTTCTTCAAGAGCTTGTTAATAGTTAAGAAGAATCCCTATATAGAGCCAGTCATTTCCTACTGCTGACCATGCTACCTTTTCTACCAGGCATGGCAAATCTTTTTCCCTGCCAGGGGCCACTTTGAAAATTAGTAGAAGTTCTGAGGGCCATGCGGAAGTTGGGGGGGGGGGTTTAAGGGGTGCGCTCAGGAAGAAGAGGGTTCAGGTCACAGATCTGTCCCTTTCGATTGTGTGCAAGCCCTCACCTCTGCTCCCTTACTCTAAGGAGCTTAGTTTTCAGTGCTTGGGGGAAGGGACTGGATCCAGAGATTGGAAAGAGGCCACATAATAACTAGCTGTGGGCTGCATTTGGCCCCCAGACCTGAGGTTCCCCATACAGTGCAATTGTATTTTCCTTTATCAGATGGTGGTTCTATTATTTCATTCATTCATTTCATTCATTCTAACCTACCCAACAAGGCTTAGAGCAGCTCACCACAATATATATGCTGCCTTGCTTGGGACCTTGCTGAACTAGAAAACCGGAGAGATGCACAATGATACCTCTGTGTACCCACATGACTGCCCATCAAAACCAGATAGTAAGTTAGGGGTGTCAGGCAGATCCAGCGCTTATTTGAAACCCGAGTGAAAGTGCGTATTGCTCCTGGCTCCTCTTGGTCCCAGTATGAATAATTTCTCAGCGGAACAGGATTTTGAATTTGACACTCCTTTGATTTCTGCCTCTGATACCTTTGACACCTGAAAAGCCCAAAGAGACGAGATCACATATTATTATGAACAGAACTCCCAAGCTGTTAGTCTCAAACGCCTGCCTTGGTGCTGCTAACCAACCTTAGGGACACATGAAGAACATACGGGATTTGAAGAAGCAAATACTAGCATCAAGCGCAAATTATTTTTTGTAGGAAAATATATTCCGCCTAGGAAACAGCCCTGTAGTGTCAGACTGCTATTGCTTTGTTTGTCAGTGAAATTAATGAAGAATAAGTGGAGAATTTCTTGGAAACTTGGTTTGTCGTTCACCAGCAAAAGTAAGCTACAATAGAGACCCCCCCCCCTTATCCGGCATTCTCTAATCTAGTCGGGTTTTATGCTCCCTCTGCATGCTGTGTTTCTGTTTCAGTAGACATTCCCTTCTAACACAATTGGTTTAGTGAGGTTGGCCCCTGCAGGAACCATCCCACAACAACACAATTCGGGTTTCTTTACTACATGCGGCTTTATTTTCTCTAAAGGTGCTCATTCCCCAAGGATATAAATGAAACAAAGCCCTCTTGATGGAGGCCCCTAACCTCTATTCTGGTCCCTTTAAGGTAAACCCCTGGCTAGACTGCTTGACGTTAGACCCTTTAGTTCCACAAAGGGGTAGGTTTGCTTTAGCCCCACGTGCTCAGCACCCTCCTTGCCGGTGCTCTGCACTGCCCTGGCCTCAGCCAACCAGCCCTGATGCTGGACTCCCAACTCCCTCATCCTGAGCTCCTCCCCCATGTTTCTTTCAAGCTTGAGCTCCAGCTCAGCATTTTATTCCCGGTGTTCCTCTGCTGACTCCTGCTCCAGCTGGGAGCATTTAACCCATCACCTTTGTTAGCTTGTTAGCCATTTCACCATATACAACTCCTTGCCACTGCACAACATCCTGCAGGGAGGATTGCTCACCCTCGCAACCCACGCTTGGGTCTGCTCCTGGAGATGCTATGGACTGTCCCATTACACAACCCTTATCCCCAGGTGTCCAAACAAGGGGATTTCTGCTGTAACATCTTTTTGCTGTAAAAGCATTTTTCTACTAATCTGTATATATTTTTCCTGCTTCCTCTTCTCTTTTTGACCCTGCTAATCTTCCCAGCGTTACTATAGCAATCCTAACTTTAGTGGTTCCTACCTCCTGCGCATGGGAGCGTTCATCTACTACAGCCTCTAGAGATTTGGGTGAGAGAAATTCAAAAGTTCCTATTTGGACGCCTGACAACAGCGAGAGTTTTAAAAATACTGAGCACTTGCCACCGCCACTGCCCGTCAGTGACAGGGAGGAGAAAGGGTTACCTCTCAGTAGCTTCCTATGAGGGGGAAACAACCTTCCCAGTGTGGGAAAGCTGAGTTTGTCATAGAGGTCTTGGGGGGAAAGGGAAGGCTTGCACGGGAAGGTAGGAAGCAGCAAGAAGATACGAAGGATCAGAAAGGAAGATCCCTAGAAAGGCAAAGCAGCTTGAGATCGGGGCCAGGCAGAGGCCTGGACAAGGGAAAGGTAACAGTGAAGGAAGTCTCAGGAAGGAGCAGGGTACAGATGAGGAGGAGTGGGGCAAGATATGAGGAAAGAGGATGGGGGATAAGGGACAAGGAAGGAGAGGTGCAGGGAAGAACTGTGGAATGGGACAAGGAGAAAAATAGGGGCAAGGAAAACGGAAGGAGAATTTGGGCTTGGTACAAAGAGGTTTAGGAACAGAAACCCCCAAGAACCAAGGATCCGAAAGCAAGGAGTATAGAACAAGTAACAAACACTACAGTTAGAAGCTAGAATCAGCTAGGGAGGCTGGGAAGCACCTAGCAAGGCAGGTAACCAGCCCAGTCTGTTCCGACGGGAGATTCTTCTAACCCCAGAAGGGCTGAGTGACTAATTAGATATGGTGAGGTACAGCCTCTTCACTTAGGACACTAAAGGTGATAACTGATGAGACAATAGCCCCGCGTGGGAGCTGCGAGTGTTGTGGTTCACTCACCCGCATCCTGTGGATGTGGGGGGCGAGTATTCCCACTGCCCACAGTCCCATGGAGCTATCCCCCCTCTTGTCCCCTTCCCACTTGGCTCCTTCCCAAAGGAGCCGAGTGGGAAGGGGACTGAGGTGCCCAGTTGCTTCCCCAAACAGCCAGATGGTAGGAGAGAAGACCAGGGGTTGCTCGGCTACTCTGGAGGATCTACGTGCCTCCTGTATTCTGCTCTGTACCTGCTCCTCCAAATCCTCTGGAGGAGCCACACATCTCCCCTCTCTGTTTGGAAAGGAAACGGGGGAGTGTAGGAGACACGCAGTTCTTCCAGAAGAGCCACATGATGCTTCCATCCCTCTTCCTCTCCTTTCCCATCAGGAAAGGAGAGAAGCAGAGATGGAAATGGGGTCTTGGCCGGGGAAGGCTTCTTCCGGGGGCAGGACCCTCCTATTAGACGACAGGAATTCATGTTGGCCTGGAGGTCAACACATATTCCTGCCTTAGCCTGCATGTCATCCTCCTTAATCTGATGGAGGACACCGTGCAGAGAACGTCGACCTCTGTGAGATGCACACCAACTGGTAACACAAGCTATTGGTCAGCGTCAACCTGTTAAATAGACCAATAGCCACTCTCTTGTGAGGGTCTATTGTTTTGTTTGTTGTCACCATAAATGGGAGCTGCGAATATAGAGAGTGTTATAAATGTCATCCTTTGATCAAAGATTGACTAGCAGAATTCCCAAGACCAACAGCTAGTGGAACGATGAGGTAATAATATTTTACATTTTGGTTTCTTTCTCTGTAAGTTGTTCATAACAGTTGAGTCCTGTTTTCTGTGTGTTCTTGTGTCCTTGAAAGTGAAGGTTTTTGTTGTGGGAAGAGACCTGAATAGCAATGATGTTGTGCCTGTGTTTAACTTTGTCATAAGCATCCAGCTAACAAATCAATTGGCACATCTATTTCATTAAATGTAGTGACCAGATTGTATGATTCTGCTGTTCTCATGGACTGCACCTTGACTGAGGAAAACTTTCGTTACTTTACTATGTATCATAGTTATTATTGTAAACTGCTGTGGTAAGCTCAGCTGTCCATCTGCTGGAAAGGCCTTGCAGGATCAGTTCATGGACTATGTTTTCCTGTCACCAGCTAGAGTTTATTGACAACTTCCAATTCAAGTAACTGTACATGCCAGTCCAGCTTATGGTACAAAGCCTCCACCGAGCTCCGAGGCCTTGAACCAGTCTCCCTGCTCACACCCTCTAGGTTTGGGCTGAATCAGCATCACAAAAATCCCAGCCTGCCATGGATTCAGTACCCTGGCTAGCTTCCCGTAGAACTGCCAAGCTAGGTCCTTCCGACTCTCTTGCCAGATCCAGACTGCCTTGGCTCCAGGCTCTGCAGCATTTGTAGAACAAAGGGGGTGGAGCCAAGGCGGGGAGGGGGAGTGGATTCTCTTAAAAGGCCAGCGCCTGCCCCCTTCCTCTAGCCCTACTTATTCCCACAAGAATGCTGAACAACAGCAAGTACAGCTTAAAAATCCAGGTGCTGTACAGTAGCAAGATAGGCACACAGCAAGAGTGAGAATGGGATCAAGGGACGTAAGCTGGGAATAGACATTGGGGTTCAGATAGTAAAGTAAGTGGTCATCACATTGCTCAGGCACTCTTTGCTTCTTGTGTGCCCTTCATCTGGGCAGCCAGTGCGGAAGCCAGCTATGCTGAGCCAGTCGGTGATGGGAGCATGGTGTGGTTGCTAGGGGAAGAATGAGATCCTAATACAGAAGCGGATTATCTGGTGCCCAAGATTTCTCCCTGATAGTGGCTGGCCGGCCTTCGGCCCAGGGGTGAGACCTTCAAGTCCTTGGCCCTTTTTCAATGGACTGCGGCTGGGGGCAGTCCATGGGCACACCACTATGGGTGTGAACACCTATCCTCCCACGCATGCCCTCCTAGGGAGCAGCCTGCATTTTGGCCGGTTGCTCTGTGCGGGGGCAATGGATGGAGGTGCGTGTTACACGGGAGCGCACCCACCCATCGCCGCTTTCAAACCAGACGTGTCCACTGTGTGTGTATGAGTGGGTGCGTCCGGTTTGAAAGCGGCCTTTATGTCTGCTTGTAGCTTCTCCATCCTTAACAATAAATACTTTCTAGTGGAAGGAATGGTGATAAGTACTGAATGGCAAAGCATTCTTGAAGTAAATTAAAGGAGAAAGGAAAACATGTCAATTAATATGTTCATTAATATTGGCCATACCCAATAATTAATTCAAGTTTTAAGCCAGAAACTGAGCACAAGACCTCCTTTTCTCACTAAGAATCTCTTACGCTAGTTTCAGTCCCTAATGCCTTGAGTGGGTGCGTGGGAACTTTTCATTATTCATGTGAAAAATGAATTAATCTGTTCCTATGCTTAGGCCTAAGGTTAATTATATTATGAAAGGAGAACAGTTTATAAGTAACTGACTTATTACAGTAGAGTTCCCTTGCAATTTAAGCTTATTAATTTCTTCACTGCCTTAGACTGTACAATTGTGATATCCAGTTGGTTTATACATTAAGTAGTAAATTATGAAATCATCACTGTAGTCTTGTAATTAAGACTCCAAAAAGGAGAAATTAAACATTGTCACTTCACTACCCAAAGGTCAAGATGGTCACCACCAGCTGCCTTGTCTAGAATGTTAACCAAAACCTACCATCCCAACCTGGATGTCTTGAATTATGGATGGCAGACATTTCCCTTTCGGCGCCTCACCCTTCCCGAGGTTTCTCATAAAAAGGGTTTTTTTCTTTCAACTATGCAGTTTGCATAAGCTACACCCTTATTTATCCTAGGCTGACCTCGCCACAGTGACTCATGCCCTGGTGACCACAAAGCTTAATTTTTGTAACTCCAGCTTCTGCGGGCCACCAGCAGTGTTTATCCATCGCTTGCAGCTTGTTCAGAATGCAGCAGCATGACTGCTCACTAGTTTGAGCATACTACGCCTGCCCTGCGTTCTCTTCATTGGCTGCCTGTAGAGCAATGGATTAAGTTTAAGATTGTGCTGCTAGTTTTCAGGGTCCTGAACAGTTTAGGCCCTGGCTATGTTCGAGATCTGCTCCCGGAGCCTCACATTGATGGATATCTGCACTCAGAAACCACCTGCTGTTAAGATTCTCATCCTGCCATTCCATCTTAAGTCAGCAGGTGATTGGGCCTTTGCTGTGGCAGGCCCCTTAGTGTGGAACTTGCTCCCTCTGGATTTCTGTCTGAATTCATCTTTCCTTACCTTTAAAAAAGCACCTGAAAATTCAAGGTTCCTTTTGATGTAGTCTGTCCTCCATCCTTACCTTCTCCTTTTAAATATATATATATATATATATATATTTGTTAAAGTTTTTTATTAGAGAATAGAAGAAACAAACAGTGACCATTAAGAGACCATCTCTACAATACAGAATAATTAACATTTGGTCTACTGCATTACAATTAATATTACCAACACTATTTTAACAGGGGTTATGAAGAGAAGAGAAAGTTCTCACAATGTATCTGTATTCCATTTCAAGGATCAAGTTTCTGTATAATCAACGCCTTTTGAGCCAATATTGTTCAGATTCCCATCTGAGGGTTTTTAGTCCAGAGCCCTTATCACAGGTGTCCATGTCTGTTCAAAGGTAGTCCTTACATCATGGAGGTCGGCATGCATTCCTTCCATAGTGTACATGAACCATATTTTCCGATATAACTCTTCCATTGACAGTTCATCAGCCCCCTTCCAATGTTTGGCTGTCACTGCTATTGCACCGAGGCAAACTATTTTACAGGAATTCTGACACCTGAGCATATTTTTAGTTTTAGGGTATAAACCCAGCAGAGCTAATTCGATTTTTTGAGGGACAACTTCCCCCGCTTTTTTATTTAATAGTCTCCATACTTTGCTCCAAAATAGACACACTTTCGGGCACTCCCACCAACAATGTTTGTAGGTGCCTATTTCACCACACCCTCTCCAACATTAACCTTTCTCTGAAAACTTAAGAATTTTAATCTTACTGGGGTAAGGTAATACCTTAAAGACAGTTTAGTTTGAATTTCTCTAATTTCTAGGGAAACCACACATTTATTCAGATGATGCCATATCTCCCTTTCCTGTTCATGCTCTAATGCTAGGTTTGTGTCTTTCCTCCAATCTTCTATATACTTTACAGGTGTTTTATAGTATAATTCCTTTATTGCTTTGTATATTCTTCCCAATCTTTCCAAAGATTTTTTTTTTTTTAATAATAGCATTTCTAACTTAAGTGGCTCCCTGCTAAAATTTTCTATGTTATTTGGGGCATTAGCTAGACCTTTTATTTGAAGATACTGAAGGGTATCTATTTTTCCATGCGTGATTTCTTCTATTGTATCTCTGGTAAGAAATCTTCCTCCCGAGAAAAGTTGCCCCATTCTAACTATCCCCTTTTTTCTTAATAATTTCCTTAGCTCCGGTGCTAATTCTCTATTTCTGGCCGTTATTGAATCTAATGGAGTGAAAGGGGAATATTCTCCCCTTAATCCCATTTTTTTTCCTTAACTCGTGCCAGCTCTTACAAAGTACTCCTGCAAACGGGTGTTCTCGTCTTATCTCCATTGATAGTTTCCCTTGGTCCACTAGGAGGTCCTCTAAATCTGTAGACTGAGTCAGCTCTCTTTCTAACCTAGCCCATTCCGGTGCATTGATTTCCTTTTAAATATTTTAATTAATTTTGTTTGTTGTTTTTATAACTTTATGATCGCAAAGCACGCTGAGTACCGTTTAATGGCAAGGAAGCACTATAGAAATAAATGTTGTTATTGGCCAGACCACCTGATTTGCTCTGAAAGACAATCTGCCTATAAATGCAGATTGGTATCACACCACACCTGAGGTTGATCGTGGCTGGACATTTGCTGTTGTGGGACCTCCTAGTATGGAATTTACTCCCTCCTGATGTCTTTCTCTGTCCATCTTAATTTTAAGAAGTGCTTCAAGACACATTTTTATTTGAGAAGCCCTTAGATAAGACTCAAGCACTTAATCCTGGGAGATTCCTCTTTGCAATGAAGTTCATCTGCAAAGAACTGTGGGCATTATAGTGCAAGTAAAATTGTGTTTATGTTGATTTTATCCTGCTTAATTGTAGTAAAAATGCAAATGCCTGCCTTTTTAGAAATGACCCATGCATGCTTGTGCAACACGTGCTCCCCCACTTCTAGCACAGCAACCTGATTTATAGCAGAACATCAGCAAAAAAGATTTGCTTAAGACACGGCCTTTATGAATAATAGGGGCAGGAAAGGGAGTTTATCTTGTTTAGGAGTAATGGAAAGTGTTGGCAGAGTGCCACGCTTACTATTTGGCACTATTTGTTTGCCTGGCCCCTTTCTCCCATCTGTCACTTAATCAGGAAATCAAAAGACAGCGAGCCGCAAGCTGGCCTCTTGTTCAAGATACACGCCGAGAACTGTTCCTGAGGCGTCTGCTGGGCCAGAGCCAAAAGACTGGTTCTTATCTACTAGAATAGAGTCCTGCACCTGAAAAAGACCCAAAGAGAGAGAGTCCTGTTTTCTAGAACCGAGGGAGAGCGTTTCTGTCCATGGAAGGGATCATTAAAAAGCTTTGCCTGTCAAGTGCCGTTTTTACATGGACACGGCTGGGGGCCGGGGCCGTGTGCACCATGTGGAGTGTGCACACGCTTCCGGTGAGTGGGGGCGGGGGTTGCATCAGAAGGGCCGGGATGGTTGCACAACCCTACCCCATGCACCACCCACTCATGCCCTGCACAGAACATCCCGGATTTTTTCCTGATGCTTGTGGGAGCGCACGCACACACACACACACACCCTTGCCTTCAGGTGTGAAGGGGAGGATGGGTGGACCTCCATGGGGGTGTCCCATGTAAAAACATCCTAGGATACAAATACAAACCTACATCTTGAAATCAAACACTGGAGTTTCTTTTCTCCTCTGCTTACGTGCAACTGACATTAAGGCCCTTTTCACATGGGCTGGTGGTGCGGGGGGGATGGGTGGGTGCCACCGTGGGTGGGCGGTGTATAGGGGTGCATTCCCACGGATCCTCACCCATTTCCACACACCGAGTATCAGGAATTGGTGCCCGTTACTCCGTGCGTGGGTGGAGGTGGGTGGAACGCGGGAGCACGCATGTCACACCCAGCCAGCCAGCCGATGCGAATGGGGATCTGCTGCGCCTTTTTTCGCACATGTCCAGGCATAAAATCCTGCCCTGACATGCGCGAGAGAAGCCACGGCAGATCCCTGTTCGCACTGGCTCCTTTCCTGTCAGCCAACGCCTCCGTGCTGCTGCGTCTTCCCTCGCCGCTCCCTTTGCCGCCACCGCAGATGGGAATGCAGCCTAAGCAGAAGAGAAAAGAAACTCCAGTGTTTAATTTCAAGATGTAGGTTTGTATTTGTATCCTAGGACATTTTTACATGGGATGCACCCACGGAGGTCCACCCATCTCCCCTTCAGCACCCATCTGAAGACAAGGCATCTGAAGTTGCACCACAGCTTTAGAACTCCCTTTCTCTGAAGGTTTGCTATAGTCCATGTCTGATTCCCAGAGGCAATGTATGACCTATTTATTTGGCCAGGCATTTGGTAGGTGGGGCTAGGTCTTGGAATGTTGTTTAAAAATAGGATTTTATATATAGCTTGAATTTTAAATTGGTTTTATTTTATCCATTTATTTATATATTTATATAATATATGTATGCTTGTCTTACCCGCCATGAGTCTTTGGGGAAGGGTGGGGTACAAATCCTAACAAAGAAATTAATGTACTGGGAGACAAATACATTTTTACACAAAAGCTTTGTATAATCACCATACTCAGTTCTACATTAGTTTACCTTTTGTAGAGAGAGGCTTTGGGGGAAGGGGTTGGTATGTAGTCTTATGAAATAGCTGCATACAATCTAATATAAAACATCTGCTTTCATACTGAGTTCAGCATGCTCAAAACGGAAGCCACTTGTAAAGTCGCCAAGTGATGCAAATACGAACCCTTGTCCAATTTGATTAAATTTCTTTAATTGCATGACTGTAGCTGAGGTGTGGGATTGATGCATCAGCTTTTTTTGTTTTTGCAATCACACTTATATCCATACTCCATAATCATCTTCAATCATGGCTAATTAGGATTTGCTAGTCTCTTGTTGCTGAGTTCAGACGTTTTGGGGTGCTCAGCTGCATTATTCATCTGTAGGCTGTGAAAATGCCTTTAGTAAGTAGATAAATCTAAGGGCTTTTATTGTGTTGAGAGATTTGCTTTCCTTCCTGATTTAACGGATTACTGTTGGTCCAGGAAGGAAAAACCTGCTATGAATGATCCAGTTCTTCAGTAAGGATTTCACCCTGAAAACTGGTGAACACTTTAACCTGATCCAGTGAAACACATAAGCACACGCTTTAACTTGAACCTTGACTGTTGGGACTAGTCACATTCCTTACAAAGAAGCAGATGTAGAGTATGACTCCCATGTTGGTCCCAAATGTATGAGAACAGATGAAGACAAGTAGATCAAAATTTTTTTTTTAAATTTATTTATTTATTTGCAGCCGTAGCCAAAATGCATAACACACAGAAAGAAAAAGACAACAACGAGTCAACAAATAACTCGTGCAATCCACTATACCACTGCACCAATCCATACTAATGTGTCCTTCACCCAAATTTTTACAACAACAGAAAAAAAGGGTAATTGGTTAAAACAATACCACATGATACAAATATATATAGCACAAATACCCTTAAAAGGGAAGAACTCGAAATTGCAAAAAACATTCACGTTGCCTGATTGCATCCACCAAAAAAGAAGCGACAGCCTTAGTTAAAGTAGGTTCTACATCGGCCAGAGCCAGACATAACAAGTGGTGCTCAGTCCTACCTGGATATTTCTGGAGGAAAGGAGCCAGATGGGTCATACGGCACTTGTCATACAAATGACAACTCCAAAGGAGATGTTGAGATGTTTCCACTGACAGGGCGTCAAAGGGGCAAAGCCTTTCAGAAAACTCTAATGCCCCAATGCGCCCCTCCCAAAGGGCCGTGGGGAGAGCGTTGAACCTGGCGCACATAAAGAGGAATTTACCCCTCAATGGGATATCTGCAGCTAGGTAGGGAGCCATAGATCGCCGGGGAGGGGGGAATAGGAGGAAATCACGCATGTGCGCCGAGCTCCTAATGGCTGCACATTCCTCCTGGTAGTCCCTGTCCCTTAATCTTAACAAGATTTCTTCCCTTGTATAAGCCAGGTTCCTACCTACCCAGAAATCCGGGTGGAACCCTAGTTTTGCCAAAAACAGTTCAACATTGTTCTGCCACAAGCTCTTATACGGGTCCACTTTCCAAAATTGAATCAGCCCGTAATCATGGGATTTAGATAATTTGGCCCAAAATTTTAGCACCGCGGCCCATGCTACCGTGGACCACCTGTCCTGACCCACCTCTAACCTAATGGCTGCAAATGGGGTGCCATGAGGGACCTTCAAGAGCGATTGAAAAAAACGAGCTTGAAGGCTATCCAACCTGCAGGCTCTCGAGTTAAGTAGTGGAAACCATACCTCTGCGCCATATAACACCTGCGCCCGGGTCTTAGCATTCACCACCTTTATTGCTGGGGCCACAGCTCTCCTCCCTGTCCTCCCAAATAATTTTGACAATGCAAAAATAGACCCACGTGCTGATGACAAAGCACTTTCCATGTGGTTATGCCAAAGTCCCGTAGATTGAAAAAGAAGACCCAGGTAGCGATAAGATTTTACCTGCACTATGTCGTGGTCACCTACACGCCATTTCCCCATTTTGCTAGATCTTGAAAAAACCACTATTTGAGATTTGTTCGGATTTATGGTCAGTTCGTTAAGGCTACAAAAATCGGCAAAACACTGAAGCTGCCTCCTCAGTCCCACTTTTGTCTGGGAGAGTATTACGATGTCGTCTGCATAGAGCAGACAGCTGACAGAGCGTTCCGCTAATTTTGGCGGAAAATGGGCAGGGGTAGCCAACCTAGGCACCACATCGTTTATAAATAAATTGAAAAGGGCGGGGGCCAGGACGCATCCCTGTCTTACTCCCGCAGACACCGGGATGTCCTCCGTCAAACGACCCTCTAAATTTACTTTAACCGCCAAAGTGCTGTTCCCATGTAGGCGGCGTAACAAAAAGAGTAGTCTTGACTCAATCCCAAGTGCCTCTAGCTTCTCCCAGAGGAGATCTCTATTAACTAGATCAAACGCCATGCGAAGATCGAGGAAGGCAGCATAAAGCTTCCCGTTTATGTGCAGATATTTCTCGATAAGGTGATGCAGAACCAGGCAGTGCTCCAGAGTAGAACGTCCTCTCTGGAACCCCGCCTGCTCAGGCCAAAGAACCTTTCCCTCCTCCGTCCAGGAATTTAGCCTCCCAAGCAACCATTTGGCGTAAACCTTGGCGATTGTACATAATAAGCTAATTGGTCTGTAATTTGAAGGGTTACCCCGGTCCCCCTTTTTAAAGATAGGTATCACTATGGCCCTCGCCCAAACCGGAGGAACCCACCCCGTGATATTTATAGCTGTGAATAACTGCGCCAATCTAGGGGCCCACCATTCCACAGCCCCCTTAAGCAGTTCTATTGGAATCAAATCTGGCCCTGCAGCCTTACCGTTTTTGAATGAACCAATAATATCTGCCACTTCATCTGCAAGAACCGGAGGCCACAATGGGGCCGCAATTGTATCTGGACTCAAGACAGAGTTGTCCCCCCTCCTCACCGCCGCCGCATAAAGGGAGCGGAAATGGGCAACCCAATCTGCATCTGCAACTGCCATCCGGGGGGGGGGCCCTTAACCCATCCCACCCCATTGATCAAACCCCAAAATTTCTTGCTGTCTTGGCTATCGGCCGCGCAGACCAGACTGTCCCAAAAACTCTCCCAATAAAGGCATTTCTTTTGCTTAATGATCATTTTATACAGTTTCTTGACTGCAAGATATTGGGTCGGGGCCACCTTCGCATTCGTTCGCCTATAATCTTTATAAAGCGCAATAAGTTGTCTTCTAAGTGCCCGACACTCTTGGTCAAACCATGGTTTGGAATGATGGTTACCCACCCTCCGCCTAAGGCTGCTCCCGCTCTTAGCAGCTATAAGAGTACTAAGGTCCTGTATCAAAGATAGAAAAGATTCCTGGACAGAATGACCAAACCCCACGTTCCAATTCCCCTGGTAGGAGGCATAAATAACTGACACCTCATCTAGTGGAATATGGTCCGCCCTCACTGCCCTATGGTAAATGGCACTTGTGGGTTCCTGGCCCTCACACCTAACAGGGAAAAGAGTCGGCCTTGGACAGGCCAATTCCAAAGACAAAGGCATATGGTCACTCAATATATTTTGATTGGACCCATTTCCATTGGTGCAAGCTTTCAGATGATCACATGGTGCCCTTCCTCTGACTTTTTACTTGCCCGAGAAAGGGTTCTGTCTTGCCTGAATATTTGCGTGCTCTCATCAACAGAAATTGGTCCAATAAAAGATAACATCTGAACTACTTTGTCTCCAGCTCTGTGTGTATATGCATAATACACACACAGGTGCAGCCAGAGGGTAAGTCTACCACACCTTGGGTAGACTTACCCCACCCTGGGCAGCCAGGCCAAGCAATGATGCAGTGCATCGTGTGACAGTCAGCTGCCAGATGTTTTCCCCGCCCTAGGGTGGAGTGAACAGCTGCTTGCTACTTGCACACAGCCAGGGGTAGAATTTTGGTCAGGCTAGGGAAGGGCAGTGGGGCAGTAGCCAGCGTCATGGCTCTGACAGGGGCCAGCCCACTTGGCTTTCCTGCAATCGTTTCGCCAGTTCCCCATGCTGGCCCCACGGTTTGATCACAGCAATTGCCAACCACGATGTCGCACGGATATCCAGTTTCACTGTTCGTATGGCCTCACCCACTGATGTAAGCAAACACAAAATGACACAGCAGTAAGGAGGAGTTTGCTAAGTAGACTAACTCTGAAGTGATTTTTTTTAAACAATGAGGTGATAATTTGAGACAGTGCAGATATTGTAGCTGCTAGTCATCACAATGCATATGACAAGGGTTTTCTGTATTCAGAGAATTCACTCCAAAAGTATCTTTGCCAAGCTGCTAGATATGTTTGCTTTACTTAGTAGAGGTTTTTGAGTAGCAACTCTGATTTACAATACTTTATAACCCACCACAGTAAGAGCTATTTGCCCAGCTTATTGACTTCATTGAGGAAGCAAAGCTAATAAAGCATTTAGAGTGATTAATCAATAGTCTTGTAAGACTCCACTTGGCTACCAGACTGAGCTCCTTTGTTTTCCACTGAAGAAGATAATTTGCCGTTAGCATGGGAAATAAAATAAGAGAGACAATTTAGGAGCTTGAAACCAATAATCATAAAAAGAAGGCCTGAGATAAGACTCAAGTGTTTAATCCTAGTAGAAGAAGTCATGTCATCCAGTTCCAATAGAAAAGGGACAAAACTCGGGGGATAACTCTACTATTTGCTTGTATCTCTTGTGTGTGTTTCTCTTTTCTTCCACCCCCATATGATTTGTGCACCTAGGAAAAATATACGAAGTTCAGAAATAGTCGGATGTGCGGGGGTTAGTTTCTGGCTGATTGATTCTAAAAAATGGGGAACCTAAACATTTTGATTTATAAACTGATGGGTCAGCCCCAAAGTAACCAACGTGACTTTCAAAACTTGCGAGCATGCAGCAGTTAGCCTTCCAATGAGCTAGACTCATTGCCTTTCAGTTAGAATTACTGGGTGCTCCACATCCTTCAGGCTGAAAGCCAGAAAATTCAAGTCTTCATAACGCGCCGCTCAAAAGCCCCGTGTCTCCCGCCGGCGCCGGCAATGAGGGCACGTCACTTCCAGCCGCTTGTCTTTGAACGCGGCATTCAGGAGGCACTTCAGCGCTCCTCGTCTAAAAGCAGTCTATATGTTTACGTGTCAAGATATGGATTTAAAAGCCCAGATCAAAGTGTCTGTTATGAAAATGTGGACCCTGAGTTATATAGTTTGCCTGACTGCATAAAAATATGTTTTTTTTGTTGCTGTTGTTGTTATTAATAATAATAATAATAATAATAGTATTAGCATTTATATAGCGCCAGCGATGTACCTGGCGCTTTACAGAGAATAAGATAGAAACAGTCCCTACACGAGAGCCTAGCTTCACAAATGGGTACAGATTTAAAACCTTTATCCTGCAACAGCATGTATTTTGTAGGTGTCATGTAATTACCATTCGGCAACTACATTAGAAACATGCTTATGTGTGTTACTTAAAACATTAATGGGACATTGCTTCTTTTCAGATTGTCATATCTGTAAACCACAGTGCCTCAGTAACAGGCCAGTAGCTAGGACACTGGCATGGGGAGTTGGGGGGGTGGGGCGGGAAGGGGAGTGGGGACAGACTGCATGAAAGTTTCATCAGATTAAGAAACTGAGTGGGAAAACCTGAAACACATCTTGTTCCTACAGGGATTTGTATGATGAAACAGGCTGCAGCCCCTTTAAGACTGCTCATCTCTTTGGCCCCACCCCTTTTGAGGCATATAAGAAGGGAAGGCTTGAGAACCAAGGGAGTCTACTGGGAGCCGCCAATGGAACAGGAGCTTAGAGGGAAGCAGGCTATAGTCTGCAGACTAGCCTGGGTCCTGAGTATCCACAACCTTAGTAAAGATGTTAGGGTGAAGGCCTAAACAGGAGACTTGAGCACTGGGAACCTAAGTAAGTGGCTAGCACCTATTATGTATTCAGATGACAAATTGGAAAAAAATATGTGATTTCTCTCAAATTTTACTGGAGTAAGTGGTTTTGGGAATGACCTGGGAAGAATGTACACTGACTGGGTGACCATTTTTCACAGGGGGCAAAATAGATTTAGGGAGGAAATGCCCAACATCCCCGCTCTCACTACATTACCCCTCCCAGTCCTACCATTCACCAGCCTTAGCTACTGGCCTGGTCAGTAACCATAAGATGTACAGCACAAAGCCTGGGCAAGCAAAAACAAAAATAAAGCTAATCAATGAAAAACGACCCTTCAGATAACCTGAAATGACTTTTTATTTTTTTTACTCCCAGAATCACACTTTTAATGTTTTTAGGAGCACTCTAGTGCATAAATCTAAATTTAAGCATGTGTACAAAAACCTTGGCAGGGTTACAGCTTTGGTCATCTAACTCCCATTCAGTTGGGTGGAAGAAGATACAGGAGTGTATCATGTATGAAAATCCATGTGTTTTATGTGTCTAGCTTTAGGACGTCTAATTTTGAACACGTTAATTTTGAACATCTCCAGGAGCCGATTGTACCCAGGGATTCGGGGGTGATTGTTCTTTCCTCTGGTCAAGTTAACTGTGTCCTAGTGAAGCAAATATAATAGTCAAAATAACCTTTCTTTGCCATGACGGTGGGCTTTGTTAATGGGGTATTGAGAATGTGAGTAATTTTTCAGAACTTATTCCACTTCAGTGATTTATTTCAGATCCGGTGAGCTCTGACATGCACCAAAGTTGGCTTATTATGGTTCAGAGCACAGGTTAGCCCCACAGGGGTGGTCAGAGAAAGAGAGCTCCTAGCGTGGGGGTGTTTTTTTAATAAAGACCAGGCGCTCTCATTGTGCAAATAAACATTATAGCCCCAGGAGGAAAGCCTTTAAATTATGGAGTACTAATAAGATATTTTTTTGTTGCCTTACCTAAAAAATTAAAGATCTTTCTCTAAGTTATGTTGCATAATTACGGTGCTCTAATAAATTCTAAAAAAAAAATAATTGGTTGACGTATTCTGTAACTCCAAGCATTATTTGTCTTGAGGTTTAAATACTGAAAAAAATGATGAGATAACTTTACTCAAGTAAATCATCCTCCTTCTGGGAATCTCCAAGCCTTTTATTCTAGGGATGTATTTCTTAAATTGAGTATCCGTTCTCCTCTAATACATCTTCTCTCGGTTTGCTTTTTAGATTCCTTTTTTGGTCTGAGGATTTAACTTAAGGATCGAATTTGCCTCAGTGCACAGGGCTAACATGTCATAGGCACCTTTTAAGTCTTCCAAATAGCTTTAAATGAGACCTCAGCAGTGTATAAAGCCTGTGGTGGGTTTTCAGCACCAAGGGGAAACTTTTATTGCTTTTTGCTTTTTCAGCACAGTTCTTTATAGCTTAAAAAATCCCTCTGCTAGATCCTGTCTGCTGTCCTAACATTTGCAGATATGGTGTGAGTGATGTGAACTAGATTGCTAGTGAATGGATGGGGTCTAGGATGGTCTTTCTACCTTCTTTTGAATAACGCTGATCTTTTTCATGGGGAAAAGTAATATACAGTGGAGTCTGCTGACTTACCAGAAATTTGTCATATGCAGAGTTCAGTTAACTAAATGGGGCAGTGTTAAGTTTTTTACTCAAGCATCGTTTTACCATCCCAGCTACAAATATCAGTGTGTTTGATTAAATTAATGATTTCTTGGTAGCATACAGTTGAAATCCTATATTATATACCCTCCAAGCTTGCAAAGCATGCACAGTGCTCCTGTTCCCCTGCTGCTTACCTGAGCAAGAGAACTTGCAATGCAGGCAGGGGATAACATCACTGCAGGTTTGGAGGGGACGTGTTAAAGTATTTTAACCACAGGCTGCCAAGAAATCATTAATAGGCTCCAAAGGTACAAAGATATTTGTAGCTGGGTGGGTATATGCGATAAATCTTAAAAATGCAACTTATCAGGGACTAGAATTTGACTTATCCAATTCAAGAAGCAATAAATTTGTTAGATCTAGGGCTGGGGAAAACCTATTTCTTTGACTTAGCCAGAAATATTGCGTTATGCAATTTCAGCTTAAGCAGATTCTGCTGTATTTCTGCTTTCCTTATGTGAGATAATAATAATCTGTCTTCGTCTCTTGTATATTTTCAAGGTAATGCAAATTCTTAAAAACATCAGCCTTATTAAGTAGTGAACAATGGTACAATGACATCATATGTATGTGAAATCTATGAACTACACATCTACATGATATTGGCCAACATACAGATATGTTTTCAGTACAAATACGTTCAAAATACATGTTTGTCATCTATAATCTGAATAAGCAAATTACTTTGTATAAATTTTACATGGAAACTGTGGCCCTTTTTACACAGGCTGCAGCTGCGTGTGGGGTGGGGGTGCGGCGTGGTCCGTGTACGGTGGGGGGGGAGGGTTCTGATGAGGCACACACGCATCACCACAGATGGAGGCACCTCCTTTTTTTCTGGTGCCTCCGTGTGGGGATTTGTGAGCGCAGGAGCGGACGCACCCACCCCCACGGGATTTACACGGGCGATACCCACCCTAGAACACCCAGGTTTGAGTGTTCTAGCATGGATGCCACCCGTGTAAAAAGAACCTAAATGATCCAGGTGGAAGTGACTCTCCCTGTTAATGAGTAATTTTTAAATATTAGATGGCATGATTAAAAGATGTTGTAAAGTGTCTGCTTTTGATATTTGTCTGTGTGGCAATATTGGGTCAATCATCTTTCCAGTACTTTACTTGCAAACATACCGTTTGTTTCTTTAAGTGCCTGCAGCATGTCATTGCAGATGACTTGATAGTCTCGATAACACTAAACTTTTATTTATTTATTTTATTTTATTTTTAACGACTTATTACCCCGCCCCTCCTGCCACAGGCAGCTCGGGGTGGCTTACAGCAGTAAAAACAATGAAAACACTTCATAAAAGGAGGAAACCCCCCGCCTCCCCCCATTGCCCCTCTCCCCTGCCAAATGCCTGGCAGAACAGCCAGGTCTTCGTTTTTCTAAAAAAAGGGGAGGTCTGGGGCCAGCCGGGCCCCCACCGGAAGGGAGTCCATAGGCGCGGCGCGGCCACTGAGAACGCCCTCTTCTGCGTGGCCAACTGAGAAACTCGGGGCACCTCGAGCAGGGCATCCCTGGATGACCGCAGGGGCCGATCCAGGACATGGGGAGTGAGGCGGTCTCGCAGATAGGCAGGGCCCAGACCGTTTAGAGCTTTATAGTTAAAACCAATACCTTGAATCGGGCCTGGAAAACCACCGGCAGCCAGTGCAGAGAGCGGAGCATTGGTGTAATATGCTCCCGGCAGCCCAGTCCCACTAGGAGACGGGGCCGCTGCATTCTGCACCAGCTGCAATTTCCGAGCCGTCACCATGGGTAGCCCCACATAGAGTGTGTTACAGTAGTCTAGTTGAGAGGTGACGAAAGCATGGATGACTGTGGCCAGGTCAGAGTCTGAAACAAATGGTCGAAGCCGTCGCCCCAGACGTAACTGGCAGAAAGTGCTCCTCGCCACAGCCTCCACCTGGAGATCCAGGCGGAGCTATGCATTGAGGAGCACCCCTAGACTCCATAACTGGGAGGTCAATGGCGGACAGATCCCATCAATGATGGGGGCTGCCAGTTCTATTGCCTTACCCACTAGCATAACCTCCGTCTTGTCAGGATTCAGCCGCAGTCAATTAGCCCTCATCCAATCCCTCACAGCTATCAGGCACCGAGTAAACACCAAGACTGCTGGGCTTGGGTTTATTGAAAAAGAGAGGTACAGTTGGGTGTCATCAGCATATTGATGATACCATACAATGATCCCTCTAATCACCTCGCCAAGCGGCTGCATATACATGTTGAACAGGAGAGGGGACAGAACAGAACCCTGCGGAACTCTGCACAAGAGGTTTTGGTTTGATGAAAAACAGTCCCTGAGAACCACCCACTGGGTTCTTCCGGTCAGGAACGAGTGGAACCATTCAAGAACAGTCCCTCCCACTCCTTCACAGTCCCGCAGGTGCGTCACCAACATCTCATGATCAACGGTATAAAACACAGCCGACAGATCTAACAGGATCAGCAGGGTCGAGCAACCCTGATCCATATCTCAGCGCAGGTCTTCTACCAAAGCTGCAAGTACAGTCTCGGTGCCATAACCCAGATGAAAGCCGGATCAAGAGAGATCAAGAAAACCGATACGATCAAAATGCCCCTTCAGCTGCCGAGCCACTACCCCGTTCAATAACCTTCCCTAAAAAGGGAAGGTTAGAGACAAGCCGATAGCTGGCCTGGGAGCCAGCATCAAGCAATGGTTTCTTGAGCAGAGGTCGCACCACTGCCTCCTTGAGACAGCCCAATATTCTGCCCTCCCTAAGTGAGGCATTGACCACCCCAGCCAGCAATAACCGCATTGTCTCCCTGCAGATCTTAACCAGTCAGGACAGGCAAGGATCTAATTCATAAGATGTGGCCCTGACCTCCCCAAGAACATCCACCGCATCGGTGGGTGTGACTGACTGAAACTGATCCCAGAAAACCAGACATGATGGGGCTTCCATGACCTCTGATCCCCTAGTGTAATAAATGTTGTGTCAAAATCGTGGTGAATATGAGCAATTTTGTCCACAAAATAATCCACAAACATGTCACAGCAGGCAGTAGATGATTCCACTCCAAGGATGCCAGACTGACCAGCCCCCACACTACCCGGAACAGCTCCGCTGGACAGGATTTTGTGAATGCTTTGAGGGCAGCAAAGAACTCCCTTTTTGCTGCCCACATAGCTACGGCATAGACTCGTAAACTGGCTCTATGCTGCAATCTATCGGCTTCAGCACACGAACGACGCCACCGTCGCTCCAACCGCCGCCCATCTTGCTTCAGCAACCGCAGCTCCTCGGAAAACCAAGGAGGTCTGTGGAGCTGCCACCTGGGCAGCGGACACCTAGGAGCTGTCTGATCAATGGCCTCCGTCAGCAAGGTGTTCCACAACACAACAAGGTCATCAATGAGATGGTTGCCAAGGTCAGAGGGTATTCCCCCCAGGGCATTCCAGAACCGTTCCGGTTCCATCATCCTCCCGGGGCAAACCATCAGAATCGGCTCAACACCCTTCTGGGGGCAGACGTGTGCTAGGAGCGAGGTCTGCAGGAGGTAATGGTCCATTCATGAAAGAGCACAGCTGATATCCCCCCACTAACAGAACAACTGCCTCAAGGCCGGTGCAAAACAGAAGGTCCAAGGTGTGTCCTCCCTGATGTGTCGGGCCGATAACCATCTGGAACAGGCTCATGGCGGCCATGAACTCATGCTCACCTCCCCCAAGGGCGGCGTCAGCATGAATGTTCAGGTCCTCCAAGACTATTGTCTTTGGGGACCGTAATACCACCCCCAACACCACCTCTGCCAGAGCATGCAGGGAGGCCGCTGCACAGGTAGGCGCGCGGTATACCAGCAGCACTCCCAAAATGTCACCTGCCAAATCAAACACAAGACGGAGACCTTTGATACCCAATATGGATTGCACCGGATACCTCCTCACAGACCATCCCTCCTTAAAAATCATAGCTACACCACCACCCCATCCCTCCGACCGCAGTTGGTGCTGCACGGAATAACCAGCCGGAACAAGATCCGCCAGAATAGGCCCCGATTCATTCTCCAGCCAGGTTTCCATGATACATACGAGATTGACGGCATTAGCCACCGATCTTGCATTTAACAGCACCATCACAGGGTCAGGGGCCCTCGGACCGAGAACCACCTGCTCTACTGCTTGGGGGGCAGTAAGCGGGACATGCAACAAGCATCTATCCCGCCTCATTGTTCTCACCTCCCATCTCTTAGGACCATATCTCCCCCGTCCCATCACGACCCCAATAGCCCCGGCCCTTCCCCGCCCCCCCCCGGCTGTCCCGCACTGGTAGCGGGGAAGATCCTCCCCCCTCCCCTTCCCTAACCCAGTCCCTCTTCATCTCCTCCCACCCCCTAGCCCCAAACATAAACACTAACCACCACCACCACCACTAAACAATCCCTTCCAATTCTCCTACCAATCACACAGCATAAAACACAGATTTTATCCCCAAGCCCCCACCAAGGGCCACACCCAAGGGCCCTTTGGCGTGGCCCTTAGGTGCGCGCCTGTGGCGCTGCCGGCGGACACACTGCTTTTCAGCATGTGGGGGGCAATTCTGTCCCAGCTGGAAGGTATTAGAGGGCAACCTCTGGTCCCCATCCCCTCTCTCTCTCTGCCACCGGGAGGGGGGCATCTGGCTACTGGGACACCAGGACTACCTGTCCTCCAAGCCCTCTGGGCCAAAGTCTCTCCCCATCAGCTCTGGGGTGTGTGGTGGTGTTGTTAGGGGCTGAGCCCAACCGGCTCCCAGCTCCTCGTCCCGCTGGAAGAGCCAGGAGTGCGGGACAAGCCGGTACGTGCTGCGGGTGTTGTCAGAATTACCGTGTGAGGCTTGTTGCATGTCAAAGTAGTTGTGTCATTTATCTCCATTAGCCATGAGGCAAACGTGTGTGCAGTCTTGAACGACATGGAGGCCAATCCCATGCCCCATGGACCGCTGCAGAGAATGCACACAGTGCGCGCGTATCCCCGGCATGGGACCCACGGAGTGCACACAAACTGTGCGGTGTAGCAGCACATGGGACTCATAAGATCGACCCCGTTGAATATAAAAATCAGACAGAAGTGTAATCCCAAGGCAGGATAGTTCTTAAGCAGTGGCACATTAAACTGCTGTTTAAACTTTTGGCTGCAATATATGTCCAAAAATACTAAACTGTCTTGTACTTTAATAGGAATATAATTTTTATAAAATAGGATGTATAGATGCTTTTTATGTTTATCATCTTAATTTTGCACTTCTCTTGATAAACTATTTGTTTTTAAATGCTGAGCTCAGTGTGCATGATGAGACTTGAAAGAATTTTGAATAAGACAACCATTAGCAATCGGACTCGACTCCTAATGTACCAGATAACAGCTAGATGGATATGTGGGAAGGAAGGCAGTTTTTATTCTGTTTTGCTTTGTTAAAATCAGCTCTACTTGATAGATTAATGTCAGAAAAGAAAATGTTTTAAGGAAGGATCGGAATGAGGAACAGAAGCTGCTCATGGGTGCTTTTAGACAGACCTGGGGGTGGCCCCTGGTTCTGCCCCGCTGCCCATAGTCTGCCCGCGTGCCCCTCCTTGCAATAGAGCTGTGGGTGGGGCAGCAGCCGCTGTAGGCTGCAGCCAGTAGTATGAGGGCCATTAGGTAAACTGTTATCACTGGCGTGAGATCTAAATTTCTGGCAACCAGTGGGAGTAACAATTCTACACCAGGTCTTACCGTATTTATCCAAGACCTTAGAAAAGGAATTCCACAGGTCAGTGTTCACCAGTCTGCCTGAAACTTGGCTCCAATAGCAAAACTCCTGTTGATTTCAGCAGAATTAGAAATTAATCTTTCTGGTGTAACAAAACATTCTCTTTGTAATTTACTACTTATTCCTAGGGTGCACTCCTCAATCCGTTGTAATCATTGGCAGTTTTACCATTAATCTCATTGGAGTGAGGATCATACCCACAAAGTAAAACTTATTTTGTGACCTGTTCCACCAGGTGTACAGCTATGAAAAAGCAAGATGGTTTGAATTCAGCTTTCTCTTTTGCATTACCTTGGTTTTGAGTTTCACAAAGCCCAAACATTCAGAAATACAGCTTATCCAGAAATGTCCAGCTTCTGCAATTTCTAGCCAAAGCCATGAATCAGCCCAGTGCAAACTCTTGTCAGGAACACAAAATATTTAGCCAGTGCTGATCAATTTGAATAAAGTGAAGCTAAGGTGAAGTTCAAACGTGAGCAACGCAGTTTCCCACCGTCCTTGCATATAACAGTAGGTAAAATTTGTCTATTTTTCATGATGTATGTTCTGAAGCACTCTGGATAAAAACAGACGTGACAGCGTCTGTGTTAGCCTGCTGTGGCCAACTTTGGCCCGCAGTGGACCAGACCTCACCTGCACAAGTGTGCAGACACCGCCAGATGATGGTATGGGATTCCCCCAGGCTGTGTCGGTGGCTAGTCTGTGCTCTGACCTCGGAAAACCTCCGAGGCCACAGCCCAGGTTAAGACCCACCTGACTGGGCCAAAGTAGGCTATCCTGTCTGGTGTGTGCTGTCAACCTGTCCAGGTCAGGAGCCGTCATGGTTGGCCATCATTGGCTGCTATGGCTGCCCATCATGGTGTGGGGGAGTGCTGGGCACAGTGCAGGATCAGGGCTGGCCAGCTGCATGTTTATGCTTCTCCCTGGCGCCCCAGCCACGATCATGTTTGTTCGGAGGCCCGGACCATGTCTACTGTGGTTTTCCTCCCCAGGCTGGGTTGGGCCACCACCATGTCACCATCATGTATGTGTTTACCCTCTGTTGTTTTTCCTACGTTGAATATTTTCAAGGCATAAAAAATCCTTTTTTATGCTTTTACAGCCCTGATTCAGTCTCGCCGCTTGCAACCATTCTCCCATTTCAACACATTTTCACTGTAGCCTGAAGCGAATATGAGCAGCAATTTACAGAGTCAAAATTGATTCCGCTACAACAGGTGTCCCCCTCCCCACCATCCACTCAACTTAGAGAAATTGCTGCGTTCACAAATACTGGGTTTCCTCTTAACATCATGCAGACCAGCTCTGTTGGGCCATCATACCGGTTCAAGACTTTTGTCTTCGTACAGATGCACAGCTGTCAGTGCTTAATCCCGAGGACATGAATTATGGCCCTACATGATTTTCTAGACCATATGAACATTTCATGAAGAGCAGTAGACAAATTAAAAGCACCACGCAACTATCCCTATATCCCTTCTGTGAGACGCATTTGGCAACAAGCCCAATTCACATGCTGTTTTAATTTGGTTTGTTGTCCCATCGGTGTATTTGACAACTCTCCCATTTTGAGAGGACCTTCTGGGGAATTCGGATCCTGTCTTGTTTCAACAAGCCTGAGGGGGTTTGTACAGTAATTTTCCAGGAGCTCTGAATCTGAATTAGTGGATATATAGATCAAACAAAGCCCTTCCAAACACATGGTGAATGGGTAGTCAAGATGCATTAATGCTTTTCTTAATGTTATGAGTTGGAGACAAAGAAGTTCAGAGGATACCTATTATTGGTCCAACTAATATGGGCTCTGGGATGGTAGTTCAAGAGGGCACAGTTGTACTACCAGGGACAATGGAAGCACCACACTCCTCCAACACTGTGACATCACAACATCTGGAAAGGAGCCTAGCCATGTGAAAAAAGGCAGGGAGTAGTAGTAGAATCCACCCCTTTCTAGCATGACCATACGCCTTTCCTGGACATTGGGAGAAAACAGACATGTGGCTGGTGCAGTGACTCCCCAGTTAGGGGTGACAAACTGCAACCAACATAGCCTGGGCCAGTTTAGGGCACAGAACTGATGTGCCCACCGTCAGAGAGTGACCCCACCGCCTGCACGGCCCAGGTAGGGCAGGGAGCACAACAAATGTGTGGGCAGCCAGCCCCACCCATGCTCTGTTCCCAGTGCCCCGCCCTCCCACCTGGACGGACAGCCATGGTGGCCAATGACGGGCAGTTATGGGTGGCCATTAAACTGGACTGGGACCTCAGAGATTTTCTGAGGACACAATCCAGGCTAACCACCTCCTACCCACCATGGGCAGAATCGGGCCAACATCTGGTGGTGCCAAAACAGACATGCCTGTAGCTCCCAGGCAACACCAGACCAAAGTGGGCCTTACCAGCCACCGTCACCTCTGGTTTTGCCCAGCTTGACATCACGATGCCCAGAAAGGGGCATGGTCACATCAAAAGATGTGGGATGAAGTTGGCAGGCAATCGGGACGTTGCTGCGGCAGGCCCCTTGGTGTGGAACCTGCTCCCACCGAATGTTCATCTCCGTTCCTCCCTCCATACCTTTAAAAATAACACTTGAAAATGTATTTGCTTTCTAGTTGCTTTTCGGATCCACTGGTGGTGCCCTCATTGTACTTTGCCTTCCCTTTTTGCCTACCCCATTAAAAACATTTTAATGATTGTTTTAAATTATTATAATTGTTTTATAGTGTTTATATGGTTTTACCTTTTTTGTGCAGTGCTCTGAGTGCCATGTAAGGTGGGGGGGGGGGGTATGCGCTATAAGAATAATATTATTATTATTATTATTATTATTTGGAAGACTAGAGTTCAAATCCCTCCTTAGCCATTAACTCCCTGGGTATCCTTCGACAAGTTATTTGCCTTAGTTCCCCATCTGTAAAACGGGAATAATAGCGAGCTAGTTCACAGGGTTGTTGTGAGGAACTAGCTAAGGATTGTGAAGGACGCTGAAGATGCTAGTAAGTGATTAATAATAGTTTGTTTTATACTCTTTCTTACTACAGATGTAAACGAATGTACCAATGAAAATGGTGACTGTGAAGACCAGTGCTGCAATACCATTGGCAGTTACTACTGCAGGTGTCCAGCCGGCCAGAAGCTGGGGGAGGATGGAAAATCATGCAAAGGTAAAATTCTGTGCTGCCTCTCCTAATAAGATAGGATGGCAAAAAAGGGTTACCTTTTCATTTAGAGCCACTTGCAGCCCCTGTATTCTGAGCCGGCAAGAGTGCAGATCTTCTCGTGGCTCTGGATTATGAAGACATAACTCTAAGAACACTTCAAAGGGTTTTCTTTTTTATGAAAAATGCATGAATATAGAGTGGATTGGTTGTGCAACATTCTGATGATGGAGTTTCTAGCATCAGTCTAAAAACCTGAAAAATAATAAATAAAAGAAGTTATCTGAAAGTATTTCAGCCATCTCTAAAGCAAATTGGTGCTTATCAGAAAATATACCTGAATTTCTGCACTGCCTTTGCAGTTCCACAGCTACAGATTAATCAAATAAAAAAGGGGATTTAGAATCTCATTCTTCGTAACCCCATTTGCCTTCTTTCTGAAGAAAATACACAGCCGGATTCACTGGACTGCTCTGCGCTGTGATTCATCCTTATGCAAAGGGTGAGATGCAAAACTGGTTCAGATGTGAATCAAATGCCAGATAGGCCTTATGCCTATAGGCATCTTTAACTGCGGCACTCTGGTAATGGACTTCAGTTGTTAACCCCGCCTGCTGGCCAGTTAAACTGAGCCAGCAACTCCTTGCCTTCCCAGACTGGTGGAAGCAGCAATAAATCTGCTCCAAAGGGTGTTTTCAGATGGACAGGGAGTGGCTCAGAGCCCCGGAGCAGCTGCGTGGGTGTCCCGAGGAGGAGATGCACGCCCCCATGGGTTTGGGTGTCTTCACACAAACACCCCAGTGCGCAAGTGAACCGTCCACCTGGGCAGCAAACATGCATTCCTCCCACAGCCTCGGGAGCTGGGCCAGCCACACAGCCCCAGGGTGGCTAAGTGGATGGACGAACACCGGCACCCAGCCAGTACTGGGGACCCCGTGACATCCACACAGCACTGACATCTGGGAGCAAAAGGCAGACTTCATTAAGTCGTCAGAATGAAAAGGGGAAAGGAGGATGGAAAGGCATGGCCGAAAAGCCCGCAGAGCCGTCAGTTCAGATCAGGAACTGGTGGGCACTGCTGCTTCTCCGTCCTTCCGGGGCTTCTGCTGATGCTGGCCTCTGTTCTCCCTGCTGCGTTCTGATGTGGGGCCAATGTGTGTTTGGATTTCGTGTGTTTTCCTTTAAGGGGTGGGGAGCCAAGATGGCTGCGCTCACTCTGGGAGCTGCTCTGGCCATTTAGTCTGCCAGCATCTATGATCCCGGCAAGACTGTGGGTGAGTGGAGCTTGCGGGAGCCGTTGAGACAGTCAGAAGTCCTGTGGGCCTGTTGCTGTGGATTTGGCCAGCTTCTTTCAGGAGGCGTGCTCCTGGATCTTCTGGGGTGCCCCAGAGACAAAGGAGTAATATGGGGTATCTTTAGACATAATGTCAACGGGTGTCTGAATGTGTGTTTTGACCTTGATATGAACACTGATGTGGCCCTGTGTTCACCATGTGGTGCTGTTTAGAGACACAGCCCATCTTGGGGCAGATCTGTGTTTTGCTTGCCACCTGATCTCAGCACACAAGCGCTGCCACCTTGTTCCCGTGTTGTACCTGCTAACATGGCACACAATAACATTAGACACAACATTGGCCACATGTTCAGCCAGAACACGTAAATTGTCCTTGTGATGCAATCGTGTTCACATTGTGTGTTCAATGGATGGCCAAATTGGTGTTGGGATTCTTGTGGTGCTTACACAGGATGGCCAACCACGTGCTTAGAGGTTTTGACACCCGATCTTTGTTATGTCTAAAGACACCCATGATATCTTTTATTGGACCAACTACAGTTGGTAGTACTACTTGGTCTCTTATTACCTATTTTTTGTTAAAGCGTATGCTCCACTATGTTTCCGTTGCCCAAATTCTCCCACTAAGAACCCACTTTGCCTGACATGGTCATCTCCTCATTGCTGCAGTAAATGCACAGGTGGAATTCTTTCATTACTTCTGGATAAAAGGTGTTGCGTGTGCATATAAACTCTTTTGAAATATATATTATCATCTCTCCCCGCAAAGGATCCTTTCCTTGTGAGGCTCTCACAGAATCTCACAGCTGCTTCTCCTCCGGAATCACTTTTGTCTGTCCTGGACGGTTTCTTTAGGTTAGGCTCAATGCAGCGTATGTCCCAGCTGTAATTCAGATCTTTACTGGAGCTCTCAAGTTTCTTCAGAAACTCTCTTCCCGCCTCCCCATCCTGGAAGGTTGCTGAATTAATTTCTGCAGCAAGCTAGCAGCTGCTGCCGACAATGTAAATAAGCTAGATGCGTTTTTATTTTAATTGAAGCTTTCCACAGAGATCCCATGCACTTTTCTTTTGATAGATTTTTTTATACTCCACAATGCAGCCCTGCAGAAATAGCATGTATACCACAAAGGGTGTTACTAACTTTGCTCTGATTCCTGTCGCTACCGGCAGTGATTGCCTGGTATCTTACTATGAACGAGCTGGTATGCATTTGCATTGATGTTTGTATTGATGAATACTTACTGTTTTCATAGTTGATTATGCTGGGTTAATTTAACTTCCAGACAACAATTACTGCTTTGAAAGCAAAGGTTTATCCCCCATACGCCACAGTTCTTTCTAATAAATAAATAAATAAATCATTTTTGTTAGAGCATTAATAAAATTGGTATCTTTCCTACACACGTAGGTTGACACTTGACAGTGCAATTAGGGGTGTCCGAATGTCTGTTACTTGACCAGTAATTACTGAACAATGTTTTATGCTAGTCATTATGTAGTTTATCTTAAACCTTAATTTCTAAAATTGCATTGGAGTGCACCCTTAAAGCAGTCAGACATGAACATTACTACAATATTTGTGTTTTATAATTGACCTATGAAGTACCACACATGTGGCATGGATTATCATTTCTTGCAAATGGCTGTGGTTCAAAAAAAATAATAATTCCGTAGCCCCCTGTGCACCTAGACACTCTTATAGCCATAGCGCCTACAATTGCTGGTTCACCTGATTTCACAAGGACTTGGTCATTACGTTGAAGTGAGACCTCCAGAGAAACTTTGTGATGGAAGTGGGAATGGCAGTCTTAGTACATGGCACTCTACCCGCAAAGTTAAAATTGAACCAGTACCCATGCAAGATGGCAGTACGCGTTGTGGTTTTGGTTGTAACCTCTTGGACAAAAGACTTAAAGTGGAGGGTTTGACCACTTGAATAATGACACGGATAACCATGGTGTTTTAGTGCATTGTTAAAGTGCTTCCAAGGTGACTATAATTCACTGATCAGTGAAACTATTGCTATCCAATTTTTTAAAACACTTTTGAAGCCTTATGGATGACCACCGCCACATAAACACTGTAAAGAGCTAGTGTTAGCAACATGGGCATTAATAGTAGTTGTGAATAGTTGCAGTTTGATATTGATGTTTTCAGAAACATGATAGACTTAAGAGGTAACTTATGTTCCATCCATAATTTAGTTAGGAAGGGGAGACAAGTGGGATGTGACTAACCCGTACTAATCCAACAGTATAACAAACTTCACTTTTCTACATGATATCAATTAATTTTGTGATAAATCTAAGCACTTTGGGCTTCAACCCACAAGCTGCTGAGTACCCTCAAATTCCATGAACTTCAGTGGCAGTAAGTTTGCACAGCACCTTCGAGATTTTGGACGTAATGTAATTTCAGGGGGGGAAAGCTGTGATAATCCTACAACGAGCATTAACTTAACCTTTATAACTTTTTCCCATGGTTCTGTTGTTCATTAAGAATGCCGCATGGAGAATGAGGTTGAGTGGCGCTGCGTGGAACTCTCAGTGCCAAAGATTCTACGGTCCTCACCAATCAGGTAAGGACCGTTTTCTAGCCAACTCTGAGATTGCTGTGTCTGGATATAGAGGAACCAAAATGTATATACAATAGAATTCTTACATTCTCTCATTTCGCTGCAATGAGCAGTGTTTACATCTGGAAGCAAATTACAGTTCAGTGAAGTAATGCACAGCTGAATAGAAATGCCAGAGGGAAGAGTTGATTAGCCTTTCAAAACTAATTTTGCATCTGCTATGTTTTGACAATTTTATCTCTCATATCCACGGACAGGCAATGTAGAACTCATATTTGACAAGCTTTGAAGTTTTTGGTTTTTTTCCCCTTGGATCTAAACGCATCATAGGTTTATACATAAAAGTGAACCTTCAGTCTGACTGTTAGGGTCAAATGTGAGCCCAGTTGACTCAAGTGTAAGGACCCAGACTTGGACCACTGCCCGAGGGGCAGCGACCGACTCTGCAGCACCACCAGTTTCCACTGGCCCGGGCCTAGTATTGTCATAAGACCTTTCCCCATTACTCATCAAGCCACACACTTCAGCATTGCTCCTCACCCCCAGCTTTCTGATTGGCTGCTGGCCTGTATATAAGCCCAGCCAGTAGCCACAGGAAGCTAGGTGGATAATCAGTCATTCCCTTTCCTGTGTCCATTCCTGATGTCTCTGTGAACTCTGGACTGGTTCTGCACTCTGTGTCTTTTGGTTCCTTCTGAGTTCAATTTTGGAACCGGTTCTTCAGCCCCTGCTCTGCTCGGTTCTGCTTCATCTCTCTGTCTTTCCACTCTGGTTCTGATTCATCTGTCTGTCTGGTTCAGCTTAATTTGTCTCATCCAGTGAGGCCTTGTTAGTCCATCTGTTTGTTCATCTGCCTGCTGCACCCTGTGGGTCCACTTGTCAGACCTGCTTTGTCTTTCCTGGTCCATGTGCGGATCCCCATCTGAGACCCTCCAGATCCGCTCCTACAAGGCTCACCTTATTATTATTATTTATTTATTTAATAGACAGCAGTTTTGAAAAGGAACAAAAAGTAGTACTTTCTACACCATGCACAGTTGAGATGGAAATCATTGTCATGGGTGGTTGTAAAGATCCGTAGTACAACTAGTTTCAGTGTAAAGCGGAAATGGATTGGCCACTTGTTTCTTTGCGAATTCCGTTCAGGTTTTTGTATACCTCAATGAGTACCTGGATTTGCATTTGTGAAGTTTGCAGAATTTTCTGTCTTCCCTTTGCTGTGAGCAATAGGGAATGGATCACCGGGCTGCTACCCAGCCAGATAGCCAGTGTGGTGTAGTGGATAAGGTGCTGGACTTGAAACTCAGAGATCATGGTTCAAATCTCCCTCTAACCAATGAAGTCACTGGGTGACCTTGGGCAAATCTCAGCTTCTGTTTCCCATCTGTAAAATGGAAATATGTCTGTGTCTGGCTTTCCCTGTGTGTTTTTGTCCATGTTAGATTGTAAGCCCACTGGACAGGAACCTATCTCTAAAATCTCTGACTGTAAAGCGCTGCATATGCTTAGTAGTGCTATAGAAAGTAGTAGTAGTAGTATATAGTTTATTTATATCAAAAATTGTATGCCGCCCCCTCCTGCCACATGCATCTCAGGGCGGCTAACAACATTTTAAAAACGTATTAAAATACATATCAGTTAAAACAAATTAAAATCCCCAAAACAAAACAACCCATACCCACCCACCCTAGTCCATCCAACCCACCCCATCTCCCTCGGTAAAGGTCCAGCGGAACAGCTAGGTCTTATACCATCTACGGAAATAGGGGAGGTCTGTGGTCAAGCGGACCTTCAACAGGAGGGAATTCCACAGCCGCAGCACAGCCACAGAGAACGCTCTCCTCATGGTCGACACTCGGGAAACCCGGAGGATCCCAAGGAGGGCGTCCCCCGGCCAACCGCAGGGGCTGATCCAGGACCCGGAGGGTGAGACAGTCCTGCAGGTAGGTGAGGGCCAAGCCGTTTAGGGCTTTAAAGGTCAACACCAACACCTTGAATTGGGTCCGGAAGACTATCGGTATCCAGTGCAGAGAGTGAAGCACCGGTGTAATGTGCTCGCACCGTCCCAGTCAGGAGACGGGCTGCCGCATTCTGCACCAGCTGCAGTCTCCCAACCAGCACCAAGGGTAGCCCCACGTAGAGCACGTTACAGTAGTCCAGTCTCGAGGTAATAAAAGCATGGATGATTGTGACCAGATCAAAGTTCAAGACATACGGCCTAAGCCGACGCACCAGATGTAACTGGCAAAATACCCCCTTCACCACAGTTACCACCTGGACATCCAGGCGGAGCTGCAGGTCCAGGAGCATCCCTGAACTCCAGACCTGAGAAATCAGGGGAGGATGGACCCCATAAATTATGGGGGCCATCACTCCTTCAGCTTTCCCCACAACCATCACCTCCATCTTGTCAGGATTTCATTTTAGACAGCTCACCCTCATCCAATCCCCCACAGCTGATGAACACCAGGTAAGCACCAAGACTGCCGGACCTGGGTCAGATGAAAATGAGAGAGATAGCTGGGTGTCATCAGCATATTGATGACACCTCACCCCAAACTCCCTAACAACCTCCCCCAAAGGCTGCATATACATGTTGAACAGGAGAGGGGATAGAATGGAACCCTGCAGAACCCCACACGTGAGACCCCGGGGAGAAGGTGAAAACTCACCCAGCACCACACATTGGGTTCTCCCAGCCAGGAAAGTGTGGAACCATTCAAGAACAGTCCCGCTAATTCCTGCCGGGTCCCGCAGCCGAATCACCAACAACTGATGATCAACGGTATCAAAAGCAGCCGAGAGATCTAACAGAATTAACAGGGTCAAGCGACCCTGGTCCAACTCACGTGAGAAGTCGTCGACCAAGGCCACAAGTGCAGTCTCCATGCCATAACCCGGACAAAAGCCAGACTCAGTGGGATCAAGAAAGTTGACCCAGTCCAGATGCTCATGAAGCTGTCGAGCCACCACCCGTTCAATAACCTTCCCTAAAAAGGGAAGGTTAGAGACCGGTTGATAGCTGGCCAGGACGCCATCGTCCAGTGATGGTTTCTTGAGCTGGGGCCGTACTACCCTGCCCTCCCCAAGGGAGGTGTTGACTATATCCGCCAGCAGCGGCCCTAATGCTAGCCTTAACCAGCCAGGACGGGCATTGATCTAATTCACAATAAGAGGCTTGAACGGTCCCAGGGGCGTCCCCCACATCTGAGGGCGACACAACCTGAAATCTACAAAATAGGACAAGAAGGGGCTTCTACTGCCTCTGACTTGCATAAAAAAAAATTGCATCAAAACTGTGGTGAATTCGAGCGATTTTATCTACAAAAAAGTCACCAACCAAATCACAGGGAGTATTTGATGATTCCAAGCCCAGGCAGAGGGAGGCCGGACTGACTAGCCCCCTCACCACCCGGAACAGCTCAGCTGGGTGGGACTTAGCGGATGCAACGAGGGCAGCAAAGAAAGCCTTCTTTGCTGTCCGCACTGCAACGGCATAGGTACATAACCAAACCCTATGCCACAATCGGTCAACTTCAGTACGCGAGTGACACCACTGTCGCTCTAACCGCCACCCTTCCCACTTCATCCGCCGCAGTTCCTCCATATACCATGGGGAACTGTGTTGTCAGCGATTCGGGAGCAGACGCCTGGGGGCCACACGGTCGATGGCCTCCGCCAGCACAAAATTCCACATGGACACGAGGTCATCAAGCGTGCGGCCATTGAGGTCAGAGGAAGCATCCCCTAGAGCTATCGGGAACCTTTCTGGTTCCATAAGCCTTTGGGGGCAAACCAACCTATCTGGTTCCACACCCTCACGGGGGCCGCCATGCACCAGGATACCAGTCTGGAGGAGATAATGATCCGTCCATGACAAGGGCACTGTTGCTTTATAGTTTCTGAAACATTCAATATTTGGCTTTTGTTGGAGACAGAATTCTAAATTAGGTGGACCACTAGCCTAAACCAATGTCGCAGTAAGTTTTTCTCTGGTATAACTTTGAAGTCAGCAGAGTTGCATTGCGGTTGAATGTGGTCTGATGACGCTTACCTCTTCTAACATTACATAGATTGTATAGTACCATACACTGTAATTAGCGTCATAATTTCAGTGGATCTGTTTGCAGAGCAACATATTGCTCAGCATACATTAATGATGGTAAAGGATGGCCCTCAATTTTTTTCTTTTTTTACTTTTTGTTTTGTTTTGTTTTTGCATAACATCTCAGTGTGCAAAGAGTGGGATTAAATTTTTAAATGTTTGAGGAAGTATGATTTGCTCACAATATTATTCTTAGTTTGGAAAAGGATTCCCCCCCCCCTCTTAATAAAGTGTGATTAATAAAGTTATAAAACTCCCAAAAGACCAACATAATCCAAATTCTGTCTTCTGCATTATAATCAGGCAAACAAAAGCATTGTGTTTACACATGAACAAGCTACAGGAATCACCCAAAGAGGGTCATAACCGTACGTTAACCCTCTTTGGTTAACTGTCATTTCTTATTTATATCTTCATGTTCTCATCCGTCAAGCTAAAGACAAATGAAGTCATATGATTAGTTGTTGACAAAAGGGGGCTTTTGTTTTACTGATTAGAGTAATACTTCTATCCCTGTAACCTGATCTGTGATGTGTTGATCTTCTCAACATTGGCAAATTTCCTGACCTTTGAAAGATAAGACCTTTGAGACTACCGAATTCTCTGATGGCTAGTGTCTGGGTCTATAAGACTCCCGTTGTTTATCATAGTAATTTAATAGTCGTGGCTGTCAAGTGACATATCTTGACATTGTCTACCGGGACCTCTTTAAAAAGATACTGTCAATTTTCCCTCCTCCTCCAAACTATAGCTAATAATATAATTAAACTAAAAATGGAAGGATTTATTGGAGAAAGAATATGTGTGTTACCATGACCTCAAACATTAATTTAGTCTTCTAGATTTTACGTTTCAGTCATAACTTGCCTTTTGGCAAGAGCAAAGCTTAGGTTGTGCCGGTGAGGGCTTCAAAATGATGACTGCACTTTGGATTGATCTTCCAAGTGCCACATTTCTGCAGTGGGCCCCTAGGACCCATCTAACTTAAGAATATCATAACATTTACCTCCATGGGAATGGCAAAAGGTCAGGTGAAGAGAAAAAAAAGGAAAGGGCCAGAGGAACTGGTATATACTGGCTACTTCGTCCAGCAATTCCAGTATAAAACAGCCTTAACTCATAAGCTGTTGGTTATGGGGACTTCTGTTGCTGGAGCCATGGAAGGCAGCCACTGTGGGTGAAAACATCTGACACGTACGCACTGTGGCCTGCCTGGGCACCACCTGCACGTCTGTTCCTTGGCCGCCAGACGTTTCCCTGGGACTGCCCTGGGTCAAGTGGGCAGCTAGACAGGAGTGTGTCCCTCGATTGAGCCTGGGCTAAGGGCTGCCCATGAAGGTCAGTGCAGGCCAATGCATCTGTTCAGCCCCACCATCCCTATTATGGTGGGGGGTGCTGGGCGCAGCCACTCGCATGTCCGTTGCACACATACACCCCATCTGAGATGTGTGGGCTGCAGGATGGCTCTCCAGCTATGGGCACGTTTGGACAGTGCCCCTCCCTGGCCAGCTGCTGTTTCTCATCCTGTGCCAGGGAGCCACCACACCATCCACGCGTCTGTTTTCACTCTGTGACCCCACTAAAGCTGAAACTTTAACTCCGTTATATTGATCTAACTTTTGAGCCAAATTCTGCTCTCATAGATATGTCTGATAGGGAGTGCAAGGCTATATTTGACAGCAGGTACATCAGGAATGTGTACGTATTTAATATATTTCTTGCATATTTTTCAGTAAGCACTATATGTGGTTGAAGGGTTGCTCAGAGATGTAGGAATGAAGAAAGTTGGATTAGGGTGGATTCTGGCATGAAGATTGTCATAAAAACTGCTGTACTGGGTTAGTCCCAGCCAATGGGCCTGTCTCTTATACACATCTAGATGTGTATAAGAGACGACATGCACAACGGTTCACTCCCAGCCCCCAACAATCAGAGGTCTTGTCTTCTGAGCAACTTGACGAATGTCTAGTATTTATGGACCTAGTCTCCTAAAACATGTTCAGTCCTTTTTTGAACCCAGTTATGCTATTAGCCTTCACAGCATCCTCAGCAACAACTTCCACTGGGTAATTGTACGTTGAATGAAAAAGTACTTCCTTTTGTTTATTGTAAATCTGCTGCTATTCATGTCATAGATTGTCCCCTAGTTATAGCATTTTGAGAAGGGGTAAATAAAAGCTCCCTATTTATTTGCTCCATATCACTAGTGATTTTGTAAACTGCTGTTAAAAATCATAGAAGTTGGTTGGTTGTCTCTTCTCTAATCTGAAGAGCCCTAACCTGTTGCGCCATTTTTTGTACAGAAGCTGTTCCATGTCTTTGATCAGCTTTTTTTTCCTTCTCTGTACCTTTACGGGCAATCTGAGCAAGAGATTGTATCTCCTGACCTTTTTTGCTAATAGCCAACGATGGATCAATTTTCTATGAATTTTCCTAATCCTGGTGTTGGGGTAATATGATGGACAGCAAAAAGCTGAAAGTAAGGGAGATTTGAGAGCTGAAATAACTCAAAAATGAGAGAAGAGGAGGAGGAAATTTAGAGCTGTATGAACTATGGATTTTACTCTGTCAGAAATATTTAGGGATTTAGAATATTTAAATATTGTTTCTTTTATTCTGAAATAAGTCAAAATATTTTGTGTCAGGCCAACTGAAATGAAGAAATTTATTTAGTGGTTTGTCCCACAACAACGGTTTTCATATCAGTAAACCATGGTTAGAAAGGTTTTCATTTTGGATGGGGGTACTGGGTATCCACAGAGCATTATGGAACAGGAAATTCTGGTCCCATTCTCCTAGTCCTCTCATAGGTTATATTTCCCGCAAAAGAATAGACATTACCAACAACGTGCATTATGGGAGTTGTAGTTCAATCCCATTCTTCCTTAAGGAGAAACCTCTGAGATTTGTTTCCTGGCAGACTACATCTCCCATAATGCATGATGTCCTTGGAATCAGTTCTACACCCACAGCACAGTGTGTGTTATAGGGGATATAGTCTGTCAGATAGCAAAATTCTGCATTTTGGTTTTGACTAACATGATTTTTTTGTTGGAAATGTTTCGTTGGAAATTTTCCAACCAGTTCTAGTAAAATTGTGCAAGGAATGTTTGCTGCTTTGTCACCGTAGGATGTAGGAAGCCACAGAAAGGATTCAAGTTGGCTGGGATCTCCAATTTCATTCATTGCCACCCTTTTCACACCAGTATTAGACAAACCTGCAATTGTATGCTCTTATTTGGTCCATGAAGGGCTATTAGTCAAGGTGTTCCGGGAATGGGAACTTGGACTGTGGGGTGCTACATTATAATCTGTTGCATGCATCTCTGAAAATAACCTGAGTTGGCTATTGTTGGAGGCAGGATGTTGGACTAGATGGGCCATTGGTCTGACCCAGTATGGTAGTTCTTATGTTCTTGGGTGAAGCCACACAAGTCACTAACCTGATTTGGACAGCACTACCCCACATCGGCGTGATGCAGTGCTCAACTTTTCTTTTTCTCTACTATGTTGAAGGACTCCTGTGCAGAAAAGAGCAAACTAGCCAGCTTTAACTTTCCAACTGTAAAGCACCACATTAAGAAATGTGAAAATAGAAATTGCTTTGCAGGAATTACAGTATTTTTGAAGTGTGCCTGTTTAATCTCTCTCTGTCTGGGAAAAAAGAAAACGGAGGACTCCTCTTAATGATCTTAGTAGAAACCTGAGACACTGTCCGGCTACATATGAAGGGCACTTCAGTCTTTTCATTCTCACAATACCACCCCCCCCAAAAAAAAATGCGGGCGGGGGGAGAAAGGGAGAAGAAAATGATGTGGGAGTGAGGAGGAAGAAAAGAAAGCTTTTTCAGTGCATGATCAGTTCTACGTTGTTGTCTAGTGTTCTAGAAATATGAAGTTAATAGTACTAGCCTACAAAACGTATGCCTATAGAGGAGGAAGCAGATCGTAAATGCTGGAGGCGTAGACTGGAAAAGTCCAGTCAATTTACATTTGGTACAAATGACAGAATTTGCTGCATGTGCAGTGCCTTCTCCTTAGGAACTGGTATTCTTCCCTCTCCTTGTCGTTGCATGTAGTCATGTTGGTTGGTAATCAGAATTAGCATTATCAAACAGTCAGTGGTAGCTGCCTGTATCATAAACTGTAGATTTGGAAAGGCCTTCATGAATCATCTAGTTCACCCCTTGATCTGAGGCAGGGGTAGAGAACCTTTTCCATCAACGAATCCACTTTGGGAGGGGGCGGGAGGACACATGACGGCAGCATGCTGCCGTGACAACTCAGCTTGGGGCAGAAATCCATAGCGGACCTGGTTTGGGTCACATCAGGGCACTGAGCATCCATGCCTGCAGCCAGGCTACCATCCCACCACCCGTGAGGCCCAGGGAGTGGGAGGGCTTCAACAGAAGTGCAGGCAGCTGCCCCCGCCCCTACACCACTCCCAGCGCAGTGCCAGTGGTGGGCCCCGATCTGTGCTGGGTCATGGCAGACCACAACAGTTGTGCTAGCCTGCTTTGGCCTGGTCGGGTGGACCTTAGCCTGGGCTGTGACTTTAGGGGTTTCCTGGGGCTAGGCACCGACGTGGCCCGGAGCAATCCCAGGCCAACATCTGACAGTGCAAAAACATATGTGCTGGTGATCCACAGGCTTCAGCAGGCCACCATCACGTCTGCTTTTACCCTTTGAGAATCAATACAAGCTCTGGAGGCCGCATAGAAGTTGGGGGCCAGGTTATTTGTTTATTTTATTTCATTACATTTCTTAGCCGCCCTCTCATGCCCATGGCATCTCGAGGTGGCTTACAACACACAAAAACAACAGTAAGTTAAAAATTACCATAAAACAAAAAGATTAAAACATCTAAAAAAAAACCTAAAAACACCCACCACCCCCCAAACATTTTTCCCACCCCCCTCCCCTCCTCCAAAGGCCTGGGAGAACAGCTAAGTTTTGCAGGCCTGGCAGAAGGCCAGCAGACTTGGAGCCAGGTGGGCTTCCTCCGGGAGGGAGCTCCATAATCGCGGCCCGGCCACCGAGAACGCCCTTTCCATTGTGGCCCCCTGCTTTACGCAGGGGACCTCGAAGAAGGCACCCCCAGCGGACTGAAGGGGCCGATCTGGGGTGCGGAAGGTGAGACGGTCCCTGAGGTATGAAGGGCCAAGACCAACACCTTGAATCTGGCTCGGAGTCGGTACGCTATAGGCAGACGCAGCCAGTGCAGCATGCGGAGCACAGATGTTATATGCTCCCGTCGGCTCATTCCCATCAGGAAACGAGCCGCCGCGTTCTGCACCAGCTGCAGCCTCTGAACCAGCATCAAGGGAAGCCCCACATAGAGCGCATTGCAGTAGTCCAGCCTCGAGATGATGAAGGCATGGCTGAGGGTGGCCAGGTCGGGTCTGGAAATATATGGACACAGCATCCGCACCAGATACAGCTGGTGCAAGGCAGCCTTAGCCACCGTCTCCACCTGCCGATCCAGGCGGAGCTCTGAATCCAATAACACTCCCAGACTGCGAACCTGCTGGGCTACAGGGGGGCCGACCCCCTCTACAAGGGGAGCCACCACCTCCCTCACCCTACCCACCGCCATCACCTCCGTCTTATCAGGATTGAGCCTCAGTCTGCTCTGCCGCAACCAATCCGCCATGGCCTCCAAGCAATTTAAGGAGTGTGCTCAGGAAGCGGAGGATCCAGATCGTGGATCTGTGCCACGGATCTGTCGCCTTTCATTGTGTTCATGCCCTCATCTCTGCTCGTTTACTTTGAGCTCAATTTTTCAGTGCTTGGGGTAGGAAATGGATCCAGAGGGCAGATCCGGGAACTGGAAGTGGACCTCAAAAACACTAGCTCCAGACTGCAGGCCTAGGTTCCTCACTTGTGAGCTATAATTTCTAAAGCATCCCTGAAGGGTGCCTGTCCAGTTTTTGGTGTTTTTTGTTGTTTGTTTGTTTTTTAAAAAATCCAGGAGATGAGATTCCAAACCTCTCTAGGCAGCTTGTTCCACTAACTTAAACTGTTCTAACAGTTGTTTTCTAATGTTTAACCTAAATCTACCTTCTTGCAATTTAAAATTCTGGTTCTGTCTTCAGGGGCAACGGAGAAAAAATAATATTCTCCATCCTTTTTATTACATCCTTTTAAATATCTGAAAATGACAAATTTTGTAAAAGGCTCCCTAAATAATGGAAACCTGATGTTCATCAGCTGTTTTAATGGAATCCTAACAATCATTTGTTTGTTTGAATAGCCAAATTGATCAGGATAGCGTGTGTTTTTATGCATTTGTCTTGATTTTGGAGGCTCCCATGTGACATGATAGCCTGTAGCATGGAATGCCTGAATTTTAATTCTATATATAGTTGATTAGCTGAGTGACCATAAGAGTCTTTTTTGAACTCCCATGTGTGTGTTTTTCCGTCTGCAGTAAATATGGGCAAAAATGTTACTTCCGTTATGTCCCTCACAAGTGTCTGAGTCAGATTATAGATTATACATTTGAAGAAGTATGTAATTGTTTAGGTTGTTAGTAAATGCTTTGACCAGCTGAGGCCCGCGAGCCACCGGCATGTTCGTTAGCGGGTCGTCAGATGTTGGCCTGGGATTGCTCCCAGGCATGTTGGTGGCTAGCCTGGGCTGCGATCCTGGAAACCTCTGGGATCACAGTCCAAGCTAGTCACCAACACGCCTGGACGATGGCCCTAAGTGGGCTATCATTTGTTAGCATGCTGTTCCCGGCCTGAGGGGGAAGGGGGTGTGATGGCAGCCATCATTGACTGCCATGGCTGTCCATCATGGGGGGCTGCTGGGCACAGCATGGGGGCGGGGCTGGATGGCCACACATCCATATGTCTCCCGCATCACCAGCATGTTTGTTGTGCCAGCAGACCAAGTCCAGACTGTGTTGCTGGTATGTTCCCGACTACAGCATCACATCTATTAACACTTAAGGCCATATTCACACCTGATGCAGTGCGGCAGCGACGAGTCCCGTGAGGGAAGATGCAGCAGCAGGGAGGAGCCTGATTCTGGAAGTAGCTCCCATGTGGATGGGCTTCTGCCACGGCTTCCCTTGCGCATGTCAGGGGGCAAAATCCTGCCCTGACACGCGTGAGGGAATCCGCTGCAGATTCCCATTCGCACCTGCTCTACTTCTGCCATTTGGATCCTCCCTGTTGCCGCGTCTTTGCTCTGCCTCTGCCACCGCCACCACCGCTGCAGGTGTGAATGCGGTAGACGTTCATACCTGCGGATCAAGCTGCCTGTCCCATTTAAAATCTCCATGGGAGTTAGTTGTGTTTGAAAGTCTACCCATAAATGACCTTTTGAAAATAGGGTTTAAGATACTAAGTCACTTAGGAACTTTGAAAAATTTGCCCTATATCTATATAAATAAAGCCCAACATATTCACTTTGACTGTGGTTAATAATAAACCCATAAACATGATCAAGGGCCACATGAATGGTGTGCAGAGACTTAAAGATTGATCTTCATATTTGCTGTGGAATTATGTTGAAAATATTTAGGTGTGTTTACGTCTTAGATGTTGGGTATGGAACTTTATGACCTGTGGTGACTGAAGGGCTGGAACATTCAGAAGATGGTTCAGTTTTGACTGGATCTGGTTTAGAGGCTGAATCCGTGTTGACGTAACATAGAAATAAAGGCATGCTCACTATTTTGTGAGTTGTGTGAATGCTACAGGGCAAGATAAACACAGGGTAAGGAACAAGTGATGAGTTTTCAAAGGTGGAAGGCTGTTGTGTGGGTGAACCCTTGGAATGTTGGGTTGTGCCATTGCCCACTCTAACAGCGTCATGTGAATCAGCGCTACGAGTGTAACAGGAAATCATTATTAACAAGCACAGCGAGTGTGTCATTTGAGGATTTATATTCTAGAAGTTTTCTTAATCCTTATTTTCTCTACAGTCTCGTACTGGCATTGCACAACTTTCTCATCTACATTTTATAACTTTCTTTAGCTTTACAAATCTCAACTTGGCTTGAGTCTTTGGAAAAAGGCAAGGTATAAATCTAAATAAATAAATAATACTAACCTGCTGGGGGAGTGATAGAAGAAAGGGAAAGGGAAAAAACATTTTCTGTGGTTTATCCCTTGGAATGCCCCTAGTTTCTGGTTTTTATCTTTCCACTAGAGCAGTTTGATGATTACTGCTAATCCAAGTAGGAATTCGCTTTGTGGGGACACATCAGAAGACCAGAAACTTGGGGTGTATGGAGGTTCACTCAGGAGGCACGGTTTGTGCTGTGGGTCCTGATTTGGAAAGTAGTAACCAGATGGATGCAAAACATCTGCTGAAAAGCAACAGGTACTCCAATTTCGGTTGATGAGTAGCAAAGGCAAACTAATTGTAGGTCATTGGACATTCTTTTAATCGGGTGAGATAAATTGATTGGCTCCTACTTAATTAAAAGCCTAAGGCAGGCAGAAACCTGAGCTGAATGTTGCATTGTGAGATGAAACCCTTGTAGAACTGTCAGAATTTCAAAGAATGCTACAGCTCAGCTTGGTCAATCCCTTCTAATTTGCTGCCGCGTTCTAAACTTAATCCACTCAATTACATGCTGGGGACACTGTAGACCTTTCTCAGCCTTGCTAAAATGGATTGTACACCAAACTGAACTAAATTACAGTCATTTCAAATTGCAAATCACACTTCTGGTTTTGCGACTTGCTACCACCAGTTAAGCAGGGCTGTTTTTTTCTGCGCTGGGCAGATAAGAAAGAAGGATGAATTTCCAGGTCTTTTTTGCAAGTACCTCTCCAAAGTTATTAAGGGTTTGTTCTCATGAGTTTTCTCAGCAAGGGCTAGTTATTCCTGAATAACCAACACACTTGAACTGCTTTTTTGATGAGTCACTCAAATACCTCATTTAACCAGATTTTAATCCCCTGATTGTAAGAACAATAGGGTAGTTATTAATTCAGAAGAGCAGAGTGTGAGAACACATTGGGTGCTGCCACATGAGCTGCAACAGCCTGATCCCTGCATGGCTCCATGGCATGCAAGCACAGCCACCACACTACAGGGCAACCATGGGGAGCTGGGAAGACAAATACAGGAAAGCCGGGCAGGCCTGCCTCTGTCAGAGCCGCTGGGACTGAGGCACCGCCCACACAAGTGGATGCCCGGCCCTGCCCCGCCTCCCTCTGCGGCCCAACTGAGATCCTGCCCCTGACCATGACATGGCCACATGTGACGGGCGACAACGCCCACTTCTCAAAGCCCCAACGTGGACCTTGCTGCGCGGCAGGGCAGAAGGGGCCCTGGCACATGGGCAGCCACTCCTTGGGAAGCCGTACCCCATATGGAGTAAGGCTGTTACGAACTGTGTCCTCGGAATTTTTCTGAGGACGTAGCACTTATCAGCCAGGTGCTCACCCTGCCCTAGGGCAGAACACCGGATACGCAAGCCACTGCATCACGTGGCCCGGCTGCCCAGAGTGGGTTAAGGCTACACAAGGCATGGTAGCCTTCCCAGGGTGTCTCATTTGGCTGCACCCATTCTTTAATGCTCTGGCAACTGGTGCAGTCTAAGTTTCCTTTTACAATTTAGCTGCTTTATTTTTGCCTTTGGATACTAGTGTTGTGTATCCAAAGTTAACTAATTTTAACTAAAAGTTAACTAATTTTATTAACATTTTAAAAATGCTTCAAGTAGCATAAAGAAGGTTATCTAATTATGGATCACTGGCTCTCAGTCCGTGAGCCCAAGACACATTGGTGTGCCCTGGCAGGTTTAGGGGATTACCATTGTTCCTTGATCCATCACCCTTCAAGGCCATGTATTCAAGGGTATTGAATTCAACTGAATTATAATTTGTCTTTAATATTTTAGTTAAAATGTCCATTCTGAATAGCCCAGCTAATCCCCTCTTTATTTTGTCTTTGGTTGCATTCAAAGGTTGCATGCCTTTGGTTTTTTAACTCAACCTTTGTATGTTGTTTTATATTGCGGATTTTTATAGGTTAAAAATGCAACAAATAATTAAGTAAATATAAATAAGACAGGTTTTAGTATTCTAGAACAGCAGGATTTGCTCTATAGTTAAGGTGTGTTGTGTGTTCCATTATAAAGCCTGAACAGTCTATCTTTTATGTAACTGACATGATTAAAGTTAGAATTCCACAATTTCTGGTGAAAGATCACTTGGGTAAGAAGTTGATGCTGTGTCCACATTTCAGCCAAATCGGCTGGATAACAGCCGAGATATCACAGTTTGACAACTGCACTTTGAAGACCATTTTTTCAGCCGATCAGACCATCTCGATCTTTACATTCAGTTTAAGTGCACTTGCTGTGGAAAAAATTGTTGAAACTTGGTGTGCCTGAGCCAAAGGAAGGTTGGGAACTCTGTTCTAGATGCTGGATTCTAAACCCAACCAGATTCTAGATTCTAAACCTGAATATTGCTGTGTTTAATGGCTCGTTCACACATCATTCTCCAAGGGATTGAGGGACGTGCCTGAGTGTTATGTACAGAAAGATGTGTGAGGCAGACCCCTGCTTAGGCCGCAAAGTTGAGCCAAAGCTCAACTGCCTTTGGCCCAAGCTCAGGCCCATTTTGCCTCCCCATGGAGTTTGAGCCCAGGACATCATGGCACCCCATGGGGGCGGGATAACATCAGAAAAGGAACGCCTTAGCCCTCCCCCCTTTCTGAGATATGTAGAAAGCATACAACTGCAAAGCCTCTTTGACTCTGGAGCTTGAGCCAGTAGTGCACCTGACCCGAACCGAGTGGAACACTAAGCATCCCATCGGGCTTGGGTAGGCCTCTATTGGAGTTTTGCAGGACTCTGTTGCAAAACACAGAAACCCATGCTAAGGAATGCTGGCAGTGTGGCTTCCACTGCTGAGGGAACACATGAATGAGGCAAGACATCGTCAAGATCTTGGAAAGCACCCTGTAATCAAACCCCTCCCTGATTTGAACCTGGGAGATGCCTCCACTGGAGCCACCTCCATTGACTACAGCTGCAGTGGTGTCACAATCATTAATATTAATAGTACTAATTGATATTTTAACGTGCTTTGAGTTATGTAGATGAATTGTGCTGTATAAATAACTGTAGTAATGTTTTCCTGGCAGAATACAATATTTCAATTTGAAATTCCGTGCCCTAAATCTCTCTCTCTCTCTCGCANCGCGCGCGCACACACACACACACACACACACACACACACACACACACACACACACAGTATGTTCAGAATTTTTTTTGCAATGGTATTCATTGGCCACAATCCCAAGCGGGTTCCGCATGGGTTCCACACAGGTTCCGCGTGGCACAATGTGCCTTCAATAGACATGTGCGCACTTTACACGGATGTGTGCGTGCGTAGGCGCAGTGCACACAGGGCATGGGATTGGCCCCATTGGCTATATTAGCTAGTTTCCAATGTTAATGACCCGCTTTGAAAGGCAGGCTATGGAGAATGTTAGCAATCTACTGTACCTGTTAACACTAATTTAGTTTTCCTTAAAGAAAAAACAGAAGGAAGGGTTTATTGCAGCTGTCTAATTTGAAGATCTGGGTTATCTTTTCTGGAATTATTCAGCTACATTGTTTGCAGTTGTCAGAGGAATATATTCATCTTTACTTTAAACAAAAAAAAAATTGTTTTGGAAGGATTTTGCATACTTAAAACTGACACTATGGTTACGGTCTCTGAAATTACAGGTAGTAGCTTGTGGGGAATTTTATGTGGAACCGAGAATTTTGAATGCTTACATTACCATGGGTTGATTTTTTTTAAGCAAGATATTTACCAGCAAATATAAGCATCTTATGAGCAGAAAATGAGTCTTCTCAATATTCGTCTTGAATATATCTTAAAAGTGCATTGTAACTGAACACCTTTCTTATAGAAAGGAAGACTTAAAACCCTTCAGTGCATCGTTTAGGAAGAAAATTACATAATAATAATAATAATAATTAAAGAAAAGATGTACTGTATTTGCTTTTCAGTAGAGGCTATTGATAGGATAAATATTGCTTTTCCCATTGCAGTGCCTACCATCCTATGTAAATCATGACTAAGGACTGATAGAGCAAAATAAGCAAGTGGAATTTAGGCGAGTTGTATCTCTCTCTGTGTCTCACCATCTGGAAGGGAAGTCATGCAATTTTTCACTGGGACTACTAATAAAAGTCTTTCTTTATTGAAACATCTCTGGGTTTTATGGACCATCTGATGTACCTTTAATAAAGCTTTAAAATAATACATGATAAAATCTAAAAGAAACACAAATCTGTTGACGCTTTTATTAAGAGCAAAAGCCCAGAGGAAGTGATCCAGACATGATTGCCAGCAAGATCAAGAAATGTTAGCAAGGCAAGAATTTATTATTAACAGATCGGTAGCTTGACTGACATAGGGTTTGATTATTTGTTATATGACAACCTTGGTGACATTAATTGTGAATTATTAAGACACCCACCCTAGAAGAAATGCCATGTGTTGCTCTGTTCTGCAGAAAAGCCCTCAGCAGTGCCGTCCTCGTCATTGCAATTGCAAGGAGGTTTTCATGCAAATAGGGTCTATGTATTCCATTTCCAAACGAGAAAAAGAACCTACGTTATAGTTCTGGAAAACAAGGAGTGTCCTAATACCTATGGCAGAGGTAGGCAAAGTTCCCAAGTCCGAGAGCAGGGGTGTGCACCATGGACCCATTTTTTTAATTAAAATTTTTATTTTTCCAGTTTTTGTTATCGAGAAATTTCATTTTTGTAATTGTTTCATTTTTGTTTTCCATTGTTGAATGGGAAATATATTTCCATAGGATACATGCAAAAATGGAAAGAGGAATTAGGAATAGAAATTACAGAAAAGGAAGAAGCCGAAATAATAGACTACATGCATAATAATGCCCACTCATTAGAAATTAAAGAATGCCAAATTAAATTGGTAACTAGATTTTATTTGACTCCAACACAATTTAGACAAACAGAAGAGGGAGGGGGAAGAGGATTATGTTGGAGGGGATGCGGGGAGCGGGGAGCGGGGAACGCAAAGACGTTGCTGGTGGCATTGTGATCGGGTACAACCCCTGTGGAGAGGGGTATGGGAAAAAATGGAAGAAATGACCAAACTGATTATACCGTACAAACCTGAGGTGGCTCTGTTGGGCCTGTTTCCAGCAGTGCGGGGCACTGCAGAGACATCGGGAATCCTGTTCGGTTTTCCTGCAGGCAGCAAAGAAGGTCATTTCCCTACATTGGAAAGACACTAAAGAACTTTCGGTAGGAGAATGGATGAATAGATTATGGTACCACCTCACTATGGAAAAGGTGGCAGCAAACTTAATGGACAAAAAAGAGTCCTATGCAGCAAAATGGTTCCCCTCTGTCTGTGTCATGACAAAATCAAATCTGCCAGAAGACCAGAGAGCATACCTATTTGATTATTATGTGTAACTAACGAACTCACCTGAACTCAAAGAAACAATATTCTTAAGAACTAAGATTTGTAACCACAGTTGAATGTTTATAAGTTTGTTTATAATGTTAATTAAAATAAAAGTTTTTTTTTAAAAAAAGGAAATATATTTCCAGCTGTAACGTGTTCACATTTCATCCAATTTGCATGAAATTTGGATCGTTTGTACCCCTCACCACAGGAATCACACCTACCAATGTTCGCAAAGGTTAGGTGCAAGGTTCCAATTATATAAGCTGTTTAATTGCATGATTTGCGCACACACATTTCCAACTCTAATGTGTTCATCTTCCATACAATTTAAATGAAATTTGGAATCCTTGTGCCCCTCATTCAAGGGATCATTCATGACTAATTTCAGAAAGATTGGATAAAGGGTCCTGATTTAATAAGCAATTTAAACATTTTAGTGTTTACATACATATTTCCATCTGTAACGTCTTTGTTTTCCATCCATTTTGGATGTAATTTGTAATTTGATGAGGTTGCTCCCCTCACCAAAGGGATCATCCCTGCCAAATTTCAAAAAGATTGGATAAAGGGTCACAATTTTATAAGCAATAAAGGTTTCATGATTTTAACAGAAGTTCCAAATTTCCCTAAGTCAGTTGCAGGTGTTACCTCTGTTTAAATTATAAAGGCTTTACTAGATGCGGAGTTCTGCTTTTTGGAGCATTTGTAGTGAGGGTGAAGAAGACAGGAGGAGGTGTGCAGAGCAGAGGAGGAACAAGTGCCAGAGGCACTGGTACTGGCATAGACTTCAGTCATTGGCACCCCGAAGGGCATACATGGGGGAGAATAGGTGCAGAGTTCTGCTTTTATGGGCACTTGCAGTGAGTCTGGAGACTGCAGCACAGTCAGTCACACACACACAGCACTGAGCCAGCCTACAAGCCACACAAGATCTAGCCATGAGTGGGGGATGTGTAATTTGGCAGAAGCTTATATTTGCTCCCCAGTGCCCACCCTCCAAACCTCCTGGATTGCAGTGATTGGGAACTGCCAAATTGAAAATCTGGGCAGCATTTCCAGAGACTGAGCCTATACTAGGGATTATTTTATATTTGTCACAGTGGTACAAGATGGGTTTGTGATGCCAGTTGGCCAGCAGAAATGTCAATAAGGGGTGTCTTCAGACGTTACGAGATCACGGTGAACCACGGTGAATACC
>QEPC01014730.1:6798121-6824328 GCA_003113815.1 Sphenodon punctatus | reverse complement strand
CTTTTTAAATGCCAGGGACATCTTGACACCTCATCTAACATGAAATATTGGACCAAAGCATATACTTAGCATACTCAATATCTGTTCTATGCAGCCATCTGTGACTATAAGTGTATACTCACAGAGAAAACCCCGTCAACTTCAGGGTTGCAAGCCAAAGGAATTTGCCCCAGGGAACTCCATTGAAGTCAATGGAACTCTCAATACAGAACGTTAGCTCCGCCTTAACTAATGGAGCCACTAGTGTGGCTCCATAATTTCCAATAATTAATTATAATAATGCAAAATCCCAAAAAACAAAATGAGGCATCTACTGAAGCAAATAAGGCTCAACCTAGCCTAATACGAGCATTGATCTAATTCCTCACTTGGGTTGACCAGAGGTTTATTAAACTTAAGTTGTCGAAAGGTTTATACATGTGCCTGTACAAGCTTTCTCCTTTTTGTAGCCAGGCCCACAAATATCGCCATTGCAATTAAATTTTCTGCTGTTGACAATTTAATTTAAAAATTAAGTATGTTATTTTCCTTTACCTTGTTCGCTATTTCGAGTAGTGAAGTTAACCAAATATCTCTCAATGTACGGTAGTACGGACATTTCAAAATAAAATTTTCAACATTCTCTATTTCATGCCTAGAGCAGGTACAGACTTAAAACTTTAAAACGGGTGTTAAGGAAAGAAGAATCTTGATTTCCGTATGGACATTTATGATCGTCCCAGACCTTCCACCCATTGAGCGTTGTGGTGCCAATTGAAACTTGGGCCCATTTTGCTGTACCTGTGGTTAGTTTGACACCTGTGGACCACTCACAATGGCCTCATGCACCACAGTCCAGGAACTATTGCTCTGTGCTATTTTGATGCAGTATCTGCCTCTATTCAGCAAGATTTTATTTATAACTACAACATTCTGAACAAAATATTTTTTCCCCGCTAACGATAAAGGAACAGAATTGCACTTATTTGTAATGTGAAAAAGAGGTGTTTCCTCACTACCAAGTGTGAATGTCACTGAGCCCTGCTCTTGCAAATTATCCTGTTTCTTATTTTAATCCCTTATCCTGACTTTTCTGTAAATTACCCAGTCACAAGAATTGCTTAACTCTTTTATATCATGCCTTGAAACTTTAATTAGGACTGGTTAAATCCAAGGCAGTTTACATATCTCAGACTCGCACACCTATCAAACAAATGTTTTGCCTTTGCTCATTCAACTGACATTTTCATTTTCTCTGCATATTTTGAGGACCAAGTGGTGATGTGTTTTGACTCCAGGGGCTGTAAGCTATTGCATTCGGAAGCAAGGATTACAACTAAAGTTTTAGCTGTCTGTTAAGTTTGTGTTCCATGGCGTCTGCACATTTTAATGGTCTCCTTTTTGGAGTTCAAAATAGTTTCTTTCTTGACCTTCTTTAAATCGAATGGACACTTTTAATTACCGCCTGCAAAGTTTCCAACAGCAACATATGGTTTGCATATAGGACTGCGGGTGAAGGGCTCATTATTGTTTGTTGAGCTAACCCGCTGTCAGGTTTCTAGGGAGAGATTGGTGTATTGAGTATTGAATGTCCATGGAAAACTAAAATAGTGATTTCAGTCATTTTTCTTTTTCAAGTCTGTTTTGTTTAGCCATTTGTATCATTACTTCATAAATGCAATGGGCATTGGGCAATGAGAAAATGCGCCAATTGTTAACAGAATCCATCTCATGGGACCTACAAGTTTAGGCTGCGCTATGGATGAATGAGTGTGGAATGACCCATGACACCTCCCTTTGTTCCTCTTTGGCAGCTCTGGTAAGGGGGTCCCATGGCACCAGAGTGTATGCCATCAACTCCCAGCACTGGCACTCCACTGGCCACGATCTCCACCCACGCTGTAATTCCTTGTTGCTACGTGTAATTTCTACAAGAATTTGGCCATGTGCAGAATTCATGGGGGCCTGACTACTGTGTGTAAACTGGTATGTCTCAGCTGAAATATACGTATCCAGGACTTGGAGTCAATGGGCCCACTCCAGATCTAGCGGACACACTGTGTACAAGGTGTGCGTGTCCAAGTGTTGTGCATCTCTTGCACTCATCACATGAAGTATGCACATGAGGTGTGTAATTCATGTGTAACACTTACACATGCGCATCTTGAGCACAGTCCTTATGCAAGATACAGATTGGCCCCATTGACATTAATATCATATATTTGTGCATAAACACCAGAGGATTGTCAACATGGTCTAGAAACGGCCAAGTTCAGAGCTGCAGAGCAACTCTAACAAAGTCAGTACAGTTGTAAATACAATGTGTAAATTAATTTCTTGAAAGGCGTTCCAGCAATGCTTGTGCTTAGTTTATGAAGTTTAAGTGCTCTCTTTGAAATTCAGGTTACAAGTGAATGGGAATAGAGTCTAGAGGGATACGTATTTCATGTCTGTTTGTGCTCACACTCACTGGCCAAAAGAAACCTGCATAAATGAATGCCAAGTGGTTTAACACATGTTACGTTTCCCTCATGAAACTAGAACACATGCAAGATTTAAACATCCTTTGGAATATATGAACTAGACTGGCGCTCTGAGCATATTATTAACAACAGAATGAGAAAGTTCCACCATGCACTCTTCTTAATGTAGGATTGCAAACTTCAGACTATGGAACTAGAAGGCAGTCTTCCCATGCAACTTTGAGTGGACCACAATTTGCTCTTGGTGTAAGCAAATACTCATAACCTCAGCAGGGAGCTCTGGCTTATGGATTGTTGTCCCTCCACACCATCTTCTCCCTTCTTAGTAGTCAGTGTCCCATAAGGAGTATAATTTAGCCATTTGGGAGGAAGGTTGCTCTGACCCAGTACTCACGTTTACCTCGTTCAACAGCTGACTGTTCCTCAGAATAGTTGTGCAATCTTGGGCACGTCTGTATCTCAGTTCCTTATCTGTAAAATGGAGATAATACTGTGAGGGAAAGGGAGGAAGTGGAAGGGAAAAAGGGAAAGGAACAAGCCACTCGCCACGCACCCCCTGAGCTTAGCACCCAACTAGAGCTATAGCAGTCCCTCAGGATCTTGTGAGGCCCTAGCACTCTTGTACGGAAGAAGGCCAGATCATCACAGAGAGATGTGATCAGTAATGCTAAGCTTGGGGCTGTCTCACCCCGCTCTGCAAACAACCCACCACCCAGTGCACAACACCCACACAAACACACCCGGGGAATTATGGTGAACAGAGAACTGATGAGCAGGGGGGAAGGATTCCAGGGTAAGATGGCAGGAAGGTACTGAGATACAATCTCTCACGGTTGTTGGATCAGGGAGAGGTCCGGGTCTCAGAGGGTAAGCAGGGAAGTTTGCACCAAGCACTCCACAGTCACACGCACTCTGTCACTTGCACAATCACACACTCGAACACTCACAAATCTCACACGCTCCAACACTCTGTCAAGGATCCAAAAGGTATCACTGCAAAGCACAATCTCACAAGGGCCAGTCTCTCACAGCAAACTGATCACCAGCAAGGCTATGGAGTACTGGCTGCCCTTTTATCCTCTGGGGCCGCACCCTGCCTTGCATGTAGGTGTGCTGAGTGCCGTAGTGCCGGCTGTGGCCCCAACCCACTGGGCCCAGCCCATACGGCTTGGGGGCTCGTCTGCGCGTTGCTGGATGAGCGCGAGGCGGGGCCTGTCAGCCCTGCCCCGCACGCATCGGCTTCGGTTTCCTGGATGCCGCCGCAGATTCACCGGGGGTGCCGACGTGGGCCCCACCCCCAGGGATAGGCGCGGTGGTGCCTGACAAATACTTCCTTACCTAATGTGATTGTGAGGATACATACTTAATTCATTGGCCAGTACCCAAATATTACAGTCATGAGAGCACTTCAGTTCACATGGTTATCATCTCTAAAGGAAGCAACCTTTCTTTCTGTGATCTTAGCTTTGAAATCCTGACCTCAATGTAGTCAGTGGCAAAATTCCCGCAGGGAGTAGAATTTCCTCCTAGAAGTATAGATATGAGTGATATTAAAGAATTCTTGACCCTTTTGAATATATATTAGAGGAATGTATATGGTGCTGAGGAAAGGACTCAAAAATAAAATGGGCTGCCGTTGCTTCTTGGAATTGGATGGTGTGGGAGTTTATTAAGGCAGCAGTATCCTAGCATGTGGATTTTGCAAGCAGCAAATGTGATGCTGGTTACCAAAAAGTAAATATAGATACAGTTATCATACTGGCCATCCTGGTTGTTGTACATGAGAGCCCTCAAAGGAGTACAGAAAGTACTGATTGAGTGCAGAGTTTCGAGTGATCACATGGCCAGGTAATGGAGATCGGTGGTTATCTCAGTAAGTTCCACTTTCTGTCCTGAAAGTTTCATCGTGAAATCCACATGTCTGACTTCACTAATGGGGTTGATGTTACATGCTTGTGCATAGGCCTTGGTCCATTGATTTTTGTCTGCCGTTGTTTGCAAACCGTCTGCAGGCAACCACTGCTCTGCTACTGAGCTGTATTTTGCAAAAATGTTCAGTCCTACTGAATCTCATGCTGTTAGAGAGGAACACTTACAACTTGACTGTCTTAGCCCTTCACACAATATCTCAAGAAGATGCTTGTTGAGCTATTGTGTCCCATTAACGCTGCTGGTGCTTTTTTTCTTGCTTTTTACAAAAAATCTGGGGGGAAGAGCTATAAAAGCTATAAGCTTCAATGTATTTGGTATACCTGACTATTTTCTTTTTGACATACCACCCTCCCAAATCTGTTAGCATCAAAGAAGCATTCTTTGAGGTAAACAAAGATGGTTTGTGTTGATTCATTCGGTAACTGCAATGGATTTCCAAAAATGAATGCCTGAATTAAGTCAGGAATTATGTGCTGCATAAAGCAAGCACGCAAGCAAGCAGTGCTTTTGTAATCTTGGATAACATCTAAACTGGGCAAAGGGGGGAATCATCTGTGGTTTAATGTCCAGTATTCCAGATAGCCTGGTGGTTATTCAGTAACTATCCAGTGACCGTGGAGGTTAACCACCAAACAGAAATACCAGATACTATCCCATTACTGTTTACCACATTACTGTTTGCTGCATAACCAAACCTGTCTGGATAGAGGGAAGGAGTGTTAAAATAAAAAGCCAAATGATAATTTGGTAAACTGGATAGCTGACACATACTAAGCCAGATACCATTATATCCATCCAGATACCGCACAGTAGTGAATACTTATTTCAGCACTAACTGGAAACAGAAGTATGCAAGTCTCAAGACAAAGGGTGCTTTCACAAGTGATGGGCTGTTTCCGCCACCACGGACTTCTCCAAGTGGTGGAGGCAGCACTCACCCCAGTCGGGATCCGCTGGGTTGCCAGAGAAGTGTGATGGCGGCCGAGGACGGGGCAGGGCAACACACAGATGTGCATCCACACATCCCCGCACTGCGTCCAGTGCCAGGGCCAGTGCAAGGGTACTGGACGCCCTAGGCGAAACTTCAGACTTGCCCCCCTCCCCCGCCCCGTGATAATATTAAAAAATGAACATTTTGTATTGGTATGAATATAAAACCTGTATTTACATGTATATTTTACACAGGAAAGGAGAACAATATAATATTGATTGTGCATTCTCATTGTTCTTTATTGTAACAACTCTGGGGTGAGCACATCAACAACAACATCAACAGCTTACTATACTGACCAATATGGTCTTCAAAATAAATATGGAATAAGAAGATACCACGTTATCTGATAAATCGAAATTATATACAAAACTTAAAAGTTAAATGAAGCTACGTTCCAAGCTGAAACTACATCAGTAAGTGACACTGACATAACCACTGGCATTTTTACACAGTTGACAGCCCTTCTGCCAACAGAACCAAACAGCTGTACAACAGAAGAACCCTTCAGATCCCAGCCTCTCCACAGCGCACAACACCAGCCCTGTACAATGGAGAGATTGCAAGTTTTTTGCAAGGAGATTAAGAACCGAACAAACCCAGAACCGGAAAATAAACTCTTTTTTTCCACTCAGCATGTAATAAGGTTGTGGACTATACTGCCACAATCCAATCCTTCAGCCACAGACACACAACCTGATCCCACAAGCATTTTCATATTTAGTAACAACAGAACAAGAACAAATGTCTTATTCAACAAACTTTAGGGTTTTATTTGTAACACCCAAGTCAAACTGAGAAACTTTCAATATTGCACATTGGAACATGAGGGAAAATATATACCCAAGTTCCTCACCCTGTAACCCTTTGGAAAATTGAACAAACATTGTACATAAAAACAACAGAAGAAGTGAGTGAGAAGCGGCAGCTCTCACCCAGGGTACGGATATGTAAACAGAGGTCTTGTCAGAAAGGTCTAACGCACTAGCCCCCACAACAGCTAAATCCAACATTTGGGTGATGAAGTCATCAATTAGACAGGGGCTTCCCCTTTGTCTCACGCCGGCCTACCCAGCTCGCATCGCATGCATCATGTGAATTAACTTTAAAGACGCTTTTGCCCTTCTTCAAAATGAAGGTTGTCTGTGCTCACTGCACCCTCAGTGATGGTTTACAATTGGGTATTCCCCACAATTCCAACTACAGGCATTCCATAAGCAGAAAGCAAGTAATAAAGCACACATGCAGCACACATGCAAGTAATAAAGCACACTGGCAGTGGGCAGCAGGACATGCAGAGCACTAAATTCCAAATGGCCAAGCCACAATCAAACACACAAGACACCCCCAAAAGCAGCCTATTAAGCACATTATGCCATGCAAAGAGACAATCTTTTAGATATATAACCAGTTCATTTGTGCCCCAAGCCCCATCCCCATATGAATCTGTGCCCCTACAAGCCCCCACAGTCTGACCCAGCCCCTGCACCCCCAAGCCCCATCCGCATGTGAATATGTGCCCCCCGCAGTCTCTGTCCCAGCCCCCACCCCCCATCCCCATATGAATCTGTGCCCCTCCACAGTCTGCCCCACGGTATCCCCTGCATCCCCCACGCCCCCATCCCCATGCCCCCCGGGTCCCCCGCAGTCTGTCCCAGCCCCAACTCCCCATCTGTGCCCCCCCGCAGTCTGACTGTCCCCCAGCCCCTGCACCCCAGTCCCATCTGTGCCCCCCAGTCTCTGACTGTCCCCCAACCCCTGCACAGAACTGGCCCAAGGGTTTGAGGGGCCATGTGCCAAGGCTTGCTGCGGGGCCGCAAAGGCTTGCATGTCTGCTGGCGGCTTTGCCACTGGCAGGTTGGCAGAACCTTATGGCTGGCAGAGCTCTAGGGAGGGGCTTGTCAATTGTAGGTGGAGCCTCCAAAAATCCAGCAACAAAGAGTTTTCAGCATTAAGATGTGATGGACAGAGCATTAGTTTACACTGGGAACTCCTTGCTGCTGAGTAAAACCCTGTCACTTGGAGACTGAGAGAACCCTCCTACTAGCATCTCATCCAGTAAGTGGATGGGACTCCAGTAGGACAACTCGCTCTCTCTCCATCAGTGGTAGTGCCATAGCAGGATAAAAAAATCCTGTTCACATATTTAAAACATACAAAACCTCTGGGCCACATCAAAATAGCTGCATGCTATTAACAATACTTGATCACACAAGCATGTTTATATTTAGTAAAAATAGCATGTGAGGAGCCACTCGAAGAACAGAAGGTTGCTACCTTGTAAATAAGATTCTTTGCAATAGCTCCGAACATTCTCACAAATACCCACCCTTCCAGCCTCGCATAGAATTTTTTCCTTCTATTTCTAGAAAGGGTTGGAAGGAACTGTCATTCTGAGTGGGAGCACACTTTTTAGACTACAGGAACTTGAGACCACCATGTGGCTATTATTTGAACAGGGTAAGCGTGTAGAACCCAGTTCTGAGAATGTTGGGAGCCATCTCGAAGAACCTTCTTTACAAGGCAACAACCTTCTGATCAGCACATGAGGAGCTGTTTGTAAACAAACAGCCTTATCTCCCAGCCTCATCACAGCATGAGCCAGGCAGCGAAGTGGAGGGGAGGAGGGGGCATGTGTCAGCCGGCAGGGGAGGGAGGGAACCAGGACAGGACAGGTGACCGATTTATCCGACCTCGGTCCTCCTCCGGCTCCTGCCTCCTCTCAATTAATCCTCAGGGGCGGGGCTCAGCTCTGCAGCGCAGCAGCGCCCCTACAAGTTGGCACCCTAGGCAGCCGCCTAGTTCACCTAATGGCTGCACCGGCCCTGTCCAGTGCTCCCTCCAGCTGATGGGCGGCCATGGTGGCCAATGATGGAGGCCATGTCACCCGCCAGTGCCACCACCACTCCAGACTGGGGAGAGTAAAGTGGGCTATCAGATGTGATAACCTACTTTACTCCAGGTCCGCCAGCTGGCTCCTGACCATGGTGAAGCTTAGCCCGGGCTGTGACACGAGGATGTTCCCGAGTGACAGCCCAGGCTAACCTCTACCATGGTTGGGAGCCAGACCGTGGTAACATCTGGCAGGCGCTTTTGACGTAATGTTGGCACCCGGTTTAACCCACACTACTGGGAACTTTTCAGGAAGAGAAGGCTCATCTGGCTTAGACATCTGAATAGAATGGAGCCATCTGGGCTAGCAATTCAGGCTAAGGTGTGGAATCCATCTGGGAAAAGGAAATTGGAACGCCCACAACTCAGATGGCGCAACACAGTGGAGAACTTCACCCAATATGGAGTGTGTCCCAGACAGTCGCCTTGGATCATGGAATAGGGAGGAATCTGGTCATTGTTTCGTGTTCCATTTTGGAAGGGAGAACTGGAATGAATGAATGATACTAGCTTTCATACTGAAACACTGATACAATATGAATAATGAGGCATCATCCAAAAGGAAAAATGAAGAAATACCAGTGAGAGGAAGTAAGACTGAGAATTGGTGCATTCAGTCCAAGTGAAGAGGTATTTGAAGAGGTATCTAAATAAGAATGAACACAGTTTAAGAAATCATTGAAGTCAACAGAAGCTTCTAACAAGTCACTTATTTAAACAATAAATCTGGATTTACAGCTCAGTTCTCCAGCTTTTAGCATTTGTTCTGGTCGTGAGTGCCTGTGCAATTGTGAGGGTTGAGGTGCAACCCTCACGGGGAAGGGAAAGGGGAGCTGCGACAGACCGGGATATGTAATGCCCAGGGGTGGAGCGTAACCACACGGAGCTCGGAGTTCCTGGGTAATCCCCACGAAGGAGCGGCGAAGCCTGAAAAATGCCTCTCAGGGTGTTATAGGGTGGTTGTGGAAGGTCTAGCCATTCTCCACCTATCTCATCATAGAGGCGAGGCAAGCCAACTCCCAACCGGGGAGGACCGTTAGGGACACCAGAAGCATACACCCAGGGCCCAGGGCTAAGGGCAAGAAGTGGAGGCAGTGCGGGGAGGACCCGTGCGCAATCCCAGGGGAGGGGGAAGTTAGGACAGGACACACACACTGATTTCCCCCCAGACACAGTGAGGGTTAGGGCCACACCCACGCACTCACGCTTTCGCTCCAGAACCACTCGCTCCCTCTCGCACTCGTCTCACTCGCTCTCTCTCTTTTTCTCTCTCTTTCTCTCTCCGCAATCACACGTCAGGCTCGGGATACACTCTGCTTTGATCAGATAATCAAGGGGCCGGTCTCGCAGGGCAAGCTCTGTTCACCAGCAAGGAGCTTCCGTGCCCTGCTCCCTTATATGCAGAGTTGCAGCGTGCTTCTGCAGTAGGCGCGCCGAGCGTCGGGGCGGCGGCCGCGGGGGCGTGGCTAGCCGACGCGCCGCCGTGCCGGGCGAGGCCGGCCTTTCCTGTGCGGCGCTGGAACGATGCGGCGCGGCCGGGGGCGTGGCCTGTGTCCCCGGCGGCGTGGTTCCTGCGTCTGCGGGCAGCGGCCCGCTTTCCTTTATGGGGGGCGCCTCACGGGTCTCCGGCTCTCCTGTGATCTGTGGGGGCTGCGGGGTGGGCGCCGCTCTGGCCCTTCCCCACGGTTTATCTGCCGCTGCCGGTGGCATTTGGGCTTGCCGTCGTCGGGCGCCCGTGCCCCTCCATCTCCTCAGGCCCCGAGGCCTGACAGCAATTCTGAGTCACTTCAGTTGTACTTGTGCTGGTACTCAACCACCCAAGTGTCATGCTAATCGAATTCCAACCTTAGTCGGTCATTCTCTAATAGGCTGGCATTTTATGTTTGAGGTTTGATAAAGAATTCCCTTTTCTAGGAAAAAGCAACTATCCCATGATACAGCTGTCAAGCCGTTTTTGGAATCCCATTGTGTTCCAATAGATCAAGGCTGCACCGAGTATTGATATTTAGCAATATGAAAACGATGGAGAAAAGAATCTACTGTGATAGCAAGTTCCAAATGTAAGTTCTTAATCCTTCATTTCCTAATTCCTTTTAAAGTGTTCTTTTAACTTTTGCTTTTCTACATAGTTGGGTGAAGCATTCCTGGCAAGTTGTTCCTTGGGTTATTTAGTTTTCCCTACTCCCTTTTAGGGTACAAGATTTCAGGGAGCAAATAAAATGATTCTTTCAACATTGCCTTTTAATTGCTTTATCATTTTTAATAACGTTTCTCTGTTCTTTTGAAAGAATCTGATTGTTGGACTTCCCATGATGTAGTAACAATGAGGAAAATTTAAATCATTACCTGAATTCGTACTTAATGTGAGATTGTGTAATAGCCATAGAAATGAATCACGTGTCTTGTTTATTTTTGACATTTCAGATCCCTTCTGTTAATAAAGACAAGGTTCCAGATGGCTGCAGTGAGAAGGAATTGTATAGTATGGCAGCCTAATAAAACAGCATACTTGGGAGAGGGACTGATGTTAAGTGATGTAGTCAGGCAAATGGACTGAATTTAAACACGACTCAACATTGGGGTTTACTTTAGAGGAGTGAGTTTCACATGCACAATATTAACATTGAACCTTGTAAAAGCATTTAATTAAGGCCAGGAAAAGCTTAGGATGTTCTGTGTTTCAAAGTCTTCTTGAAATCTTTTCTTCTTTCATTTAATTTTTATTAGCTGGGTTTTGATTAAATGAACATAAGTATTAAAAATATAAACCATGAAAGCCAAATACAAAGCAGACATAGAAAAATGTAAATATGAAAGGCAGACACTACTTTCATCAAGTTTATAAATTTTATGTCTCTCCCCCCCCACATTTCCTTTGGTCTTCTCAATTCCAATTTTTTTCTTCTTCTTCTGTAGTCCAGTCTCCTGTAGAGCTGAAACAACTCCACGCAAATCAAATATTTGTCAGATTCAGGGGGATTTTCACTACTGACATTCTGATTTTGCCTCCCATTTTCATACTTTGCAGGCAAGGTTTGCCGAATTTTTTGTGTGTTTGAAATTGTGTTTTCGATATTGGAAATTTTTCAGTTTTATATTCATTAAATCAATAATTCTGTAGCTTGGCACCACAAGGTGAATGGCATGTTGTTTCATTGGATGACTGGATTTTAATGAAGTTGAAGCTCAAGTTTGTTTAACTGCTTAAAGAACCAAATGAAATAATTTCCACTGAACAGCAAGCTAAGCTAACCAATGAAACTTCAGTGCTGTTTAAAATCAAGCCAATCAAACTTATTTACGCTGCAGTTTGATTAAGTGGGCTTAAACAAAGAGCCAATGTGAAGATTGTGTTTGAATTTGCCTGTTTTGATTTGAAACTGACAAAATGGATACAAAGCACTATTTATTTATTTTTTCATTTGCCCGTTTGGTTGCTCCATTTCCGTTGGGCTAGTTTGATGTTTTCAGTATTTTGTTTTGGTCACTTATTTTGGTCCAGAATAGCACGAGATATTCCTGAAATGACCAAAATCCAAAATGCCCCTCAAAGTCTCAAATTGACAAAATAAGCAAAGCATCCAACATGAAATACTCAAAATAGCAATGCAAATATCCATTTGGGTGTGAATTCGGATAGCTATCGGAAAATGCAAATAATATTTGTGAATATGAAATTAGCTATTCATTTTGGCATTATGATTGACTATTCTCAAGCTTTAAGATTCATGTTAGCATCCATATCCTCTATTTTATTTTTCAATTAAGCTATATTCTATACTGTGTGGAATCCTTTAACTGGCTTCAGCTTCCAACTCAACTATGCTCCACTTTTATGTTTCTTCGATGGGTTGGTATTTAAAAGTAACACTCAAGACCTGATCCAAAGACCATGGTATTCAGTTTAGGATCTTTCTATAAACGTTTGCTCAAAATCACAGTACATTTCAGTAATAGGTTTTTGGGCAACAGTATCAACACTGTCCAATACAATATTGTGGTGGAAAACAAAGGGTAAAAACAGACGTGCAAGTGGTGTGATGGCTCCCCAGCCTGTGATGGGAAGCAGCAGCCACGCATCCCCGGGTTGAGGAGAGTCACTGAACTAACAAACATGCCCACGGTCGGAGAGCTATCCCACCACCCGTATGCCCCGGGTAGTGCGGGAAGTTCAACAAACATGCAAGCGGCCACTCCGAGTACCCACCCACCTCTCCCATGACAGACTGCCATGAGAGCTCCTGCCCCAAGGCAGGGCTGGCGGGACTGAACACACATGCTAGTCCACATTGGTGGCCCTTGGCCCAGGCTGTATCCTCAGAGATTTTCCAAGGACACAGCCACCTACTCACCCTGGGGCAGTCCCGAGCCAACATCTGGCAGTGCATGAACACACTTTTGGTGGGTCCTGGGCCACAGCAGGCCACCGTCACATCTGGTTTTATCCATACAGAAGCTGCATGCATCAGGACTGTACAAGATGTTTGCTTCTCTGGGTATAGTTAAAAACTTTACAAGGTTAAAACCTATACCCTGTGGGTATAGTTGAAATTTTACCCAACCTTGTCCTCCCACCTCTACTGCTAGGGAAAAGAGCTGAGAAATGTTCTCAAGTTGGTGTGGCGTCTGGCTTGTCTCTTTATTTAAGGTGTGATTGCAGTTGCTCTGTTGAAGCGTCGCCCAGTGTAATACGGTATGCTGTGTTTTTATGGAGTGAGAAACATGGAAAGTCGCTTGCTTCCTGCTCATAGACGGTATCAGCAGGCTATAGAATTTCAGTGACTCTTGAAGAGGTCATTTGAGAGTCTGCAAGAAAGAAAAAAAAAAGTCAAGGTGACTGTGAAAAACATTTGCTAAAGATCATGACAGTAGGAATGACAAATGCTGTACAGTAAGGTCTTGCTCTTATTGAATTCTATATTAAGGCTAGTTCTGACTTCAATGGAGTAGGTTCAAGTTCTAAAGAGATAAAATAAATGTAAAGTACAAAAAGTAGAATATTAAGAAATTCAATTTTAGGTATGTTCTTGCATATCTCTTCTCCTTTATGTCAGTCCTTGATCCCAGATGCCAGCCAGGAGAGATTGACGCCATAGAAAGTTTTTGTACAGCAGAGCTTGACAAATACCAGATGTTTATCCCCAAGTAACTGCAAGCAGAGATGTGTTGCTGTAATTGATTCCCTGTATTTTCCTGCCCTCAGGGAAGCATCTTGTTACAGAACTCTCAGATTTGTAAGAAAGAGAAAGTAGCTGGACAATGAGATTGATCCACGGTGTTTGCAGGCATCACATGCATACAGTGTGTGTGTGCACCAAGCACAAACGTGTGCTCAATGCACACATCATGTGTACACGTGTTGTGCATAGTGTGTACGTCTCACAGCTGTGGAACTGTTTTCCACTACACTAACAAATTAGATCAAAGAAGCAAAGGGTGCTTATTTCCCCATAAGATTAACTTTGAATTGAGTTTTGAACTAGCCAAATAGCCCAGAAATATACCATTTACAAAAGAAGCAAAGATTAGCAGCAACATAAAAATACAGTTTTTGCTAAACGGATATTGTCTACCCATGGCTCCCCAACTGGGATGTACGTGGTTTGTAGCTGTAGGAATCTGCAATTTGACCTGCCGAGTTCAATGGAACCGATCAGTCAATGGAACCCGAGTGGTCCCATTGGGTCCAGATTGGGTTGGGCATTCTGGCTGCCTGTATGCTTGGGCTGGGCAAAGCTCCCCAGCTGCAGTAGACCCCACCCACCATAGTGTATCATGATGAATGTATTTATTTATTTATTTATTTAATTCCATTTATATGCCGCCCCCTATGCCTACGGCATCTCGGGGCGGCTTCCAACATAAAATAAACAATTTATCACAATATAAAAAATATAAAAATCTACACAGATATTTAAAACAATTTTAAAACACCCCCATACAAAAATTTAGCCCACCCTCCCCTCCCCGCCTCCGAAGGCCTGGGAGAACAGCCATGTCTTGCAGGCCCGACGGAAGGCCAACAGACTCGGGGCCAGTCATGCTTCCTCTGGGAGAGAGTTCCACAGCCGGGGCGCAGCCACCAAGAACGTCTTCTCCATTGTAGCCCCCTGCTTTACGCGGGGGACCTCCAAGAAGGAAGGGGGAATGCCTTGACTCTGCCTGTTTTTGATATAGTCCCTCCATTACAGAGCATTGTATCACAGCATTTCAGGGTGGGGGTGCAACTGGACACATTGGGCCCAGAATCTGAAGGGCCCCAGATGCTCAAATTCTTTGCCCAAATAAGGTTCTATGTAGTTGGTCAATGTGACCATATTAAACAGTAAAACAATTCACATTGAGGCTAAGGAGAGTAGCCCCCACGAAACCCCCCAGCCCATGCTATCTGGGACTATAGCAAAGGGGGATTTAGGCATCACTGAGACTGCAGCCATCTCAGAGGGCACAGATGACAGAGATCCATAATGTGCATGTACTAACTAGACACAAGCCCGTGACCAACACACACACATTATGATCATTCCTTGGCTTCTACTTCTACAATAGATAGCCATGGCACTTTCAGGGACCAAAGCTGCCTGCCTTGTGCTGCCAAGGCCAGTCTGCATGGTGAATGGCGAGTTTTGAGGATTGACCGTGATCCCTTGGTCCAAAAAATATGGGAGATACTGCTTTATACTTTGAGTGATAAATAACATGTGTCTTCTGAAGCTCCCATTGAAAAGCCACTGTAATCTCGGCCATCTGTCTTCCTCCTCTAGATATCGACGAATGTGTGGTATTGAATGGAAGCTGCCAGCAACGCTGTGTTAACACTCAGGGCTCCTTCTCTTGTGAGTGCGAGATGGGATACAGACTCCATGCTGATGAACGCACCTGCATAAGTGAGTAACTATTACAGCAAACCTGAGAGCAATTGCAGTGAAATGAAATCTCCGAGTGTACAAAAACGTGTGGGGTTGTTTTTTTTTTCCTTCTAGTAAACCTGTCACTGGAGACATGGCTATGAGCATTTATAGACTTTCCCAGTCTACGAGGTCTGTCTCCAGTGCGATGGTTGGGGAATTGAATTGCAACAGTAGTAAAATTCTCACTGGATTATTTTGGAGGCAAAAGGCACTAACATCTTATTTGGAGCTGGTGGCGGGGCCTGGTGGAGGCTCTTCTAAATGGAATTGGTATATTTAGATTCCTCTGCCAAAGGCAGCTTCTTACATAAGGTGAGTGCACAGACCACCAGCCGTCCTTTTCCTCAGCTTCAACTACTCCTTTGTTTTGTCCTTTCAAGTAAAAATAACTGGATGCTTGAAGACTTCTGAAGCTGCCAGATGTATTTTTTCCCCTTTATCCACAGTGCACCTTGAGATGCATGCATAATAGACTCAAACCTCTAATCAGAGCCACATGCCACAGTGTTTATTTTATGCTGGCCCTTTGGTTGACTGGGTAGGGGCTCATATTTATGGAGACAGCCTTTTTAAACACTTTCCCTGATGTTGCATGCATGAAGTTGGCTGGTGACTGCGATGCTATGGATCTTTGGTAGCTCCTTTATCCCACAGCTCCCTCTGAGAGACCACTCAGTCTATTCCTCACTCCCGTTACACCAACCCTTCTCCCAAAGTTATCCTTGAGTTTTTTAACTGCTCTCCCCTGAGCAAATTCTTGATCTGCTACAGTCATGCCGAAAGCCTGACCCACAAGAGTGTTTCCTGGCCCCAGTTCCCTGGCATGGGTCACGGTTAGAAGTCTTGATGACCGTGTCACTTAATAGGTCGGTATCTGCTGACTCGTGTGGCTTTGATTACACTACTCCTACAAGCCGTGCTTCGCTTACTCTGCATGGCTCCATCGCTTTGCTCCTGCTTCCTCTCCACTCACAATGGGGCCTTCCCTGCTTTGCCACCTTGCCTGCTTATGCTCCCCAAGGAACCTTATTCCATCATCTGCTGGTTTTGAGTTGAACTACTGTCAGCTCAGAGCTGTGGTATTTTACACAGTTAACTCAAGAGAGTCTTGTTCTGCTTACTGTTCCGATATTGTGCCTTCCCTGGCACTGCTCTGTTGAAGTCCATGGATGGGAAAATTTGCTTTTCTGTCTGAAGCACTGAGATATCAGAGTTGACTGCCGGAACAAATGCCATGTGGTGCTAACATCCAGCTGATCTAATCCAAGTTTTTCTAAAAGAAATGCTGGAAGGTGAATAGCTTTTTATTTAAAATATTTGAAAGAGAAATCCGCCTTTCCCTCCAGGTTTCATGTGATTTTAATTATTAGGCTAGATATCCTATCAGTAGCCCTGATCACTGTGGTAGAGCTTGGCCAATGCTGGCTGCAGTGTGAAGCCCTGAGGCTACCTCACCAAGGCCCTAAGCTCAGATGTGAGGGACCACTGCTTGAAGAAAGGAAATGGCTTATCCTCTAACGTGTTCTGTCTGGGACTGTCTAGTTCCTAATAATAATTACAGCATTGGTGGAATTCTGTCTACTGTGAATTGACCTGACCCTGCCAAACCATTTAATTTAGCCGGAAAATATCAGGGAGCAACTTCTGGTCCATGGAAAGGTTTTGTTTTAAAGTAGTACATTGTTTTTGTTGGACATCTAACTACTAAATCATATTTCCACACACATTCTTGCCTCACTTAGTTGAAGAAGTTCTGCGCTCACTTTCAATGGTGTAAATCCATCTGTTTCAGTGTAGAGTTGTTCTTGAATTAAACCAATGCAAGTCAGAACAGCATGTGACACAAGGTCTTCCAAGAGATGTAAATGCAATATCAGTTTTTACATTCACTGAAAGGATTAGCAGATCTTGACATTTAAAAAACACCTGGTTTTCCTACCTTGGACACTATTTAAATGGATTTGTAGTTCTGTCATATTAAAAAAATATATATATGGCTCTTGTATCTCAATTAAACACAAGAATAAAAGTAAAATGGCACTTGCCAAGTTCTGCAGAAAGGATTAACATCTTTTGCAACTCTGCAAATCAACCAAAACCAGAGGGCAGCTTTTCCCCCTCCTCCCCAATTTCATCTGATTTCTAGTTAATATGGGGAAAACAGCTCAGTGAGGTATGATGGCATCACCATCTGTGGAGCTCATTCCTCCCTATTCAGTTCGTTGTTTCAGCTTCATGGGATCATTGGGGTGTGCTGTTAGATCAACCAAACATGTCATCAGCTGTTGCTATTATTATCACAACCATAAATTTAGTGGCATAACTAGAAAAAACACTCAATGTTCCGCTGTCCAGGATGTGGGAGGAACATTATTATTTTTTTCAAATGAGGAACTAGACCTTTTAGCTTTCATACCAAACCAAAAAAGTCAGTGTTTGGGGAGTTAAAAATAAGGGGATGTTTAAACTATTGTTTGGCTCATTTGCCTGGCATCTGGAGAAAGAGGAAGGGAAATACAGCATATGAGGGGAAAACCAAACACATGAATATTTGGGAAATAACTATTTATGGTTGACTGGAACCATTGGTATTTTTCAATAAATTAGAAGGAGGTAGCCAAATTCTACCCTTGCCCCAGGATGAACTCAACACTTATTCTGAAGACAATGGGAGTTACTTTTGATTTGTGTTGATGAACATGAGGGAATAATTTGGCCCACGCAGAATGGCCAAATTCCCTTCTGAAAATTTATGAACTGGCTTAAAATACCCACAATAGATAAATAATAAAAATATGTAGTCTAGCAAATCAGATGTTTAAACTAAAGCTAGTTTTAAGGTACCATTTTTGGGGTGAAATTTCACTATACATTCTGAGGTTTGCTCCGACCGGTACATGAAATTTTCAAATAGGGTACAATGACAAAATTTGAAATTTCAGCATTTGTACAATCAAAATCTTGAAATTTTGACATGATCTTGAATTTGGGGGTTTCTAACTTTGGAATTTTGACTTCAGAATGTTTTGCTTTAAAATTTCATTTGGGTTTTGCAATTTCAAAAACAGCAATTTCAGAATTTTGAAAAACTATTTTGAAACGTTCCACAAAGGTGATAGCGTTCTATTTGACCACCTCTACTTTAAAGGAATTAATTTTGAACATATGCATGACTTTTTCTGTTCTTTTGTACCAGACAACCAAGTGATTGTGTACTTTGGCTGGCACAAATAACCACAGAAAGCACATTTTTCAAACCCGTATGTGCAGAAATAGAATATTAAATAGACACATTCAAGAGCTTATGACAAAAAAATTCAAAACTTCTCTAATAATTTCTTTGAAAATCACCTTTCAAAGGTGGGGAAATTTACCATGCTTCTGGTTAACATCTACCCAACAAGGTACGGGCTATCCTAATTGTCATGGGAAGCTCTCGAGTGTCACAATTTGACCCTTTGTACAAAGATCTCTTTGCTTTCTAAAACCAAGAGGCATCAAAAACAGAAGATTCAACCTTACTTTTTCAGACGGTAACACAGAAATTGCTATGCTGGCAAGATTAGCTAGATCTTGGCATACTGTACCAGCAGTCTATCTGATCAAGAGGAAGGTTCAGGCATCCTTGCGATGGGCAGTTCTAGAATAATCTACCCCCCAAAGGAAAGATGCTTCCTAATCCTCATTGGCGAGTATCCTGAAACAGTAGGGAGATTCTGGGTGGCTCCAGGCTTTCAGAAACACTTCCTTAGGCACCTAAATCAAGATTTAGAAGCCTAATTTTAGGCTGCTTTTATACGAGGCGCTGAAAATCACCTCCTGAGTCCCGCGTTGAAAGAAAAACCACGCGGGGAGTGTTTCCATGCTCCCCGCGCTGCCGTAGCAGCAGCACTTCTGCCGACAACGGGGAGCACGTCCCTTCCGGCAGCGCGGGGAGCATGGAAACACTCCCCGTGCGGCTTTTCTTTCAACGCGGGACTCAGAAGGCGTTTTTCAGCGCCTCGTATAAAAGCGGCCTAAGACCGCCATTTTTCAAAAACGTTGGCCTTAATTTTATAGACTTGATTATTCTGGCTGTCTAGCGAACCTTTGGAGGAAACAAAATATATATTCCAAGGAGAAAGCAGGGCTCTAACTTGTTAGCTCTTGTTTCTCAGTTGTTGGAACCAAGCTGCTTTTAACAAAAAGGATGACCTAGTGCTCCAGTGGAGGAAAGCTGACAGCTGCAGCATGCAAATTCGTCAAGGGTCCAGGTCAGAGCCAAAGGGTCTAGCACGCAGGTGCACGTTGAGGAATGAAGTATCCTTGGCTCAAAAGATATGTGTAAATAAAGGAATCTGCTAGTGCTCCTAGTGCTATCTGCTCTACATGCTTTTGTGCTATGTTTGAGATCTTGGTTTGTAGAAGCTGTTGCTTTTCTTGACTTTTCTTTCATTGTGAAATAGATTATATTTAAGGGACGAACTAGGGTGAAATGTGTGATTAGGCTGCTTTCTTGGCTGATGTTTTATTAACATCTACTGAAGACATTAAATGGATGTTGTTGTGACAGTTTAATGAAACTGCTTCTCCATCTTTTATGCCAATAGGAGTTTTGCCATTGACTTGAGGGAAGACCAGATTTCATTTAGCACTTTTTGGCCAAATGATCTAGGCTAGTACAAATCAGTTTGAATAAAACAAGACACATCATATACTATAATTGTTTCTTTTTTAATTCCATCCAAATATGCGAAGTATATGACTTACGTTGCATTGACACTTGCCTCCCTCTAGCTGTTAATTCCTGCTCTGTTAATAATGGAGGCTGTGAACAGGAGTGCGTTCAGATCAACGAAGAACATTACAGGTGTCAGTGCCGTTCACGCTACCAGCTGAAGAGAGACGGCAAGCACTGTGAAAGTAAGTCTTTGGGATATCCAACATGAGGTGGTGTGCGATGTAATTTCATGCTTTGGTATGTTGGGCAATAGAGGTTTCACAATTTATTTCACACCTTGATTGCCAGAAAGAGATTTAAGTTTTCATTCAACAAACAGATTAAATGCACATTTTGTGAGATGCAAAGTCCATTTCTGTTAACTTTTCTAAGCATATCACCACCTAAATGGATTCCTGGCCATTCTGGACACGCTTCAAATGTACTTCTGACTTGATCTAGGACCTCAAACGTATTGCAGTTCCTATGTGTATGGATCAATGATGCTTTGTATAATAAGAATTGTTTTGCATAAATTGTAGACATAGGGTGTTAACCATGTGACGGTGGTCCACTGAGGCCTGCTTAGGCCCGCGAGCCACTGGCACGTTTGTTGGAAGGCCACCAAATGTTGGCCTTGGCTAGCCACCAACATGCCCAGGCAGCAGCCTGCCTGACGGTGGGCTATCATGTATATTAGCCCACTGTTCCCGGCCCAGTCCAGGGAGGCCACCATGACCAGCCGCCATGAGTGTCTGCCATGGCTGTCCATCATTGGGGGGGGGGCAGGGTACTGGGTGCAGCAGGGGGTGGGGCCAGGCAGTCACACATCAGATCTGTGTCTCTACCTGCCCTCCCCAGTGGCCCAACCCCCAGCATGTTTCTTATGCTGGTGTACCAGCTCCGTACTGTTGTCGATATGTTTCTGACCTAGGTTGGGTTGTGATGGTGGCATTCCTCCATCACCTCTATAAACACCCATAGTATACTAGAGTTTTAATTTTTAGCAATCCGTCTTATTCACGTATCCTCCTTGGAGTCCTAAACAAACTGTCAGACAATTAGAGAAATATTACTTTGGGGTTGTCCCTTTTATAACAAGATTTTTTTTAAAAAAAATCCCTTTATTCTCCAACCAGTGATGGGTCTGTAGTTTCTGCATGCATGTGCAAACAATGATTACTGGAAAAATTTTGCAGCCTTTATTCAGTCAAAACTACTGTTGAGAACTCATCATCTATTCATTTCCATATGGCCTCTATTCTGTGTTGCCTACATAGTAAAATCTGAGGACTCAGTCCCGTATTTCTGTTCACTCCTAACTCCTTTTGTTTACTGCAAGAGCTTTACCTAAGGATTTGGTCTTCCTCTTTGCATAGAACAGAGACAATATGGGACAGAATTATTGATGACTATTTAGTAGGCGTGTTGGAGTCGGGGTGTTTCTTGTGTGTTTCGATGGATGTCTAATATGGCTGTGTGACTGCGAGGATATATTTCAGTTTGACAGAATAAAACTAAATTAAAATTGATCTGGGAAGTTGGGCAATGAGCTAGGCTAGTTGGGAGGTTGTATAATCTCTTTTTTGGGAAGTTTTCAAAAACCATCAAGACTGGCATCTGCCTGTAATGCTATAAGTATAGGCCATTCTGGCAGGGATGGGGTGTGACTAGATTATTTGTTGTTGTTGTTTGTTTATCTAGAATGGAGAAAGGAAGGGAGGCAAGGAGAGAGAAAATCGGAAGAGACGGATATATTCACGAAGTTGAGAAGTTGCAGGTGCAAGTGCTTCGTTTATTTACAAGGGAGGAGGGGGGATCTCAAAGAATGAGGCACTTAAGGAGAAACATAAAGGAGCAACTTATGGGAGTGAGTAGTTTGAAAAGGCCTGATAGGAGAGGTAGGTTTTTAGAAGAGGCTTGAAGATTGCAGGGGAGGGAGCAGAGCATATGTGTTCAGGGATGGGTTGCAAGTCTAGAGGGCAGCATGGGAGAAGAGGCAAAGACAATTCAGGGAGCAGGAGACTCTGAGGCAGGTGAGCTGGTGGCAGAGGAGGAGCAAAGTTTCCGAGTGGGAACATAGCAGGAAATAAGAGCAGAAAGGTATGAAGGAGCAATGGTCATGAAGAACTTTGAATATGAAGACAAAGATATGAAAGAGGGGAGTGAGACAGTGGAGGGAGAAGCGGAGGGGCTAAACATGATCAAAGCAGTGGATGAGGTGGATAAACTTGGCAGTGGAATGCTGAACAAAAGTGAGGGCATCATGGTGAGAGTATGGAAGACCGGTAAGAAGGAGGTAGCAGTAGTCAAGGCAAGAGATGGCCCTTGAGACCTCTTCCAGCCCTGTCATCGTTTCAAGAGTGGCCAGACTAGTCTTGCAAGTGACAATCCTAATGCCCCTGCTACCGTTTGGATCAATAGCAAAGCTATTGAGTTCAATGAGAGTTGCATTGGCAACTAATTTGTGAGGCGTTTGAATTATATTGCCGTAGTGCAGATTACCGTTAAGTTCCAACGTTTTTTGCCTGTGTAGAGATTAACCTACAACACCATAACCCAACAAAGCTATGCAAAGAATCTGAACTGTCAGGATCTTGAATGACCCCATTCCCAGTCCGTGTTCTCATGTCATGGGAGTTTAGCACTACTAGCCAGGAACTGAGGCCAACAGCTTGTCAACCAAATTAAACAATGACTAGCAGTTATTGCAAAATAGAACAGTAAGAGACTTCAGGATTGTAACATTAAGTAGAACAATCCATGTCAGTAGTAATTAGAGCACATGAGCGCTCTATAATAGTTAAGGTGTGTTACACCCTCCATTATGAAGCCCAAACGTTCTGTTTGCTATGAAATTGGCATGATTAAAGGTAAGTTCGTGGAATTTGTGGTGAAGGATCACTGGAGTACGCAGTTCATGCTATCCAAAGCTCAGCTGAATCAGTAAGCTAACAGCTGAGATATCGCAGTTTGAAAACTGCACTTTGAAAGCCTGTTTTTTCAAAAGTTAGACTGTCTTGATCTCGGCAGGGTAAAGGGGTTTTGTGTTGGTTGGGAGGAGGTGTAAGCCTTTTAGAAAATTCAAGGAGACTGATGGGGTGTGCCTTTGGTTTATATTTTGTAAATCCGGTTAGTAGTTTTTAAGTTATGACATCTTGAAAATTCAATGTTAGCCTATGGAGACCATCCTGAGTGTGGAGTACTTGTGAACATTCTATATTGGGGACTACAACTCACAACAGGCAGTGCTTGCCAGAGCCTATCAGTGCTGGGGAAAGAGAATGAACTGCACCTCCCAGGGGGCAATGTGAGTGACTGGTTTATCTGGTGAGGAGAAGCAAGGCATGTGGAAGGGAGAGAGCTGAAGGTCATTCTGATTTGATCCCGCACAGCAGGCGCCTCGGGTTGTGGTCCAGGGACGCCAAGATGGCTAAACAGAGCTAGCTAATCCCTCAGTGATCTTTGGGGTGGCTGATTTTGCCTCCTAAACCTGCCCAGAACCACAGAGTGCATGGATTTCAGTGACAGCCCTTCCCCCTCCAAAATGTGGGGTGTCTGGGCTGCAGCTCCAATGGGATGCCTCATTGGAGGAGCATGGCTGGGACCGGGGCACTAGAGTTTGCCTGGGATGGTCCCAGGTGCAGGAAGAGGGCAGAGGTTTATCCTGGAGACAGGGACAGGAGGCTACAGGCAGGATGGAATTGATCTTCTTTCAGCACTTCTCCCTCCGACTTTCCTAACCTCACTAAGGAATGAAGGGTAAGCGGGTGCTCTGATACAGTGGGTGTTAGGAGGGGGGCAGGGAGATGGTGGGGTCCTGTGCAGAGCAGTGCTGTTGGGCAGAGTGGCAAGTGTAGTCCTCTTGGGAGGTAAGCCTCAGCCCAGGGAAGGGAATCCTATGGGGGAGCAGGAAGGGAGGAAGCATACACAAAGGGGGAGGGACGTTAAGGGGAGAGAGTAGGGGCAGAGCCTCTGTAAATAGCTTCCACAGTGGAAGCCATGCACAGGGGGAGCACTTTAGAGGGAGCAGCTTTATTGGGGATACAGAATATGGAACCCAGTATAGGGGGAGGTCTGCAGTGTGAGCAGCATTGTGCAAGAAAGGGAGCCCTGTCCAAGGGGGAGTAAAATGGGGGAGTCTTGTAGAGACAGAAAGCTGCAGAATAATGGCCATGATTGTGCTGGGGAAGAGCCTTGGACAGAGGAGAACTGAGTGAGGGAGCTTTGTACAAGGGGAGGGCTGCAGGATGGGCAGCATTATGCCAGGTGGAGAGTCCTGTACATGGGCACAGCAGAGTCAGGGAGCCCTGTACAAGGAGTGAACTAGCCAGGGTGTCCTGTACAGGGGGAGGTCCTTATAGAAAGCAGAATGGCCAGTGTTGCAGAAAGAAAAGAGCTCTGACAGCGGGGAGTGGAGTGGAAGATTCCTGTACAAGCCATGAGCTAGAGAGATCATAGGGAGCAGTTTTGGGAACTTTGCAATGTTTAAACTGAACCAAACTTCTTGTATTCTTAGTAAAGCAGGAAGCTGCCAGTAAAAATCCAGCTTCGCCTTGCTTGCTATTTGAAAGAAGTAGCAACTTTCTAAACTGAAGGGAGCAGCTCTTCCACCTTGGCCTCCCCTAAGTCCTGCTCTCATAGTGGTTATGCTGCTCAGCAATGTACTGCGCGAGCAGGACAAATTTTTTCCACTGCGTTGTATTTAACAAAACAATTGGATATTCCATAATCAAAAAACCTCCAGTTTGCAAGAGTTATGGCTCTTGCAAATTCAGTCATGTACTAAAAAGCATGGAAATTGCAAGTTAAGGCCCCTGCCTTAACTTCCATACCATGTTAGCAATAAAGACATTGTACAAATTGTGCTCACTTACAACTTAGGCTCCATGCACCCACACTTTGCCTTCGTCTTTCAGCTCCAATATCATCTTCTCTGCAGGTTGGGGGTAACTCTGAAGCTGGAGACAGGAGGATGTGAGCTGGGCCCTCACCCCCCTCCTTTTCCTCTTTAAGAAAGAAAGAATTTAGGAGTTCTGGCCATCCCTTCTCCCCCTCTAATCTACTTGGTCCCAGCCCTGTAAGAGAAAACTCAGGACTCCTGGCTTCCAGCTTCTCCACCCCACTCTAATCCAGTAGAGCTGCACTCCCTTCACAGGCAACTCAATAGTCCTCGTTCCAAGCCTGTTCTCGTCTCCCCTGCTCTCAACCTTGTAACAGACAACCCAGAAGTCCTGGGTCCAAGTTGGTCCTCTAACCCTGTAGCCCCCACTCCCCTCACAGAGAACTCAAAAGTCCTAGGAAATACAATATGTGAGACTGTACAGTGTCTTTACTGCTAACATGGCATGGAAGTTAAGGCAGGAGCAATTTTCATGCTTTTTAGTGCATGATTGAAATTGCAAGATCCTTAACTCTTTTTGTAAACCAGAGGGTTTTTGATTATGGAATATGCAAGTAAAGCAGATGCTATTTGACAGTGACTCTATTTTTTGTTATGTTGATATAATGCAGCAAAAGAATTCAATACAGTGGAGTCTACGCAAGTTTAATTTCTCCAGCCATGTAAAAAGTTTAACTTAGCAGAAATTCAGCTTAAGATGAAGAAAACTGATGCAGAGATTAAGTTGGCACTTCAGAGCAGACATAGGGTGGGGGTGGGGGTGGGTGTAAGCTCCTGTCAGTTCTGACTCTGGGAGTCTCTGGTGCATCGGAGACAGAGAAACCTGGCGCTCACTCCCCTTATGTCCCACTTGAAACTCCTAAAGTCAGAACAGACAGGATTACACACGTGCACACATGCACATTTCTGCCTGGCTGTCGGTGTGAGTCTACATGCCCAGAGAATTGGAGGCAGGGAACAGCCATTCTTTCTAACACCCATCTCCATCCTGCCTGACACGAAGAGTCACCCTGACAGGGTATATACTACCATATGTTGAGAAGAAATCATTAATTGGCTCAAGGAAACTGATAGTTTCGGCGGTGTGGGTATATACTAGGGGTGGGAAACCGGTAAAATCCGGTATCCGATAATGCCGGTATCGGGCGTACCGGCATTATCGGATTCGGCCCGGTAATCCGGCCCCGGTACCGGATTTCGGTGTGCCGGTTTTTTTATATTGCAGCCATTTTTAAATGGCTGCAATGTAAAAAAAATTAAAGCCCCAGCCAAACAGTTTTTTAAAAAAAAAACCCTCCCCGAGTCCAGGCTGCGCGGGTGGAAGGGGGGACACCCCCCACCCACCCTGCCCAGCCTGGCTTTTTGTTGTAAAAGATAGAACAGCAACAGAGTGAGACCCCGAGGCGAGCCCCCCCCC
>QEPC01014730.1:6777922-6796994 GCA_003113815.1 Sphenodon punctatus | reverse complement strand
GACTCACGACTTCGCCTGGATGCCCAGGTGATGGCTGTGGTGAGGAGCGCCTTTTGTCAGTTACATCTAATACGTCTGCTTCGACCATATATTTCAGACTCGGACTTGACCACCATCATCCATGCCTTCATCGCCTCAAGACTGGACTGCTGCAACATGCTTTATGTGAGGCTACACTTGGTGACAGTTTGGAGGCTGCAGCTGGTGCAGAAGGGGGCGGTCTGTCTCCTTATGGGGACGGGGCACCGAGAGCATATAACACCAATGCTCCATTCTTTGCACTGGCTGCCTATAGTCTTCCGGGCCCAATTCAAGGTGTTCGTCTTGACCTATAAAGCCCTGTACAGTCTGGTCCCTACTTACCTGCAAAACCGTCTCATTCCCTGGGTTCTGGATTGTCGTCCCCTGCAGTCGGCTGGGGAATCCCTTCTCACAGTCCCCTGAGTGTCTCAGGTAGTGACTGTGGGGAGAACGTTCTTGGTGGCTGCCCCGAAGCTCTGTGAAACTCTCCCGGTGGAGGTTCGTCTGTCTCCGGACCTTCCCTCCTTCCGACGACAGTGTAAGACCTGGCTGTTCCGCCAGGCTTTTGGTGTGGGAGATGGGTAGTAGGTGGGGGGTTGGGGCAAGGAGGGGGGGGTACCCCCTTAGCTCCGTTGGTTTGTACCTCTATTTATATTGATTTTTATATGTTATATATTCATGTTTTAAACTGTTTGCCGTGGGGTATAAAATATTAAAATAAATAAATTAAAAGGAAGAATCAAAGGATTACAGAAAAATGCAAATAAAAGATAAGATCTCTCTCAGATCTTATTTTTATGTACTTTCTGGAAACAATTCTGCTGCCGTGGGTTTCCATGTGTTCACACATAGTGAGATTTGTGCAGAATGATGCACTTGATTTGAAATCTCATCAGTTTACAATATGTGGGTAAAATATTGTTGTTTCCGGTACTGTGCCTGCCTTGGAAAACTTGTGCTTATTTTAGTGGATTTTTAACCACTTATTTCTTATCTTTTTTTTCCTCTTCTTTCCTCTGTATGAAAAAAAGCGTAGAAATGTGAAAGCCTGGAACCGGCTATCCGTATTGGGCTTTCTCTGTCCTTTCTCTTTCATTGACAGTAATATATACATAAAATATTTTCCGGCAGACGTGTGACTCTTCGGTCAACAGTGTCCCTTTAATTGCTTTCAGTGATTGATCCCTGTGCAAGTGGGAATGGAGGATGCTCGCACATCTGTCAAAACGAGAGAGGGTTTGCAAAGTGTGAGTGCCACCCTGGGCACTATCTTTCTGCAGATAAAAAATCCTGCGGAGGTAAGGAGCTGCAAACAGGCAACTGAAAGGCATTATTTGGGTTTTTTGCATCACTAGACATCCGAGTAAGCTTAAAAATAAATAGTAAAACTTCATATCTGCATCCAACAGTAGCATTAGACCTACTCTGTTTGAAAGAGTAGGTCTAATGCTATTATTGGATTTCTTTTTGATCATCATTCTTTAGGCAGTTTAAGCAATAAAACATGACTTTGCACTCTGCGAGCCAGTTGTAGGCCTGGGTGGGGCCAGAAGGGGGCAGGGCGGAGGAAGGGGGAGCAGTGGGAGCCATTCATCCCTGGTCCTGGGAGGAAAGCTGTGTATCCCCAAGGTGGAGGAAGCTGCACAGCCCCACGAAGGAAGCAACACAGCTCTGGGGGAGCAGGGAGGAAGCTGGGCAGCCCTGGTCCTGAGAGGGAAGCCATGCAGCCCTGGGGTATGGACACAATCCTGGCCTCAGAAGGGAAACCACACACTTCTGAGACCCAGGGAGAAGGAGGAAGAGGTGAAGGAAACTGGGCAGTCCTGACCCTGAGAGGGGAGCCATACAGCCCCAGGAGCCAAGGAAGAACCTTCAGAGTCTGAAGGAGGAAAAGCCACATACTTCTCTCTGGGCAGGAGCGTGGCTACCATGAAGTGAGCCCAGGGCTTGGGCTATAGGGGGGTCTTTTGCAAGTGGCCTGAGCCCAGCTGGGAATTTTTTCAGAGCAGGAGGAAGCAGGGCTGACACTCGGCTCCTCTCCCCACTCTGAAAATTTTCTAGCAGCGCTCGGCCCACTTGCAAAGGGCCCCTCCAGGGAGAAAATGTTCAGTGGGCAGAGGGAGAGGGCCACCTTGCTGAAAGCAGGGTGTCACCACCACCTTTTTCTGGGGGGAAGCTGAGGCTGGCCGGAAGCCCCCTTGGGAGGGCTGCCACTCAGGGAGACCCTGGGGAGGGCACAGAAGACGCCGTGCAACCCTGGGAGTCTGGGGAAGGGTAAACAGGAAGTTGGAAGGGACACTCAATTAGAATCTGTTTGAGTTCATCTGCTCTGGACTCATGGCAGGATCAGGCTGAGCTACAACATTAAGGCTGTGGAGCAGCAAAAAGGACCAGAAGTCCACCAATATCCAGTGGACTCAAGATAAACTGCTGAACCATGTTGATGTTCTGTTAAATAGAACTACTGCTCCAGGCTGCTTGATCTCATGGCAGCAAGCTAGAAGCCGGTATCATGAAACTGCATTTCTTTCCCCTTCCCTAGATACCTACAAATATACAGTTCATGTTCCTGCTCATACAAAAAAATCCACCCTTCACCTGGCCTTCGTCAAAAATTTACCAGTAGTATCTGACTGCAAGTTAGAAACAGAGGTAGAGAGATGAAAATTTGTCCCGCTTCTTCAGTTTTTAAGTCATATTTATCGATACCAACAATTTGGCCGGGACGGGAACAGTAGCGCATTTTTATAATGCTTCGTTTTAGAAACAGAACTCATTCACGCAGTTCTGGCTTTTGGGGCGGTGGGGGAGGGAGTGTATAGTTGCATGATAAAAATAGATACGTGCATGGGCAACTTGCACTCTCACAACTCAGAACACATTCCCGCATACAGCAAATCAGCGCTTGCTTCTTTCCCCCGCATAATTTAATGCTGTGGGAAAGTCTCCATGTGCTTAATTTGCTGTACTTGCATTTGTTAATTAAACGCATGAGGGGGCAGCAAAAACCTACCTTTAAAAAAGCGCGTGTCAAAAGACCCGCGTGGCTCCTGCTGTCAGAACGCTGCTGCTGCATTCCCCTTGCGCATGGTGGCCGGAAGTCCTCTCTTCACTTCCGGTTTCCCCCGCAGCCGCTTATGGAGCCACCGCTGCTGCCTCCTTCCCCGCATGATTCAGGTTAGTCTTGTAAAGTAGCATGAATGTGCTAGTGACATGCTGGTGTGAATGAATGTAGGCGGATTTTTAAATTGCCTGCATTCACAAACTCCAGCATGTTTCTGTATGTGGGAATGCGCTCTTAGAGAAGCTGCAACATCTTTCACCATGGGGCCAGGAGGGAAATCACAAAATGAAAAGTGGCTTCTGCACTGCCTTGAGCTCCAATCTGGTGCCCACACTAATCACATGCATAAAATTACCACGGTGCAGCTTTGTAGAATGAGAGCCTTGGTGAAGAACAAGAAACATCACTTCATCCCACACTTTATGAATTACAATAATCTGGAGGAACGGAAAGGAAGAACCAACAAACCGACCAACCAGAAATGGAAATTGTAGAAAGCAAATTGAGTTTTCCAGTGTTTTCCTCCTTCAAAGAATTATGTGAGATAATGTACGTCTAAGCTCGGCAACTTGTGCTCTTGGCCTGTTCTGTCCTCTGCAACGCTCCACAAGGTCAGCACTTGAATATTGTACTGGCGTCTCTACGCTATCTACTAAAAGACCAGGGTCTGTTAGCTTGGTAGAGTAGCAGGCTCATGAACCTGTGGGTGGTTTGTCACCACCACACCACTAGAGAGGGCCTGCGTGCCAACCCTCTGGGCCTACACTATCTCTGTAGTCGAGGAAGCACGTCTCCAAGTTTCATAGTTTTACCCAGCTCACATCCTGTTATGGGCCACCACTTGTAACCTGTCACCCCAGGCAGGGTTGTCAACAGCAGGGATTGAACTGGGGACCTCTTGCTCCATCTGCATGAGTTTCTACCCTCTAAGCTAAAAGACCTGGCTCTGTTAGCTCCATAGCGTAGCAAGCTCATGACCCTGTGGGTGGTTTGCCACCAGCCCATCACTAAAGGGAGCCTATGCACCAACCCTCTGGAGCTACAGACCATTTCCTTCCTTTCTGTGCTGTTGACCTGTGTATCTAACTTTCACAGTGCAAGACCATTCATTATGATGGGCCCTATCATTCCTCATTGATCTACGTGGGAGGATGCAATATAGAAAACTTTAGGCTAAGGACTGATAGGACGATCTCAGAAGCATCAAATTATTTGTAATTGGTACAGGGAGTGTAGTATGGTGGTTAAGAACATAAGTACCACTATACTAGTTCAGATCAATGGTCTATCAAGCTTAGCATCGTTTCTGAGATGGTGACTCCAGGTCATAATGGAGTGATCAATTCCCTGCTATTTGCTCCCAGCTCCTTTCAGTCAGAGCTTATATCTCCCAGCCAACTTGACTAATAGCCATCTATGGACCTATCCTCTAAGAACTTATCCAGTTCTCGTTTAAACCCAGATATGCTATTGGCCTTCATGACCTCCTCCAACAAGTTCCACAAGTTAATTGTACATTGAGTGTAAAAGTTCTTCCTTTATGTTTGTTTTAAATCTGCTGCCAGTTAGTTTCACAGAGTGTCCCCTAGTTCTAGTATTATTCTAGAGAGAGTAAATAATCACTCTCTATAGGCTTGTTCCAGTCTACCTATGATTTGGTCAACTCTACCATATCTCCTCTTGGTCATCTCTTCTCTGAGCTGGTTACATTGGGCAACAGGGGGCAGTGGAGTAAAAACTGGGAAACGAGTCCAATTTGAGGAATGAGGCAGTTTAACCTCTCAAAGCCCCACCGCCTGAAATGAAGGTGGGCAATGCCCCAAGCTGAGGAAGAGGGGCACATATAACCCTCACCCCACCACCCCATTTTTACATCCCTGACTAGGAAATTAGACTTCTACTTTTTCTGTCGTTGACTAACTCTACCTCTGTTTAAAATGGGAATAGTAAATCGCACCTACTTCACTGAAATGTGGTATTAATATTTCTACAGCACTTTATGAAATATCTTATTTTGGCCCAGTCTTGTGGTTTCGGTGTTTGTACGAGCTGATAGATACTACCAGAAAATAGGATACTCCCATCAGTAGATACTTCTAAATACTGTCTGTGTGCTTGTGCATGTCCAAGCTGATCCCCTTGCTCCTCGCTTTGATTTTCAGACATTGACGAGTGTGCCGAAGTGACAGCCAGATGTGCTTATCACTGTGTGAACACTCTGGGATCCTTCTCCTGTGTCTGCAATCCTGGCTTTGAGTTAGGGGCTGATGGGAAACAATGCTATCGTAAGTAACGTTATTACTTTAGCCCATTTTACCTGGGCTTTTAAAAAAAACAAATGGATAAATTTCGACCACCCAACAAATAGTATTTGCATCAATTCAGGGAGACGATTCAGGCACTTCTGTGTTTCAGTTTTCTGTATTCATCAGTATGTGTCCAATAGCCCTAGCTATCTCCACTGCATTTCAAATAGCAAAGAGCCCTTCTGGTTTATCTTTAAAGTATAGTGATATCTTTCCTGAGATGGGGTGACCAGAACTACACACAATAATCAAGGGGAAGTTGTACCAAAGATTTATACAGTGGCATTATGATACTTTCCCTTTTATTTTCTAGTCCTTTTGCAATGATGTCTAGTGTTCTGTTTACTTTTTTGACTGCTGGCACAGTGCCATACACTAAGCTGATGTCTTCAAGGAACTATCCATGGTGGGGCCAATCCCTAACCCTGCAGATGAGCACACATGCACAACTTGCGTGCACCCCTGTTATGGGAACAGTGACGCACGCAAATCACATGGAAATCACGTCCGCATGAGTTCTAGATCACACCCAGTGACCCAAAGATCCTTCTCCTGAGTGGTTATACCCCCCAGCCCCCCCAAAGCTGCCTTCCCCCTCTTCCTTCTCCGTTTCCATTGACAGGGTCACCATTAAACCTGTCCCTCAAGCATGTAGCCTTGTCTCTCTTAGACTGTAAGTCCCTTGAGGCAGGGACCTGGACTACTCTCGATAATTTTAAAGCGTGTGGTACATTGCTTGTGCTATATAAATACTTAATGATAATAATGTATGTATGTAAAGCAGGATTATTTTTCCCTATGTGCATCACCTTGCACTTAGTCAACATTGAATTTCATTTGCCGTTTTATTACCCAGTTACCTAGTTGCGCGAGATCCCTCTGTAGTTCCTCACAGTCTGCCTGGGTCTTAACTATCTTGAATAATTTGGTGTCATCTGAAAATTTAGCCACTTCACTCTTTACCTCTTTTCCCAGTACTGACCCTTGAGGCATCCTGTTGTTTCTCTCTCTCCAAAGTAAGAAATGTCCATCTATTCCTACCCTTGTTTTCCTATCTTTTAACCAGCTACCGGTCCATGACAGGACTCTTCTCCATATCCCTGTTTTACACGCTATGGCCTGACAGCCCCTGCGCCATTAAACTCCAATCACTCACTCACTCCTTGTACCTCATGACTATTTAGTTTGCTCAGGAATCTCTGGTGAGCAACTTTGTCAAATACTTTTTGAGAATCCAAATATACTGTATCTGCTCAATCACCCCTATCAATGTGCTGCTTATTAACAATCTCATAAAATTCTAATAGCTTAGTGAGGCATGACTCCCCTTTGCTAAAACCATGCTGGTTTTTACCCGTCAACTCATGCTTGTCAGTATGCCTAGTAATTCTGTTTTTAACAATGGTTTCCGCCAGTTTGCCCAGTACTGATGTCAGGCTTACCGATCTGTAGGGGTTACGTTTGCTAACCTGCTATCCTCTGGCACATGAAAGTTGCTTATAAGTAAATAACTAAAATATTTATTGCATGGCCAAAGGCCTTTGCATTTTATAAAAACAAAAACTCTGCTGCCAGGATCATCCACCTAGCCTGTCGCTTTGACCACGTGCAGCCTCTTCTCTCCTCTGGCTCCCTCTTTCCGAGCGTATTCTGCACAAGCTCCTCATCTTCACCTACAAAGCCCTTCACAACCGCACTCCCCCCTACCTCCCTCACCCTCCCACACCACCCTTGCTCCCCCAACCGCCTTCGTCCCTTCTCCCTCACTGCCCCGCACGTCTGGCTCTCCCTCCCTGCCCTCATCCTCCTTGCCCCACCCTCCACGCCTTCACGTCCCTCCTCAAAACCCACCTCTTCCGAACTCCTACTAAGCACCTGTTATCTGCAAACTCCTAATTTACTGTAACCAAGCCAAGAACGTGTACCTGAGCTCTTGCATCCGCATGAATGTCGCATCCCTTGTCTCTCCCTCTGTTTTCCCCTTCCCTGTCGCCCCTCCCTCTGTCTTTAGATTGTAAGCTCTCAGGCAGGGACCATGTCTATCTTATTCTTTGTAAGCGCCAGGTACATCGCTGGCACTATATGAATGCTTATAATAATAATTAATAAATAAAATCCAATACATAAAATGTTCTTAAAATCAAATTCAACAGTAATATAGAAGATAAAACAAAACAAAATTGCATGGCACAGTGACCCAGAGTAAATCGAATAAGATGATCACCTGCACAATTAATTTAATGTTGAGCAAAAAAACATGCTCGGATTTTGATGAATGCCATTAGAAATGTAGCCACTTGTCTGGTTATAAACTTATCATTATCCTGAAGGAGAACAATCAAACAGATCTCACTAGATCTTCCTGGCGAAAATTTAAATAGTGGACAAATAAATCTCTTACAAGGTTCAACATAAATCTAGCAATGAAAAAGAGAGTGACTCTGGGTTTCAATTTCACCAGAGCCACGTTGCTTATAGGTGATGTTCAGACTATGATGAGCGGTAGACTTAGATTAATAAGGGAGATAGAGTGGAAGAGGGCATATTATGGGCTTAGACAAGGAATGGCCAAAAGGAGATCACGATCTGCTGGTGAATCATGAACTAGTCTCTAATAGATTGCGGTGTAGGAAGGGGGACTAGTCCCTCAAGAGATCGTAGCTGGGGAGAAGCGCTCTATCAATGGTCCTGCCGGTGTGTCTGAGGGGAATCAGGCTAGGTGAACTCCTCCAAACTGGAGGCAGGAAATTCCTTCTCTAAAGGGGAGTGCTCCTCTCCACTCCCAAGACCAGTTGCTCAGGTGTTCTTGAGCTGAGGGGCCAGCAGGAGAGGTCCTGATAGATCATCTGAGGTGGATGCCTGCATCACAGTCACCCAAGTCTGGCCACCCCTGGCCTAGACTAAGCTCACCGAGTTACTATTCCAGACAAAAGTGTTATCTATTTTAGTGCAGAGCTAGGCAGCAACTATTCAGTCTAATAACCCCAAGCGAGGCTTTTCAGCAGAAATTCCTTGAGAAAGTACATTGTGCACCAGCGATGAATTAATTCTCATGGGAAGAGGATTTGTGTGGGTGTGAGCTTATTATGATGGAGAGAGAAAGCAATTTAAACCATGCAAACAGAGCAAAATGTACAAATATTCACAAAAATTATTTGCGATATAGACAGATAAACAGTGAGAAACCCTGATTATAATGGCAAAGATGACATGCGTAATACCAAGGAAGTAAGAGACTTGGTAGGTCTGGTTTATCATTTCTTGGGGACGTGGGGGGGCAAGGTTTTCTATTTAGCAACAAATCTTTCTGCGTCTGGATTATGTATGCCCTGTATGCAAAGTGGAGAACGCAGCAGCGAGTAAGAAAAAAATGAACAATTTGTGGAATAAAGGATTGTGCTTCTTGCTGTGGACCAGATGTTGCTTCCCTTCTGTCCCTTACAGCCAGAACTGGTATCTCTTGCGCATAGGGCCTGCTCAGCTGGTTCTCACCAAAGGTGCAAGAAGCTGCAAAGTGAAAGCAAGCTATCCCATGCATGCACATCAGCTGACAGGGCTAGCTGGCTGCAGAAGGGGTCAGAGGTAGCTCTCTTTAAGAGATGTAACAGCAAGCAAATGTCCCGCAATGAAATGCTCCATTATTGATTGATTGATTGATTGATTTTTAAAACTTTATACCCCACCCCTCCTGCACAGCAGCTTGGGGCAGCTTACAATCTGAAAGACGCATTAAAATACGCATATAAAAACTCTTACAGGGGAGAAGAACAAAAACAAAACCAGAAACCCTCCCTTCTTCCCCCTACCCACCCTACCTGTCTCCCTCGCCAAAAGTCTGACGAAACAGCCAGGTCTCACAAAGTCACCTATAGCTCCAGCAATGTACCTGACACTGCACAGACGGGTCACTGCCCCCAGCAGGCTTACAGTCTAGGCGGGATGATGGAGGGGAGACAAGGGGGTAGGGGACAGAAGGAAAGACAGGATACACTCATGGAGTCCAGCCACACAGTGCACGTACCGCGCCTTGGGCAGCCTTACCACACAATGCAGTGCCTGGCAGCTGCCATATGTTCACCCCGCCGTGGAGTGGGCAGCTATGCGCTAAAAGACTGGGGATGCAACACAGAGCAGCCTTACCCAAACTGGGGTAAAGTGGGAATGCAGTCCATAGGCAGCCTTACCCAAAGTAGGGTAAGGCTGCTAGCGCTCCACCTCTTGTGTGCCTGGTCCCCTTCTGCTCCACCGCAAGGCGAAGTCCACTGCGGGGCTTTGAGCAGCAAGTGCTGGCTCCAGTCCCGTGTGGCCACATCACATCTGGGGCGGGCTAGTGGGCAGGCTGGGGAAAAGGGGTGGGGCAGGGCCAGGCACCCGCTCGTGTGGCCGGGGCCTCGTCCTGCCGCAGGGCACGGTGGGACAACTGACAGTGGCCCGCCCGGCTGCCCTGTGGGAGGTGGACTGTCTGTCCGGCTCCCTGAGCTGGCCCCAAAGTGTGATGGCAGCAGTTGCCTGCCACGGGGCACGCTGGGATTACGCCCGCCGCAGCTCGTGTGGAGGCAGCCATGAAGTTGAGCAATTGCGGGTGCCCGTGCTCAGCTTAGTTACAGGGAAGAAGGGAGCCGTGAGTAAATCATGGAGGAGCTAAGGAAAGCCTGGTGGAAGAGGCAGGTTTCAGGAGGGATTTGAAAGTTGGGAGAGAGGGAGGGAGCAGAATGAATTTATCCATGGGGGGAGTTCCAGGCATGGAAAGCAGCAAGGGAGAAAGGGCAGATATGTTTCAAGGAGCAAGGGACTCGTGAACAGGCAAGCATGGTAGCAGAGGAGGAATGAAGCTCCCAGATGGCAGCGTAGCGGGAAAGAAGCCCTGGGCTTTCAGAGCAGCCGATCCCCGTGCATTTAGTTCTATGGAGGGTATGTCGATTTGTTTTTCTTCAAATTTCTAAAATGATATTCAGTTGATTTAATTTTAAAATTTTGAAAATATGTATTCATTTCTTTTTTATCCCTTTAATAATGTTAATATTTGTCTTTGTTACTCTTTTTGTATTCTTTTTATAATTTTGTTACGGCCCATGGCCAAACAATAAAATGCATTGATTTATTTCTTGATTTGCATCGTGTCCTTCCCCAAAAGCTCAGGGCACCTTACAGCATAAAATGTTGGGGTGGAAAACTATACAAAACAGTAAAAATATTAAACTACATAAACTCTCAATTAAAACATGCCCATCCTGACCCCCTTGAACTCTGTCCCCACCTACTAAAAGCCTGGCCAGATAAATAGGTCTTACATTGGTCTTGCTCTGTGCTGTTTAAGAGCTAGATACCTGAAGGGAAGTGTAAGGAAACGGGTCTTGAACCAGTGCCCTTTAGACCAGCTCCACTGCGCTCTCCTGTGCTATGGCGGGGCCCAGACTTCCTGATAAGGCTGTTGTGCTCACTCGACCACACCCCTAAACTTCCTAATTGGCCTTTGCGTTTCCTGACTGGCTGTCAGTACCCCTTAGCCACCTGATTGGCCTTCGTCCCATCCAGCTTCCTGATTGGCCATCCCCAGCAGGAAGCTGGGTGGATCATCTTGTCGCCCAGCCTTTCCTGCATCCACTCTGTCATGGATCTGCCCCTGATCCTGTACTCCCTGGGCCTGATCCCTGCCCGCCTGACGGGAACCAGGAGAGACAAGCTAAGGGGTAGTACTATGGCTGTGCCACTGTGAACCTTTTCTGTAGCACTGTGTGCCCCTTCTTTGACACTGGAATCTAACAATTTGCCATTTGAGGATCCCAACTGGTATTCTTCCTTCCTCACTTCACTTCAATCCCCCAGAAGATGCCTCAACACCACCTGGTCCCCAAACTCCTCCTAAACATGGGCGAAGTATTTCTGAACAACCATATTCAATATGGAAGCCTATAAAACCTTCAAATCAGTGCGAGGTATTTTGATAACTAGCTCTCCCCCTGCTACCTGCACAAATCCAATAGCAACCACTGAGGAACGAACAGAGCAAGACCCAGGTGTGAGAGGTCTGAGCATTTCCTCTCCTTCCTTGGAGTGTCTTGTTCTGGGAAGCAGAGGCGCCTTGGGAGAAGTGGTTTTATTTGATTCTGCAGTACAGCAAGCACATACATATTGTAACAGATCAGCACCAAACTCCTTGGCACCAAGGCAACTATAATTATCAGACCATACTGGGTTCAGTAGGCCTCCAACACCTCTACCAGCATGGGGTGGGGGGGTGTTGGTCAGATTCCTAGCAGTCAATTTCTGGAGATGTACTGAAGGCTTCTGTTCAATTTACTCCCTCTTTGTGCTTACTGTGTTAATAATCTTTTGCTTGTTTTCCTGGAAGGGATTGAGATGGAAATTGTCAACAGCTGTGAAAGCAACAATGGCGGCTGTTCTCACCACTGTGAGCACTCAACCAATGGGCCGCACTGTTCTTGTAACCGAGGATACCTCATTGATTTGGATGGGAAAACATGCATAGGTAATATATGGCAAAATGTACCTCTTTGAAAGAGCGTGAATGTATGCATGGTTCAGAAAGAGAGGGAGGAGCAAGATGCTGAAGAGCCTTTGAAGGTAAAGATAAGGAGCTTTTGCAGAACGCGTCCATGTAAATGGAACCGGTGGAGGGAAGAGAGGAGGGTTGAATGTGACCGAAGCAATGGGCAAGGCAGCAGAGTGTGGAATGGAAGTCAGACAGGCAAGGTAGGGGAGGCCAGTAAGAAGGAGATCACAGTTGTCAAATCAAGAGATGACTAGAGGATGGACTAAGGTTTTGGCAGTGGAAACAGTAAGGAAGGGTTGGGCTTTAGCAATATTAGGCGGAGAGAAGTGATAGGTCTTATCAACAGACTAGATCTGAGGTGTAAAGGAGAATGAGAAGTCAGACTGTGTCCAAGGGACAGGATATGGTTTTGTACTGAACCTAGGAGATCAGGGTTCAAATCTCATCTTAGACACGAACTCACTGGGTTGCCTTGGGCAAGTCACTATCGTCAAGCCTCAGTTCCCCATCCGTAGAATGGGAATAACAATGATCGTTTGTAAAAATTGTTTTTGATTTTACAAGCAACAATACAGGGTGGTTGTGAGGGTAAATTAGATAAAGAAAGCACTTTGTTGTTGTTAATATACCACTGTCATGTTCAAAGAAGTCAGTAGAGATGCACCAACAGAGCTCTAATTATGGGAAGTGGATTGGAAAAGATCCTGCTACTACGTGAACACAGAGGAAAGGAGACAGAGGCTGAGAACAAGGATTTTTAAAACAAGGATTATATTGAGGGTAGTAGGGTTGTATCAGAACTCTGGCTTCAAATTCATTTTCGACAGATCCAGCCATTCCAATCATTCCAGCGAAACACAGACCAGAATACTACCCAGTCTGCATTTCGCTGGAATGAACAGATTGATTTCCCCAATAATGTGTATGCACAGTGTTTTGGTGCATGCACATGATGGTGCATTCCAACCATGTTCCAATGGTTGGAACTTCAGACAGAATTCTGCCACAGCTTAAATCCACGATGGAATTCCAACTGATGTTCTGAAAATGCGTACATTCCTTGAAGACAAAATGCCAATATCTCTTCAGCCCTAATTAGGGGCCAGTGAGTTTATTGTGAGCATTAACATAGCGTGTTTCTTTGTACCTTCAAGAAGACAGGCAGCAGCATTCTGCACATTCAGGATTCTGCACATCCTGAAGTCTCAATACATGCAAATGGATTGCACGTAGTGAAGATAGTTGTCAACGGTCAAGGTGAGAAGAAGGGATGTAGCATAGATGAGGAGCTCTGCATTGGTGGAGCTAAGTAAGCGAAAAGCCCTTTGACCAGCAAAAATAGCTTCTTGCTTACTGGGAGGTTGTGCGACCAGGGGACAATGAGCTTTTAATAGAACCAGGAGACAAGATACAATTTGAAATACTGCGGGACAGCTTTGCTTGTGACATTTGCAGGAAAAGGAGTCTTGCCTGTTCAAATAACCTGCATTAATCAATTTCATGCTGACCTGTAACCTGTGTTGATTAATTACATCTTCTTTCTCCTCTTTCTCTTGTCTGCATTTCCTAATAATGCTAGTACCCTTTCCAAGGTTAATTGAGATGCTGACCTTTCACATCGGGGGTTGCTCATCTAGTAAATGCTCCCCAGCATTTTGCAAGCTCAGCAGTGGCAAGCTACCCTCTGTAGCTCAACAAACTGAAAGGGCTGAGGTCAGCTGTGAGCTTAGGGCTAAAAGACAGAGTCATTCTTCTTTCCCTTCAACCAGACAACCATTTTGGGCCCTGTCAGTTTTCAGCCATAGCCAAGGCACAATAAGGTGGTGTTTAACTAGTTATCAAAAGATGTAGTGGCTTGTAAAATTCTTAATGGCTTATTAAAAGAATTATAATCTTTTTGTTTGAGGAAGCCTGAATGAATCCAGAGCTTTCTTAGTCATTGTAACTAAACAACTTCACAGAAGGAAGTGATCAATAATATTTCTTTCTTTATTTATTATCTTTATCCCAGTCTTCCCTGAATGCTCAGTGTGGCTAACATCATTGTAACATAAAATACAAAAGATACAAACCCATAAAAAGACCTGAAATACTTATCCCACCCACCCACAACTCCCAATAGCCTAACTTTCCCTGTTAAATGCCTGATGATCCCCCAGTTCCTATATGGGGCCGAAATCTGGGGACTGAGCAACCCGAACCCTCAAATCTTTGCAGAATAAAATTTTGTGAGTTACTTTGGGTACTCCCCGCGGCACCCCAACTGTTATGCTTAGGGCAGAATGTGGGATTATCCTGGTCCTGGCTAAAATAAGAATGGCCCACAATGCCGTCTGGTCGGCTCCCTAGTCTTTGTTTACAGGAACAGGAGAACCTCCTGGCGAGCTATAGGTGGTATAATTCGGTACTGTCCAACTTGGCTCAACTGGGCTTCTCACCTAGAAGCTTTCAGAGCTATACCCGAACTCACCCTAAATCATTGATCAAAACAAGGGTTGGGGATATAAATTTGCAGAACAAAAGAGTGGGGTTACAAGATTAAAGGATCACGTCTTGGTATCCCCTTTTTAAGCTGGTGCCCGAATACGAGAATTATCTCACAGATATTACGAACTTTAAAATCAGAAGAGCCATGACTGCAGCAAGATTTAATATGATGCCCACTAAAGTCCTGGAAGGCCGGTACCTGGGCATACCATCTGATTTGAGATTTTGTCACTGTGGTCAACTAGTCCCAGAGGACCTGCCACACTATCTTCTATCCTGGCCTAGATCGTCAGTCATTCGCAATAAGATGTTTGATCCGTGGTTTAATGGCAAAGACCATTGGGATACGCAAACCCGGATCTCTCTTTTACTAGCTAACCAGGACAAGGAAATTATGAGGAGGGCTGCTTCAGGGGTTTTTAAGATGGAACTGCTTAGGAAGAAATACCTTGAGTCAATCTAATAGGTCTCTGGGGAAATGTTATTAATGTAATGGGCGTGCGTTTCATTTTTATTGCACCTAATCAATTGTTAAAGGGTTTTTTTGAGGTCTGCCTTACAATGTATTTTGGTGATGTGGGGTATTTAGTAATTGCCAGGTTTTGACCTGGCAAGGGTAAGGCAGGAGGGAGGCCTTCCCTTTTAAGGAGAGGATCCCAAGGGCAATTATGTTCTGACTTCATTTTATGACATTATTTAAATATTGAGATTGTATTGATTACTAATTTTAATAGAATATTTATATTATATACGATCTGTAACTCCATATACCAGTTTTTGGAACGGGATTACACTTTTACTGGTTATTAATTGTTAGTTGTTATAAGGCCTGTTTGCTGGTTTGATTAGCACACAGGACTGACGTAAATTGTTTAATGTGTTTTTTTTTAATTGTTATAACTTATGGTTTTGAACAATAAAATTCATGATGATGATGATGATGATGATGTTAAATGCCTGGCCAAATAAATAGGTCTTACACCGCCTCCAGAAGATGCTCAGACTAGGGCTTAGGTGAACCTCCAGAGGAAGGGAGTTCCAGACCAGAGAAGCAGCCACCAAGAACACCTTGCTGCATGCCCAGGTCGTATAAACCTGGGCCAATGATGGAACTTGCAAGAGAGCACTCTCAGCTGATCTTGGAGGCCATGAAGGGACATGTGAGGAGGTGGTCCTTTAGCTATGTAGGGCCCAGGCCATTTAGGGCTTTATAGGTAAAACCTATCACCTTGACTTGTGCCTGGAACGCTGTTGGGAGCCCGTAATAGAAGAGAAGCTGGTTGTATGGTAGAGCAGGCTTGAGGGGGCAACACCTACCCTCGGTGTGTGGCCATGACTAGGCTTTATCTGTACTAGTGGCTCGTATTTAGTGGTACAAAAAGATGCTGACTCATTCCCCACCTCACAGTCTAGAGATCCAGGCCAACCCAGTAGTGTGGGCAACCGATGACCCAAAGTAAGTGTTCATCTAGCAGCTTGCTGAGGATTCTGTGGAAGGCGGGGGGAGGGACTCCAAACCTCACTCCCCATTAAATGCAGAACAAGTTCCTAGTGCGGGAAAAGCCATAGACAGCGCCAACAGGAGAGCTGATGAGCAAGATATAAAACCCAGCCACCACAATTCCCATTGAAATTCCACAATCTAGAGGCCCAAGATGACTGACCGTGCATTAATAGCAGCAGCCTTTGAGCTGAGTCTCTCTTCACAAGTCAGACATTTTGACTGCGAGGGGCGCTTTGTTTTGGAATTTCCTTTGTGATGTCATACACAGCTCTCCTTTCTCTCGCTAGACTTGGATGAATGTGAGATCGGAGAGGCCTGCTGTTCCCAGTTCTGCATCAACTACGTAGGAGGCTACGAGTGCAGCTGTAAGGCAGGCTTCCAGCTGAGCGTCGATGGATGCGGATGTGATGGTAGGCACGTCAGCTCAATGCTGCCACCTTTGGTTTCAGAGCACATTGGAAATTGGGGACCTTTTGTCGGCTCAGAATGACATGGGGACCTGGGTTGGCTGGACTCCTTTAGCTTGTGTAAAAGCACCCCCTCTTTAAAAGTGCTGAGACGGGGGGGGGGGGGAGTTCAAAGTCCCACTCTTCTCCTTTTCCCCCGTGTCTCTGAAAAAAGGGCACCATGTTATTTTTTTACAAAGTGCGCTACCTCTCATCCTTCAGTATCTGCAAGTATGGCCCCGGTTCAAGTCCCGCTTTAGCCAGAAACTCACTAGATGACCTTGAGCCAGTCACAATATTCTCTCAGCCTAACCTACCTCACAGGGTTGTAAGGATTTAAAAGTTGTGTTAAATTGTTCTATGTAAAACGCTCTGAGTGCCATGGCACGGGGACGCTATATAAAAATAATGTATGATGATGTACGAACCCTCATAAAGTTCCTACTGCACCCTCTCAGAGGGGAGGAGCCAGGAACCACACCAGCCGGTGTCTACAACATGGGTCTGTTGGTAACAGTTCTCAGTAAGTCTATTAAGGTCCTCAATAAAGTACCGTTACTAGGGTTAGGACTGGAGGGGCTTGGAGCGAGGGTTGGGTTTGGGGTGGTCCAGTGTGTAATGTAGGATTAGGGAAGGTTCTGGGTTGAGATTCATATTTTAGTGGGAGGTGATCCCGGTTCCATTGGCCATTGTCAAGCATGCCAAACCTTGAATTTTGTGAGTAACTGTGATGGGAGTTATCAGTTCCCCTCTAGTTCTGTCTGAGGGGTTGTTGGAATCCCAGTCTTGAGGCAATGGTGTTGAGAGGCTGCTGATGTAGTCCAGTTCAAGGGCAAGTTCCTAAGTGTCCATACTAGAGAGTGCCAAGCCCAATGGGGCAAGCCAGAGAGCAAAACAAGAGTCGATAGCCAAAGAGGTCAGTACTTGCCCGGCATCATGTCCAAGAGGAGAGCAGGGTCAGGTCCGTAGCATAGGTCTGCAGCCAGAGAATCAGTCCAGGAGAGTAGGCAGGAGAGCACGGAGATGAGGCAAGAACTTGAGACATTCATAAATAACATCAGACTGAGTCTATGCTTGGATTCTGAGTCAGGGCTGAAGGCTGACCCTGACCCAGGACTTCCACCAATAAGGGGCAGGTCTGGGACAGCGTATCTTCAGTGGTTTCATGCTCCAGTGCTTGGACTTCCTGGGTGGACTTGAGGCAGTGTGCTCTGTTTGGAACGACTGGGTTCTAGAGACCCACAGGTGCCAAACAGAGAAACAGAGGCCGCTTTTATACGAGCGGCCAGATGCAGCACATGCTTCAACGTGCTTCCTGAAAAGCCCCACAGGGTGCGTTTAGATGCACACGGAGTAGCCCCGAACGGTCTTTTTGAAGGTGCATTTTGGAAACCCCGATATCAAGGCTTCCAAAATGCATCTTCAAGACGAAAGCACGAGTAGCAATTCCTATGGCAGCTGGCTACTTCTGGTGCATCTAAACGCACCATGCAGGACTGCTCAGGAAGCGCGTTGAAGAACGCGCAGCATCCCGCCACTCGTATGAAAGCGGCCATAGAGTCATTTCCCTAACTGAGTCATTAACCAAAATTCCAGACAGTCCGTTGTTTAACTGATCAGTAGCCACATACCACTGTGGTTAACTGACTGAATTCCTTGGCTGGAGACCCTTCTATGCTCTGGCTTACTACTACAACTACTTATCATTTCTATAGCACTACTAGGCCTACGCAGTGGTTTACTTTACAGTCACAGATTTTCTGAGACAGATCCCTGCCCAGTGGGCTTACAATCTAAGACGAGGGGAGCGCACGGGTAAAGACAGACACACACACTCCCATTTTACAGATGGGGAACTGAGGCTGAGAGGTTCTGACTTGCCCAAGGCCACTGAGTGAGTTTATTGGCTAGGGTGAGATTCAAACTCTGGTTTCCCATGTCCAAATCTAGCACCGTATCCACTACACCACGCTGGCTTGCAACTTTGGGCTTTGCACTCGGTAGTATGGACACTTGGGGTCTTTAATACCGTTGCCAGGTAACCAATGTACTGTTTAACCGCCTTACTGGTTCCCCCATTTTTCTAATCGCAAAGCTGCATCCAGCAGATTTGAGCTCGGTGTTCAATGGGAAACTGAGTTAATCTTCAAACCAGGATCTAGACAGGCAAACAGGAAAGGAATTGGTGGCAAACAGAACTAGCCAGTAACTGTGGAACGGATGGGGAAATGGAAATTCAGTAACACGGTAAACAATGCGAAGCCATTGGGCTCAATCCCATAAACTGCGTGTCCCACGCAGAAGCTGTGCGAACACGCATGCGTGCAGTTTCCACGTGGCATAATCAGGGCCGGCCCTAGACATGTGCCACATGTGTGGCCGCACATGGCCCCGCGGCCAGCTGGGGCCCCGCACTTGCCTGGCTGGCCAGCAGGCTGCAGCCAGCTTCTCCCCCAGAAAGTGATTCTGCCTCCCCTCCCTGGCTCCAGACCCCATCCCTGCCTCTTCCTTCTAGTAGTGCTGCAGCTGCCATGGGGACACTGGATCAGGCTGAGAGATAAGGCTGTTTACAAACAGCTCCTGCCCACGTACTGATCAGAATGTTGCTACCTTGTAAAGAAGGTTCTTCGAGATGGCTTCCAACATTCTCACTACTGGGTTGTGCGCACTCACCCTATTCAAATAATAGACCACATGATGGTCTTGAGCTCCTCTAGTATAAAAAGAACC
>QEPC01014730.1:6754110-6777822 GCA_003113815.1 Sphenodon punctatus | reverse complement strand
AGCATGAACTGATTATGGGGGCACAACTGAACTGGTTATATGTCTCTTTTCATGGCATAATGCGCTTAATAAGCTAGCTGCATTTTGGGTGTCTTGTGTGTGTGATAGCAGCACCTCTGGACTGGTCACACCGCATGCGTGCACAAGGCACAGGCGGCACTGGCAGCAAGAAGCAACAGGCCCTGGAGGCCAGACTGGCTAAGCTCACCCCCTGGCCCCTCCTCCAGTAAGGCAGTGGACGCAGTCAGCCTCTCTGTGCCTGTGTCACTGCCCGCTTGGCTGCCCCTGCAGTGGAACCACTCCTGGGGAGTGGTGGTAGACACACGGCTGGGGAGGGAGGGAAGGCCATGCTTCTCCATGGTTGCTCGGAGAGGTGGAGAATGGGAATCCTTCCTGTCCAGAGGGAGTAAGTTTTATGTACATTTATACATTTGCAAATTAGGTGGGGCCTAATTATGCAAATTAGGCCCCGCACCAAGACTTCGCACATGGCCTCACAAACCCTGGGGCCGGCCCTGGGCATAATGGGCCGTCAGTGGGAATGCACACAGTTTCCGCGCACACAGATGTGCGTGGGATACGTAGGCTACCAGATTGAGACCATAGTTAATAAACAGTTACTGCTCAGTCACTGATAATTGTCAGTGTGGTGCAGTTACCACAGATCTGACAGTCAGCAGTAATCTCTCCCACAATGATACTTTTACAGAGATGATGTGAGCCACAGAGTGCAGAAGGGGCAGTAGGGTTTGTGGGAAGTAAGCAGAGTTAGCCAAGGATTTTCAAACTTCCAAAGTACCTTTTTAAAGTTTTGAGCCAAGGTTAATTTGGCTCTTTCCTTTCTCTGATCCGGTTTACTCATCTCTGTTTTTCTTCTGTTTTTGTGTTACTAGATGTGGATGAGTGTCTTGCTGATAGTGGTGGCTGTGACCAACTCTGTGTTAATTCTCTGGGGTCCTATGAGTGTACATGTGAGGACGGATACCGGCTTAATATTGACAGACAGTCCTGTATCTGTAAGTTATTTAAAGCTTGGAGAAAGCTACCTTAGAATTGAATGAAAGTGCACAGTCGAGTTAAATTTTAATCTGTATGTCCTCCTAACGTGTGGAAAGAAATTATTTAGATCTTGACAACCAGACAGCAAAGAAAAAAACTAAAAACTGAATTAGATATTTTAAAGTGTTTGAAATTTCTAACTATGTTATTGGCAGATATCTCATCTACATTATAATTCTATACATGTATCAACCGCTCTGCTCAGTTAGATTACAAACATGCAAGCTTAACTGTGCCATCTTCCTTACTACTAAGCAGCAGCCATAGTATTACATTCTTTTTAGATGTCAAAATTAAGGTTAGACAGATATATGTTATGTAGGAACATATGCTCAGCTCCACGACTGGCCATCTTGAGTGTCCAGCTTGAGCGAACATAAAGAATTTGAGTTCCCTACCTCTGAGACTGAAGCCCCTTTAAGTTGTCTCAGGTTTTACACATAGAATTTTTGACACGTGGGCATTGCTCTCATTTTAGTTACATTAAGACATTAGGGTGTAATTTGTGATAAAAGAAATTCTGTTCTGTTAATTATTGTTGTTCTACCCCACCTCCAAGAGGCTCGGGGAGTCTTACAACATTTTAAAACACATCAGTTCAACAGTACGTCATTCCCCGTCTCACAATCCCCCGCCAACCCAACCCTCCCACTCCTGTTTCTCCAACTAACACTTGGAGGAATTCCCTCCCACCAACACCCACCCACGGAGGGACCATGGCTAAACTAGAAAGCTACTCCACCTACCCCCACTCACACTTCCTCATCTCCCACCCAGGGGAGTCTGCCCAAGCTACCGCACACGCCCATCCCTCCCACTCTCCCTACCCATGACATATCCCCATAAAATACAAACATATCCTCATTAAAAATACAGCACAAAAAACCGGTGACGATAGTATAAGGGAGGGCTAAAAGCAGCAGCAATAAGCTATAGTTAGATTGTCTGTGTCCATGTTATGTACTGTACATTTTCTGTAAAATGGGGTTTACCCGAAAAAAAACTAAAAACAAGAAAAATGTAAAGACTAGAGAGGGAGGACATATAAGGAAAACTGAGGGTGAAAGTTTAAAGTTTGCTTTCTGATCCTAGCATTAGATGATGATGAACTAGAGGAGGAGGAAGTGGAGATAGCTCGGTTTCCAGACCTTCGATTCAGAAGACCTCCCCAGCTGCTTCATTACACTGCCGCACTAGACACCTTCGATTAGGATGAAGAGCTTCGGGGAGAACTTACTCTTGTGCACAAAGTCGGTGAGCAAATTAAAAGCCTCTTGCTTTTTAGGGGTGAGGACACACACCCTCCTGGTCATGTGCCCTAAATTGGAGCATCCCTGGGTTGGAAAAGCATTTTAAGAAGAGGATGAATCAGAGCAGAAAAGATTAGGCATGGCAAGGGGACGAGGAGAAAAGTTTAAATTGGAGGTTTTCTGCTTCATATCAGGTATAAAGTGGTCTGCTAGACATAGAGATGTTTCCATACTTGACCTCCAGAAAGCAGAATCAGATAGTGGGGCAGCCACCAAGAACATCTCCCTGCAGCCACTGAGACAGGGATGATGGAGAGAAGAATGTGGTGATGTTTTTTGCAGTACTGGATCCCCTGCGTGGGATATGGACCCCAGAGCTGCTGTTATTTTGTACTGATTTGATTGTTTGGGTGCCCCTGTGTGGGATAAACCCATTTATTGTATTTATTTATGATTGTGAACCGCCTTCGGGCCGGGAGAATGTGGAATATAAATTAAATATGATGATGAAGAAAGTGCCTTGGAAAAGTTTACAACGGGTGGCTTTATGGATTTAGCAGCGTTAAGCAAAATGCCAGGAGCCCTCTCTACCCTGCAGCGCTTGATGTACTAGGGCTAAGAGATCTCTCCCTTCCTTCTCCCACCTTCAAGTGCTGCAAGTGGAGAGGGCTCCAGATTTCTCTCTCAACAACAGATGAGGAGGAAGCACTTAGCAAAAGAGCAGGGGAGACCCAATACTCCCTCCCTCCTTTACAAGCCTTATTTCCTGCTCAGCTGCAGAGTGCGTCCTGCCTGTACAGCTTGTGGAAGGAAGGGAATGAGCACTCAAAGGTTCCCTACACTACTGCTTTGAACAGGAAAGCATCAGCATCCCCCTGCTTGCAGCCCTTGCAGAGGAGGAGGGGATTTTAGGAGTTCCCTGGTCTGTGGCTGATAAATGGGGAACCAGATCTGTCCCCAGCCCACAGTGCAAGCTCTGAGCTGTTGGTTTGTACCCTAGGCCAGGGCGGGATTCCCTGCTTCAACTGCCCTAAGGAGCTGCATAGAGGAATGCCCAATCCACACCCAGCAGTAGCCATTTAGTGCTGGGGGGATGGGGAACAGAACAGAATAGTGAAATTGACTAGCATCTGACAAAGTTGAAACAACCCCAGTCAGTTTCAAACCAGTTTCACCATTCTGTTTCCCACCTCCTTAGCACTGAATCACTGCAGGGTAGGTAGAGGCGTAGCTTCCCAGACTTTTGGGGGGTCCAGTAGGGCCAGGCCCATCAGGTCATCAAAATGTCCTGCTTTATCTCTGCCAAAACTGCCTGTGCCTGTCTCAGTGAGCCGGGGAATACAGCTATGTCTGTTAGTGTCTACCATTCATATGTGAGTGTGTGTGTATATATAGATATATAGATATATACATGCACACACTCTCTCTCTCTCTCTCTTGCCCTCATGCTTTTGTGGTGTAATGGCTACATGTACAGTACTTGGACCAGGAGGTAGGAGGGACTCTGATTCAAGTCAGAAACTCACTGCTTGACTGTGGGCCAGTCACAATATTTTCTCAGCCTAACCTACCTCACAGGGTTGTTGTGAGGATTAAAAGTTGTGTTCTCTGTAAAGCACTCCAAGTGCCATGGTAGGGGGGCGCTATATAAAAATGAAGATTATATATTTGTATTGGGTTAATTTGTTGTTTTTATCATTGTAAGCCACCCTGAGCTGCTATAAGATAGGACACCATATAAGTCAAAATCAAATCAAATTAATGATAATAATTGGTCAGGAGCCATTTACTACTTTTTAATGCACAACATTGTACCTTATTCCATAGTATGGTGCATCCTGACATTTTTGGCCTTAACACACTGCATGTAAAACCAGTGAAGGTAAAACAAGCAACCTCCTGACTGAATGTCAGAGGAAACCACCCCTCGCCAGCTGACTTCAATTTCAAGGTTCATCAGAATCCTTGTCCCAAAAGAATTCCAATCCTATCTATCACATCCGCTCAGGCAATAAATAGCCTATCAATGAAATAGGCCAGAGACGCAGTGTAGCTATTTCTTACAAGGAAAAATACCTTCCTCTTCCTCCTGTGTGGCAAGGTCAGAACAAACCTGAATTATGCTGCACTTTCTTGGAATCTGTTTAGTAGGAGCGGGAATTTCAGTTTCAGATAGAACCAAAATAGTCCAAAAATGGCTGTTTCAGATTAATCCAAAATTTCAAATCTTTTCAGTTCCAGCGTTTTGTTTTTCCATTGATTTCGTTTCGGGGGATTTTTTTCACTGCAGTTTGTCCTTCAATGGGAGAAAAACCAAAAATCTGACACGGAAACGAGATCCGAAATTCAGAAAGAACCAAAACGAAACAAAAAACAAAACCAAAATTCCACCCCGAATCCCGCCTGTACTGTTTAGACTTTGTTCTTGCTAAGTGTATTAATGGTGCAGGTCGGAGAAGTGTCCAGATTGCCTAACTTGAAGAGTTTGGCGAGAATGTCTGTATTAGAGATAAAACAAATATTGGTTGGGCTTACCATACGCAGGGACCCTGTCACTGTGTTTTCCCCATTGGTGGCAATGGAGAAAACAGAGTGAACGTGAATCCATGATCATTTCTGATTAATTTCTCCACTTCGATTTGGGTCCAACAAAGCAGAAATGAACTGCTACACACAGTGGTGCAGCAGCAAGGCCTTAGTGGACCTGGGCTCATATCCCAATTATGTGCCCGCTAAGGGCAAGGAGGTGGGGTCTCAGGGGTGGGGTTTACCCATGAAGATGTTGCCTCCCCAGCTCCTAGCAGCAGAAACCTTGCTAGGAAGTGTTAAGGGTGGGTGGTGGTGGTGGTGTAAATAACGGCAGGATTAGCCCCAAAGAGTCATGTTCTTCCCGGAACTAGCTCTCCAGTATCCTTTATTCTCTTACTTACATAGTTCACACATAGTCTTGTATAAAATTCTCCACCATTACTACTGCCAGGACACAGCCCTCTGGCACCCCAGTACAAATCCCCCAGAAGTAGCAGTCCTCTGGCTGGTACTACTACTCACTGCTCAAGTCTCGTAGTCCAAGCACAGCACCCTCCAGCACCTTGGTCAGCATAGAGTGCTGAGTCTCTTCAGCCCAGGCACCAGACTTCTCCAAGCTGTTCAGCCTGGGTCTCAGCACCCTGGAGAAGTCTACTCTGCAGCTCCCAGCAGAGATCTTCCTCCTTCTCTAGTCAGGCACAGACTGATCTCCTTCGGTCTCTGTCTCTCCTTATATCCCAAGAGTGGGTGTGACTGGTTCATGCTTAAAGCCTAGTTCATGCTTTAGTCATCTCTTCTTGCCTTGACTACTGCAACTTCCTCCTGACTCCCCTCAACTCCGTTCAATGCTCTGCAGCCAAAATCATCCACCTTATCTGTTGTTTTGACCATGTTCAGCTCCTCCTCTCTGCCATACACTGGCTCCCTCTACAGAAATGCACTCAGCACAAGCTTCTGGTCTTCACCTTCAAGGCTCTTCATGGCATTGCTCCCCCATATCTCTCTGCTCTTGTATCCCACCACACTCCTACCCAGGAGCTTCACTCCTCCTCTGCCCCCACCCTCACCTCTTCACGACCCCCTAGCTCCTCTAAACATATTCGCCCCTTCTCCCTTGTTGCCCCTCATGCCTGGAACTCCCTCCCTGGATACATTCGCTCTGTTCATTCCTTCCCAACTTTCAAATCCCTCCTGAAAACCCACCTCTTCCGTCTAGCTTGTCATGAGTGAAACTATGTCCTTTCCCGCTCACTCAGAATCTAGCTCCCTGTAACTACGTGAAGAACATGCACCTGCAATTTCTCAATCTCATAAATGTATTCTTGTCTCTCCCTACATTCACCTCCCTCATCTCCCCCTTCTTTGTCTCTTAGATAGTAAGCCCCTTAGGGGAAGGGACCAGTCCAAAACTATTGATTATACAGTGCCAGGTACATTGCTGGTGCTATATAAATAATAATAATTAATAATAAAAGCCCAGTATCTTCCCATTCTCTACTTTAGCCCGGTTTGGGTTTTTCAAATCCTGCAGGGTTTAGTTCTGCTAAGCCCTTACCTAGTCACAGCCCAGCCTGCCCCGTGGTCAGACCGGCACTCTCTGCTCTCTTAAAGGGGTAGCAGCCATCCTAAGCTGCTCCCTTCCACCGGTGAGCCCAGCACCCCACCCCTGCCCACTCTGGAAACTTCCTTCTTGGCAGGGCCCTTTGCAATCTGCTTGAGTGCCACGAGGAAACTTTCAGAGTAGTCAAGGGTGGAGTGCCAGCCCTGCTTCCACCCAGACCCACTCTGAAAGTTTCCTAATGGTGCTCAGACTCTGGGGCCTGGGCTCAAGGGAGCCCCTCTCACTCCATGATAACTATGTCTTGAGCTATTCGCTGCTGCTTCATTTGATATCCATTTGGGTGATTCCAGTTTGATGATTTCAGCTTTGTCATTTTGGTTACTTGGTACTATTAACGCATGCGCAATAGACAACGTGAAGTAACCAAAAGGACCAACTTGAATAACCAAAATACCAAAATAAAGTAACTAAACCAGAATACCCGAATAAGTGGATCTGTGAATATCCATTTTGATTGTAGATATTATGTGGCTATTCAGAGGACTATCCAAAAATGTGACTAATACATTTCTGAATATCCAATCCCCTATTGGTTTTGGCTCTAGGCTCTATGAAGCAACGGTAGGTAAAAAACAGACATGACAGCAGCCCGCTGTGGCCCGTTTTATTTATTTAGACTTGTATCCCACCCTGTCCCCTGCGGCTCATGGAAGCTCACAATAAATATATTTTTAAAATGAAATATAAAATACATAATTAAAACCTATAAAAAATAAAAACACCCCCTTGCCCCCCTCAAAGGAAATCTATCCCTGCTCATTAAATTCCTGGCTGAATAAAAAGGTCTTGCGCTGCCTCCGGAAGACATTCAATCTAGTTAAAGTTTGACATTCGGAGTGTGACATTGTCACGTTTTGGCCTGAACTTCACCTGCACATCTGTGCAGGTGCCACCAGATGTTGGCCCGGGTTTGCCTGGGCTTTGTCAGCGGCTAGCCCAAGCTCTGACCTTGGGAAACCTCTGAAGTCGCAGCTCGGGCTAAGGGCCGGTCCGCCATGGCTGGCTGCCATTTTGGCTGTCATTGGCTGCCGTGGCTTCCCGTCATGGTGTGGCGCAGTGTGGGGGTGGGGCCAGCCAGCCACACATTCACCCTTCTTCCTGCCCTTCACAGGCCCCAGCTGCGCATGGACAATGTTCAGCTCTCCAGCCCAGACCGTGTCCTCCACCGTTTTCCTCCTGGGTCAGGCTGCCGCTGCGCGGACATCATGTTTGTTTTTACCCAGTGGGTATTTTCTGAGGAAACCTCTTTGAAAATGAACTCAGTATTTTATAATCCTATTCCATCCTAAATATAAAATACTTGCTCTCCAGTCATGAACACGCTTATCTGTGAGATGATCCCATTGAATTCAGTATGATTTACTTACACGTAGGTGATTTCAGAATTGCAGCCTTGCTCTTCAAAAGTATCTCCAGCACCTGCACCTGATGGGCATTCCCTTGTATCCTGAAGATCAACAGACTCTGGCTCTGTCTAGATATTCTTAGAGCTAAGTTATAGAGCAGGAGTGGGCCAAGTTTGCAAGCCCAAGAGCCACATACCAAATTTTCATATCGCCAAGAGCCACAGCTTGCATTACATCAATCATGGCTTCCCCCAGTCCCAGGGACAGGGCAGTGCTGCTTCTCCCAACTATCCCCTTGCGTCAAACCTCTGGCTCCCAGGTGGTCTGGTGGGTTCAGGCAGCAGAAATGGTGGCACAGGGCATGCTCCCCCTGCTCCCCCAGTCCCCATGAACCTCTGGCAGCCGAAATAACAGCTCAGCTTCTCCTGCTTCTGAGGGAGTCTCAGGATCATGCCCCCCAGGCAACTACTTCTAGCGAGAGCAATAGTACAGGTCCCCAAGCCTTATGTGCCCATCTCTATTAGAGTCAAGAACCCAAAAGCAGTATTGCCAACATCCCCTTGATGTTTAATCCTGGGGATCGTCATATTGGGTGTTTTTACACACACTTTTCTCCTGCATGTTTGCTATTGCATCCTGAACTTTCTGTGTGTCTAAATCACTCACCCAGATCTTAAACATCTGGCAGCTGTGGTCACTTGGTTTCCATGGCAGCCTGTCACGTCTACAGCTGCGGCTACTTTAGGCTGCCTCAGGGCAATGTTTGTGTGAAAAATACATCCGGAACGTACTTGTAAACCCAGAAGATTGAAAAATCCGGAACTTTAAGGTGTGTGTAAAAATGCCCATTGTCATGGCCGTCTATCCTCTAAATACAGGTATCGCTGCTACTGCTATCTTTAGATTGAAAATGATTCTTAATTTTCCTTCTCCGCACTGTATTGCATTCAGAGTCCTATTGGCAAGTGAGAGCCCAATAATACTGCGTTCATGTGTTGTCTAAACCAATTTTGATTTTCTGTTTTCAGTTTGCCTGGATAATACCTTTGGCCATGACTGTAGCTTGGACTGCGAAGACTGCATGAATGGGGGCAAATGCAACAGTGAAACCAGCGGCTGTTTTTGCCCACCTGGGTGGACAGGTATCATCTGTAATGAAAGTGAGTACAGTACCGTATTGACAACATTCAGGAAGGCCCCAGAGCCTTTCTTTATAACACTGTGATGGTAGATGCATAAGAGGAAGAGGAAAAAGTCAATGCATTCCTTTCATAGTGGAGAGCAGAACTGTCCCCCAGAAAAATCACACGGAGAGCATGTAATTACAGTCACAAAAGTATTGCAAAAGAGAAGAAACCAGGCTCTGGGATTACGATGCATGCTCTCACTCAATACAGTACAGCATATTTCAATAATTCAACAATTTTATGCATTTGTTTTGAAATCATTTGTTGCCTGCTGTCTTCAAATGTTCAGGTTGTAACTCTTAAGCTACCTGAAAACTTTCAGAGCCAACTATTTGACTTAAGCCAGAGTTTACATACCACATGAGGTCACACCATCTGTGGAGAGGGTCATAGACTTGAGTGATACTTCACGTAGATATTTCACATATTTTGCATGTCTTTGTTGCTGTCTGGGTTCATGGAATGATGTCATGCAGGTCAAAAGCTTAGGAAACACTGATTGAAATCTTGTAACTCGTATTGTCAATGGCTGCCACTCAGCGTTATTCCCTTCCCTCACCATGCATTGATTTGACAATGGAGGGAGATAAGAGTTAAACTAACAGACACTGATTATCCTGTCAAGTGTTACATTTACATTATTTTATCTACTTCACTGGTAAATACCACAGGGACTGATGTTATGCCATGTCGCTGTTGTTTCTGTAGATGATAATTTATGGGTTGTTTGACCAAAGTGGCTCTTTAGTGGCTATGTGTCATTCTGACATGACGGCTGAAGCATTATGTCACTTCATTCCTAGCACAGTAAGGAGATTACTTAGTTCATTCATCTTCCTTGCTTTCTTTGCAGCCTGCTCCCTGGGGACATACGGAAAAGATTGTAACAGCCTCTGCAAGTGTCAAAATGGAGGCTCCTGTGACCCTGTCGCAGGACAATGTCACTGTCCGCCAGGGATTCATGGAAAGTTTTGTGAGGATGGTATGACTTTGGTTTTGCTGTGTATCTTGTCCATCTTGAAGTCCCGTGGTTTTCCTGTTGGCATTATTTATTGATGTTATGTTGGAGTTTTAAAGACCACCAACTGAGCTAGGAGAGGATTGTCCCCTAGAGAACATCCACAGGCAGGACAATGCTTGCCGTTGAAAGCTTGAACTCTAAGTAAACATGTCCATCAAAGAATGGGAGGAAGGAAATTATTATCTCCATTTTTGCAGAGCGGGAATGGAGACTCGGAGAAATGGCTTGTGCAAGGTCAAGCACCAATTCTGTAGCAAAGCTAAGAATTAAACCAAACTCTCTTGCACAGGAGAGTGCTCTAACCACTGTGCCTTTCTCCCCAATATATTTTGTATAGAAAATATGCCAAATATAGTTCCAAATTTGCATCACTGGCATATTTTCTGCATATGTGACTAGGGCCAAATCCTGGAACCACTTACCATGGAATAGCCTCACTGATGTCAAAGGATGCTTCTGAAGTAAATTCAGGCTGGGGAGCTAAAACAGTTTCTACAGCAAAAGCCGGAACTGCGTCGCCTTCATTGTTTTGTTTTTGTACCTGCCAGGTTGTCCAAAAGGACTTTTTGGGAAGAGCTGTAAGAAAAAATGCAACTGTGCCAACACTGGCTCTTGCCACAGAGTGTACGGAGCCTGTTTGTGTGACCCTGGCTTATATGGTCGTTTCTGCCATCTAAGTAAGTTCACTGAGTTCTTTCATAGTGCTTCGGTAAAACATTCAGAGACCATTCAAAAGTGTCGGGTGCCAGTCCTACCAAAATATTTTCATCGGAATCAGATTAACACGATTCACCCGATTTTCCTGATCCATCCGGGCTTCATTGGATCAGATTAATTCAAGGGTGCACTCACGCTCATTCCCCTCCTTTCTGCTACTGAACTTTGCTAGGCTCTTCTTTGGCCCATTTATCATTCTAGGATTATGGCTTAGAACGATGAATGACCCATTGAACTGAATAGGTTTGGTTTTCCATTGATTTCCATTGGGGAATGTTCCCATTGAAGTCAATGGGGGAAAAATACAGTCTGATTTTGATACAATTCAACCAATCTGATACCAATTTTGATCCGATTCCAGTTTTCAATACAATTTCCCATCCCTAATATTACATGGACTGTCAATTACATGGACATATATTAAAAATGTCTGTTATCATCTTAACAGCCATTTTTGAAAAAACCTAATATCCTGATGCTGAAAGCACTGTGCCCCATTGAAGTGAATGGAGCCTACACCACTGAAGCAGCATGATGGATGGGTCTAAAAATGACAAAGATCATCCCCTATCAATTAATATAGAAAATGCAAGCTTGCTTTACGTGGTACAGTGCCATTTTTTGTTTCCACCTGGCAGGCTTCCAAAGATTTGAGGCAACTTTCCCCCATTTTAAAGGAAGATGTTAAAGGCGACGAGTGTGATCCCCTTTCTGTTTAGCACTAACATTTAGCGCCAGAGTGGGTCCCACTCACTCCAGTGGAACTCATGCCACTGTAAAATGCTAGCACTGTCAGAACAACTGGAGGCCTGTAGTAGTATCGTTTTGCTGTTACTTGGTACAATATATATTTTCTGATCAAATGCACTTTTTTTTTTTGTCTCCCAGCCCTTGTACTCTGCAGAGCCATATGTTGATGTTTTAAAATCAATCCTGCCTTATTATGTTAACAATTCCCTGTAATCTGATTGCAGCTTTCCCGAAGTGGGCCTTTGGCGCTGGCTGCTCTGAAGAATGCCTGTGTGTGAAGGAGAATACTCTGGAATGCAATGCTAGGAATGGCACTTGCTCCTGCAAATCGGGCTATCAAGGGAACAAGTGCCAAAAAGGTACCATCTGATACCTGAGCTGCTTCTTTATTACTACAGTATTATTCAGTGTTTTTTATTCGCTGCTTCTCAGTAGTCTGCTCATCTCCCTTTTTTGCATGGCACCAAACTCAAATGAACGGTGATCTCTCTGTAGTTTCCTTCTACAAAACCTACTAGAGGCTTGGTTTTGCTGAGAAATAAAACTAAGGGGAGGATTTGGCCCAAAAGCTTGAATCTAATCAGCCAGCACCCATGCAGCCACACTTAGATCTTTTTGACCTAGATAGAAAAGGGCAATCTCATCAGAACACGCTTTGTTATAGCGCAAATACAGTATAATAACACTGCTTGAGGCATGGTTCTCAGTGAGTGTCTTCACACAGACACCTGCCCCACCTCACCACTGGGCAGACTGTCGGCGGCCCACCAGATGCAGAAGCAGGGCAGGCTGTCCCTTCTCCGGGGCTGCCCTGCCGGCGGTGCTATGGGACATCCCAGCGCACCGCCAGCAGAGTGGGTAGCCCAACCCCGGGGTGGTGACCAGAGGCGGGGCTGCTGTCTGTCTGCCAAGCAGACTTCCACTGCAGCTCAACTCTCGGACTTTTGCAAGGAGCTGCATTGGCCAGGAGGCCCCAAGGGGTCCCAGCTCTCCAGGCCAGAAGCAACCCCTTGTAAAGCCAGGTCAGTGCGTTCCCCCACCTCCAAACAGATGTGGGTTTTCGGGGGTGGGACTCAAAAAATAAGTGGCTGCCTGGTAAGTTTCAGGCTGAAATTGACCAGGCAGCTGCTTGTGGCTTTGCAAAGGGCCACCCTGGCTTCCCAGGCTGGATTCCCAGTGGGCTGCTCTGGCACTCCCCCTGCCAGGGCAGCACCTCATGAAGTGTCCTAACCCATTTGCAAATCCGTGCACGAAGAGACAAAGTAGAGATCCACTCTTTCGCCCCACACATGGCTTTGCAAGTCACCCAAATGCTTGGGCCCTTCCCAGGGTAAGGGAGACCCTTGCAAAGTGCTGTGGTATGCCAAGTTGACCACTGCTGGAGACAGGTGCCAGGCTCGATGGACCATTGGTCTGACCCAGTATGGCACTTCCTATGTTCTTCAGTCAGCGGCTTTTTATTTTTGACTATTCTGTATATAGTGTTCATGGGAAGTGCTAAGGAAGTTGTGTTTTCCTTTCATGTTAGAGTGCCTGATGACCCTTTGTGAACAGCAGAACAGAAATGCAAGTTAGATTGCTGTTTCACATTCACCTTTGGAGTCTCCTGCTTTCGACCAACAGGTAGTGGTGGTCTTATGGTGGTGTCCCAAGAAGATGGTTATTGGTAGTGCAAGGCTGTAATATTCAGTATCATTAATCCCCTTGGCTATGTGCTGTATTGGCTCAGATATGTCCTTTCCTCCCATCTCCAAACACAAAGCTGTACTGTATAAGATAGGAAGCGTTTTCAGGTGTCAAAATAATTCCTTTGGCCCACTTTGAACAGCTGTTTTCTCATGAATCCTAGCAACTGCCAGGCTTTGTTCACTGGCAGAAGCTATACTTTTAGTGTTGTTTGTTCTGCAGTGGATCCATCAGAAATGGGTACTACATTAGAAAGCAGGGCTACCTACAAGCCCTGGATATATGTGACCATGGCAAGATACAGACCATGGATCACCTTCTGGTCTGTCAACTCCTGGGAGAGCCCTGTACTGCAGAGCACCTTGCCAGGGCAACAGAGTGAGCTATAACATATGCCCAGGACTGGAGAGAGAGATGAACATGGTGACATGGCACAAAGGGTAAAAACAGATGTGCGGCCAGCATGGTGGCTCCCTAGCCTGACCCGAGGCAGGAAACCACAGCCGACACAGGCTGGGCCATGTCGGGGCACCGGACAAACATGTCCATGTGGGCCAGAGAGCAATCTGGCCACCCGCAAGCCCGGGTAGGGCCAGGAGCTGAACAAACTGTGAGCAGCCAGCCTCGCCCCTACCCTGGTCCCAGTGCTCCACCCCCTGCCATGATGGGCAGCCATGGCAGCCAATGATGGACAGCCAAGGCGGCCCCCGACCCGCAGCAGATAAGGTGGGGCAGAACAGCCACGGTAGCTCGTGTTGGTCCATGTGGGCAGCCCTTAGCCCAGGCTGTGACTTAGCCCAGGCTAGCCACCATCCGCCCGGGGGCGGTCCTGGGCTAACATCTGGTGGTACCAAAACAGATGTGCCAGTGACTCACAGGCCACTATCATGTCTGTTTTTACCCTATCGGAGAAAGATTAGCAATAGGAACCCTATTGCTTTAGCCTCTGTTTGCACATATGCCTTTGAGATGGACTATATCAGGTCCTCTACCCCGGAGGTGAGCTGGGAGAGGATCAAATTGCACCCACAAGCCAAAGCAAAGGTTTTCAAGTCCAAATGGCAAGTGAAGTGCATAGTCCACTGGCCTGACCAGGACCAGTATGCAGAATGTCAGAGCTTAAGGGCTAGTGAAGGCTTGTGGTTATGGTCAGCATGAGGGTCAGTAGCTAGGTGGTCTGCCTTAGGTGGCTTCAACTAGGGTGAAAAATCAGGGGAGGTGATGTGGGGCAAGCAGGCACAGTCTCGGGAGTGGGTGGAGGAAAATGCAGGACACGAGGCGGCTGACCGGGTTGCTGGCTTGGTGCTCAGAACAGAGGTTTGCTGTGAGCCGGGAAGTGAAATAGAAGTCTCTGACCACTCAGAGGGTGGGTCATCAGCATCCAGTCATGCAAAGCAGGACCTGGTGGAGTCTGATTTAAAAAAAAAAACAACTACTGGGTTTTGGTTCCTTTGCTTTACCCAGAGTAACCTGGTAGCAGCTTAGCTGCTGCTTCTGCCTCCAAGCCTGAAGGACCAGGGTTCGAGGCCTGCAACCCTTCTGAGTCCTGCCAGAAAGATATCCATTACATTTCCAGTTAACGTTTGCCATTCAAATCTGTTTTCTAGCAGACACAAGGCTTTGCTTCCAGCTTGCCCAGCTGCTCCTTTCTCTTGCATATGTTCTGGATGCATTGCATGTGTTTTGCAGTGTGCTTGCCTGGGTTTTACGGACCTGACTGCAAACTGAGGTGCAGTTGTCCTGCTGCTGCACCATGTGACCACGAGACCGGGACCTGCAAGCACCTGTGTCCAGCAGGGCTCCAGGGGGAGAGATGCCATTTACGTAAGTACCTGCATGCTCATTTCAGCGGGAGATAGAAAAATAGATGAGGAGGAATGTCACATCTGGAAAACACAAGTTCACTATTATCCTAGTCACTGAGCTACATTTTCTGCTGGCATGTGTGGGCACATCTCCACTGAAGCCAGTATAGTCACATCTGCCTTTACCAGCAGTTAATTTGGTCCCTAGCATGCGATGAAAGCAATCTGCTCCAGATATTAGCACTGAGAGCCCACTCATTCATTTCGGGCTAAGACAGTTAAGATACTTTCCTGTGCTCTACCTGTGGCAGATGTGGACATTGGGGGTGGGGGGAGGCACAGAGCATGACCAAATCAATTGGAATTTTTTTAGTTATTTTCTCAAGGCATGGTATCCGCTACAACAGGAGTGGGGAACCTTACCTCCCAGGGACCAAATGCTGCCCACAGCTAGTTTTTATTTGGCCCTGTTCCAGTTCCTGGATCTGACCCCTGAATCCAGTTCTTATCTCCCCTCCCAAGCAATGAAAGATTGAGCTCAGGGCACGGGGAGCAGGGAGGAGGGCATGCACACAAGGAGAGGGCACAGATCCACGGCACGGATCTATGATCCGGACCCTTCTGTAAATAAATAGACAGATCTAGAAAGAAGCTCTTTTTTTAATCTCCCAGGTCATTGTTTACTTCCAACCGATAGGAAGTGAGGGATGACACAGCTTCCTACCCAGAGTCAGGATGAAAGACTGAGGACTGTTCATTATTCTGTTCATTTTGATGATGCTTTTGTGAAACTGGATATTTGTTTTGAATTGGGAGAACGCTCCAGGCCCAGATATTCCAGGGTTCTTTTGATGCAGTGCTTAATTAAAGTTCACAAATCACTGAGACATCTAGATCTCTTTCTGCCGACACTGCTTAGTGAATTTCTCATCCTGATGCTCTCCAATGCAGCAGAGTGCTTTGTTAAAACCACTCCTTTGGCATGTTTTTGAACAGCCTGCAGCCCAGGGATGTTTGGTGTAAGCTGCAGTCAGAGCTGTAACTGCGGAGGAGCACCATGCAACTATAAGACCGGTCGGTGTAAATGCCCAGATGGCAAAATGGGTGCTGCATGCAAGCAAGGTATTTATTTTATCTAAGCTTAAATCCGTCCTTCCCCTAAGGCAAAGGGTGAATAATGTCATAATGAAAACATATTTGAATAACAATGCATAAAATACATACAAATCCCCTATTTCTACCCCCTATCCTCCCCTGCTAAACACCTGACTAAAAAAAATTATATTGCCTCCAGAAAACTCTCAGGCTCAGACTTTGATGAACCACCAGGGGAAAGGAGTTGCATAATAAATGGAGCAGCCACTAAGAATGCCTCTTTGTGCACCTTTGTCATATGGACCTGATGGTACCCACAAAAAGACACTCCCGGCCAACCACAAGGGTCGCAATGGAGCATAAGGGAGGAGGCGGTCTATCAGACATGTGGGGTCCTGGCCGTTTAGGGCTTTAAAGGTCAGAACTAGCACTTTGAATTGTGCCCAGAAAGCTATTGCAAACACAGGTGTAATGTCCTCACAGCAACCCACCCCTAATAGGAGTCAAGCCACCACGTACTACACTAGCTGCAGCTTCTGAACAGACATCAAGGGCAGCCCCATGCTTAATGTTAGCACTTCTTCCTTCAAGATCAGCACTACATCTAGTGGCTTTCTTTATATCTTTTCCCCAGCTCTACTGGAAATGCAACACACAGTGCTATAATCTATGGCTGCTTTTTAGACGGTGCTTTCTCCCCACACCCCTTGTGTCTCTACTATAAATGAAACCTGTTTTCCCTCGTTTGTGTTATGCAATGGACGTTTTGGGCATATCCAAACTGCTCCAAGCAGTTGTACTGAAAAGCACATTGAAATACAGGTCCCTTGTGGCAGATGTTGGAAGGCAGCTTCTGTGTCTACAGTGAGATGTTTTTCCCGCCAAAGTGCTGAGATGCAGTGTCATGTTGGTTCCTTTGGTGCCTTTGTTACGGAAGCACTGAAGGTCCATTGAGATCATAAAAGGCTTGTCTTTCCAGTTCAGTTTTATTTATTTTATATTTTCAACCTCCCTTAAGTAACAGCAGAAATCTGTAGCTTCCCGAAGCTCAAGGGGAAGGGGAAAATGGTTCTGGGCTCTTCTTTTTTTGTTTTCTTAGATTGCCCTGATGGCTTGTGGGGAGCGGATTGTCACTTCCTCTGCGAGTCCTGTGAGAACGGAGGCCGCTGCAGTAAAGAGACGGGAATCTGTGAATGTCCCTTGGGGTACAATGGGAAATCTTGTGACCTGCGTAAGTCGCCAAATTGCATTGGTCAATAAAAAGAGTGTCAACAGAGAAATCACCTTAGATCTTCTGTGTTACCTTCACTTGGCTTGTGTGGGGCCAGAGCTGGATCCAGGCGAGTGTAGACTACATGGCCACTCAGGGTACCATGTTCATGGGGAGGGGCTCCCATTGATAAATGGGAAATGACAGTGGGTGTCTTCAGCCACACCCCTGGGTGGCCTGTCCGTGTAGAGGGAGGCCACTCTGGGGTGAGGCAGAGCAAGCATTGCCTGCTCTGGACCAGCTTGACTTGTGGTGCTTCAGAACAACCTAGAGTACCGCAAATGGAGTGGGCTGCCCAGACCCGGAGCACTGGCTGGGGGCGGAGCAGCGGTCCATCTAAAGGAGAGGTGGCAGCCTAGAGTGGCTGCCGATCCACCCGCAGCTCTATGGCAAGCTCTATGGGTTTTTTTTCTAATGGACGAGTCGGTATTTGTCTGCCAAACATTCCTATGGTATGAGGGTGACCACCCCACCATTTTCCGTGTGTATCTCCTGCAACAAGGCTCTTATTCCCGACAGGGCATTTAAGCACCACTACAATAGACTATCTTGGAACAAGATATCTGTGTGGCCAAAGTACAGTACTTTTCCCTGCCAGACTTCCTTACGTCTACGTCCAGCTTTGAGCCATCCCCTCTCTCTAATGTTTGAGAATTTATTATTTTTAATCATGGGATTTGACTATAGATGTTTTCCAAAGTGCTAGATGAACAAACTGTTCTCCATGAGCAAACTACTCTGCAGGAAAAATATAACTGAAAAATTGCACTTTGCATCCTTCTACCGTACCTGCCCAACTGTCTCCTGGACTGATCTCCTCTTGAAACAGAGATGCAGGTACTATCCACTTTCATCTTCGTCTCTGCAGAAAAATCTACATTTTGGTTCAGTCACTTTGATGACTTGGGTATTTCACTTATTTGGCTTCGATTACTTTGGTTTGGCTTATTTTATTTTTTGCACTTTTGGTCGTTTTCCTTCCTTACTGTTGCACAACTGTAGGGTGTGCAATGGTGTTTTTTGGTACTGTGTGGATGTGCAATGATGCTGTTGCACTAATAGCAGCAGTACAATAGCATCATTGCTCACCATACTGTTGTGCATGGGCTTGAAAGAAAATGAACAAAAGAACTGAAACTAGCCACCTAAATAACCTAAGTGAAGAAAATATCAAAGTGACCAAACCAGAATAACCAAATTAATGAGAGTGCATATACCAACGGGCACATAAAGAGATATCTAGATAATAGTTTAGCCAGGCAAAGGTGACAGAACTACGCTGAGTTCTTGCAGAAAGTGCTTTTGGGGATCTATCCCCATGCAGTCTCAGAGCTCAAAAGCAAGCGCCCGCCCCTTTAAGGGAATTGCTGGCTACTAAGCCAGTTGGAGCTGATTGGGTTCAGCTGGGTTTGAGTAGCCAGCTGAGCCTTAGCTATAAAAGGCTGAGGTGAAGGCCAAAGAAATTAGATTACCAAGGAGCCGTGGGGAAGCTAGAGGATTCTGCCTCAGAGCATGCCCCGTAGCCAGTTGAAAGGGGGACAGGGATCCAGCCCCAGTTCTAGAAACTGACTGGCAAGGGGGCCAGGCCAGACCAGAGAGTCAGGGACCTGCATCATCAGGTGCCCAAGCTCCCTGGGGGGAGTAGGAGTGGGACGGAGAATGGTGTGAGCTGGGTTGTATCCATACAAAGGAAGAGTCTGCACTGTAAATAAAAATGGCAGGTGTGGAAAATGCTGTTTGGGAGTGTTGTCTGGCGGCTGGATCTTTAGAGAATTTCCAAGTCCAAGAATAATCTTTGCAAATGCAAGAAGCAGAGCTGAAATAACAATTCACAGTGAATACCGATTTTTGTCAAATGGCTCATTTGCCACTCTCCTAACAATTTAGGAACACTAACCCATTTGTCAGGAAATCATTCGGCACTTTCATCAACGGGAGTACCAATACTGACAAAAGTGTTGTGAAAACGTTGAAAGAGTCAGAAATTCGCCAGTGGAAATACCAAAAGTAGTGAACGGGCAAAAATAATACCAAGCACTAAAAACTGTGCATTCAGCAAGCTTCCTGAAAAGATGCAGATTCATTTGAGAATTTATTCGATTCAGGAACAGCCATTTTTTGCACCAGCTCCAGCAAAAAAGACCTTTCGTTCCAGCCCTGTTCATATGTTGTTGTTTTCTTCTTGCAGCTTGCCCCACTGGTTTCTATGGAAAAAATTGCCTGTTGCAGTGCAACTGTAATAGCAATGCTCAGTGTGACCATATGACTGGAAAGTGCTTGTGTCCTCCTGGCTGGACTGGCCATGACTGCAGTCATTGTAAGTCAGAAGCACATTTTCCATGATCTAAATCTTCTCTCTCTCTCATTAAACGTAACTGGAAGACTAAGGAATATGCTGTGTTTGTTCTTAGACTATTGAGCTTTCAGATGTATTTTTGCTAATTGTATTCCTTCTGAAAATTATGTGTTTGGGACTTTCTACAACCAGGGTTGTGCTAATCCGTAATCCTATATGTCCATAGTATTGAAATAGATAACTGATGAAGCACAGAGTATTGATATAAGTACTTATTTCAACACGGCGCCCCCATCTCCTGCAGCACTGTTTGTGCCATCAGCAGTTTAACGACCAGTTTTCATTTCCATTTTCAATATAGCTTAGTTTAAGACTTAATTCCCAATCTTTCACACTGTTTGGGGAAGACTTATCTCATCAAGTGAGTGGCACAGACTGTCCTATGGTTATAATATCATCCCAAAAAATTGGGAATAGAAATGCTGGATGAAATTCTGCTCTTAGCCTATAAGGAGGTTACTCTTGATGGACACGAGTGTGGGAGAAAAAGTCAGTCCTGTCTAAAGATTAGAATGAATAAAAGCCTCTTTAATTTTCTCCCTTTTCCTCGTTATTGCCTCTTCTTGAGGCTTTCTGATATCTGGTGCAAGAGGGAAATAAGCATTAACAACCTTCTTCTTTATGACTTGCAAATATAAGCCAATAGCACAAGGTAAAACAACTTGTGGAACTTGTAAGAGGATGTTGTGAAGGGGCCAGTAGCATAGTTGGGTTTAAGGACTGGGTAAGTTCTTGGAGGACAGGTCCATAAATGGCTATTGGTCAGGTAGGTTGAAAGAGGCAACATCTGACTGCCAGAAGCTGGGAGTGAACAGCAGAGAATGGATCATTCCCATACTCCATTATTGACCTGTTGGGCACTTCTCTAAGGCGACGGAGACTGGCCGTTGTCCAAGACAGACAGTTTGATAGACCATTGATCTGGCTCAGTATGGCACTTCTTATGCGCTTAGCAAGCAGCTGAGCCCCTTGGTAGAGCAAAAGGCAATGGGAGAAACTAAGGAAAACTCACAGTACAAAAACTCACGTACCCCACTCTTAATATAAAATATAATATTAAATGAGTTAGATAAGTTGGGGTAATAGCCTAATGGCTCATTTGTATCTCCACCCAAATCTTCAGGCCATTCTTCATACAGGCAAATAGCAGGAGGAGTATTGGCCAAGTTCTGAAAACTTAAAGCAGTAGTTTTCTACTTCTTTGCCTGTGTGACCCTGTTACAATTCTTAAATAATTTATTAATTTGTTTGTTTGTTTGTTTGTTTAGATCTCTTTCCTACCCTATCCTGAAGGCTCAGGCTGAGTAACAGCATGTAAAACATATAAATATAAATAAAACCTATAAAAACATTAGAATTCCCTAACACGCCCACCTCCCCCAACTCTGTCCACACTCACCAAATACCTGGCCAGATAAAAACATCTTACAACTTCTCTGGAAACTGATCAGGCTTTGATGAACCTCTGTGGGAAGGCAGTTCAAAGTGGTGGAGCAAACACCAAGAATACCTCTTTGCATGTCCTTGTCATACAGACTTGCCATACTGATGGTACTCGGAGATCGTTCTTGGCTGACCTTAAGGATCATGAATAGCACAGGAGAGGAGGCAGGGCCCAAATCATTTACGGCGTTATAGGGGGTCAATACCAGTACCTTGAATTGTATCCAGAAAGCTATTGGAAGCCAGTGCAGGCTCTGAAGCACAGTTATCAGCTCCTGTTAGCCTATCCCCAATAGAAGGTGGACCTCCATGTTTTGCACTTGCTGCAGCCACCTAACAGTCATCAAAAGCAGCCCTGTGTAGAGCACATTGCTGTACTCTAGCCTTGAGTTTATGAAGGTGTGAATGACAGTGGTCATAACCCTAGACAGCCACATAGATCTGTCCCTATGCTCTAACTTTGGGCGCTCATAGATTAGAAAGTATTGACCATTGTCCATAGTTGGTAAGCTCCTATCTATAAGCGGATCTGCCTGTTGCCTTTTTCATGAAATTCACCCTCCTGTAACTGTTGTATTGCTTTTCAGCTTGTGACGCTGGCCATTGGGGACAGGAGTGTGAAAACATGTGTGACTGCAATAACAGCGACGGTAGCTGCGACCCTGTCACTGGGCTTTGTATCTGCGAAGCTGGCTATGCCGGGAAGCGCTGCGAACAGAGTAAGCTGTAACTGTGCCGAAGCAGGGAATTCACAGGATCAAGGAGCGGAAATTGTTTTTCCTTTTGATTACTTTTAGGATGGGGTCCAACTTGTCCGGTTTCCAGTTTGTTGAGTGTTCCGCTGTGCAGGAGGCTCTGATTTCAGCAGTGCTAGACTGCTTAGCTAGTCGTTTGGATTCCAGGAGAGTTATTTTCAGAATTGTTTGGATTTAGTAGCTAGTTTGGCAATTAGGCTTTATGTCAGGAGGATGAGAGAGTTGCCATCTATTCACATCCTTGCTCTCTCATACAGGATTTCTATAATCGTATTTAGCCATATTCTTGTCTATTTTTGCTGAACTATTTTTTAAAGCTTGAGAGAATAAAATAGTCACCATGTCCATAATGGAGCATGTATTAGGGGTATTGGTTTCCTGTTTTTCTTACTTGCCACTAATACAAACCGTCTCCCCCGTAGTACATGAGCAATGCTGTATTTGGGGCCAGGAAGAATTCTGCAATAATCAGATTATACCCTGCCTGAAGCATGAGATGTGGATGAGTTACTATCCGTGCTCCCACTACCGTATATGACAGATCCACATTTGGCTGCCACACACAGTTGGGTGAGCAGGCCTTCCTATCCTATGTAGGCTATAGCTCCTGGAGCTTTGGCCACTGCTCCCTAAGCAGGGGTACAGGCAGTCATCAGTTTGATTCCCATCTCCACTAATCATGGACCTTGGAGAGCTTCCCTTTTTCCTTCCTAGCCACACCCTGCTCTTTGAAGTGAGGGACTGAGCTGCTCCCATTGGAATCAATGGGAGATTTGCCTTTGACTTCAGACTGCAGCCAGAGGACTTAACACCACAGTGGAGTTTAGAAACCAGGATCCAGCTGTGGCATCCCCAAGGCTCCACTAGCCAATCACATTGCTGATAGAGTACCTGCAACAGACCAACGACTGGGCAATGTGCAAAGCACAGTTCAAAAGGTAGACGTCTGAAAAGAAGACTTGAAGGTGAATGGATCAAGTCTGATTTATGTGGCAGATCATTTTGTGTGACTGATTTTAAGTTTACTTTAAATCAGCACACCCTCCCTGTTGGGCTATTTTAAATTTGCCTAGATGTATGCAAATTAACATCTGTGGCTTTATGCAAATTGGAAGGTAGAAATAGGAGTGAAACGTGGGTGCACGCTGCGTGGTGATAGCCTTGCTCACCGTGCCTAATCACAAATGCCATTTCTGATCTCCATAGTTGACATTTTTGTCCAAGTTTCGGTTGTATTGGCTACTCTATTCATAATGAGAAGGATGAAGGGAAGAGGATAAATCAAAAAAAGGAAAGAAAGAAAGAAATTTTATTTTATTTCGAGCCATTTTTAGCCTGCTCCCTCCTGCTCACAACAGCAGTTCGGAGCGGCTCACAACAAGAGTCTAATACATAAAACAGTTCAATAATTAAAATCAAATACATAAAATTTATATTAAAAAATCATTGAGCGGAACCAACCCTCCCCATCTTCCTCCCCAAAAGCCTGGTGGAACAGCCAGGTCTTACACTGTCTCCGGAAAGAGGGGGAGGTCTGGGGTCAGGCGGGCCTCCATTGGGAGGGAATTCCACAGTTTAGGAGCGGCCACCGAGAATGCCCTCCCCATTGTCGCCACCTGGGAAACCCAGGGGACTTCAAGTCGGGCGTCCCCGGCCAACTGCAGGGGCCGCGCTACGGCCCGAGACATGAGGCGTTCCCGCAGGTAAGTGGGGCCCAGGCTGTTTAGGGCTTTATAGGTCAACACCTTGAATCGGGCCCAGAAGACAATAGGCAGCCAGTGCATAAGAACTGTAAGACTTGTCTGTTCCATCAGGCGTTTGG
>QEPC01014730.1:6716190-6752334 GCA_003113815.1 Sphenodon punctatus | reverse complement strand
TTAAGTTTGAATTATACTTGGAGCAACTGAAAGATCCGAGATTGCGCAGGCTGTACACGTTATTTCGTTTCAATCTGTTAGACACAGCAGAAATAAGGGGGAGGAGGAATAAAGTACCTAGAGCTAAAAGGCTGTGCAGGACTTAGATTGAGACAATTGCACATGTGACGATAGAATGCCCTCCTTTTGTTTCGCTGAGAGATCTCTGGCTTGGTAATATTCTCCAGAATCTGACCCAGGACTCAAGTGAACAAATGGCGCTATTGCTTACCCTCGCTGATGTTGAACAAATTAAGCTTTTAACTATGTTTCTACTAAAAATAGAGCTGGCTCTGTGCCAACATCCTGAGAATGTAGTAGATAAGACGCTGATTGTTGGGAAGATTTACCCAATTTCCAGTTTTATTTATATGCGAAGCAGGTTAATTTCAGTTTTTATTTCCTGTCTTTTTATGTATATTTATTGTTACTACACATTTGGGGATTTTTTTTGTTATGTTTTATTATGTATTTGAGATAGCACAAGTTGCTAATTCAATAAATTATTATGTGGAGCCGGCCCTGCTTGGCCACACCCAGGGGCCCTTTGATGTGGCCCTTAGGTGCGTGGCCTGTGGTGCGCGCCTGCAGCAGCACCAAACCAGTTGCCGCTTATAGCCCTCCCACCAGAAGTCCTCCCGGGGGAGAGCCCCTCACCCCGCCCCCTCACCTCCTGCAAGGGAGCAGGGGGAGGTGAAAGTCCTGGGGGGTCATCCCCTTCAGAATATGCTGCCCTGCCACCACACTATCACCCAGTAATAACCACCCAGTGGCTAAATCACCCCCAATAAATGCTGTGTTGCACAAGAACGTTCCCCATAACTTAAAAACTGCAACCCACCCCAATCGCCCTCAAATGGCTGCCACCTACCTTCTTTAAAGTCCTAGAGAGGGTGGGGGCAGGGATGCAAGCCCAGCCCAGGTGGGGCTAGAAAGAAAGAAAGAAAGAAGCTGTCTACATGTAGCTAGCTTACCTCCTAAATCTTGTTCAGCATTTCTCAAAACAATGTGAGCCTTAGAAATTTCTAATCTAGTGAGTTTTGTTGGCTTTTAATTCCATCAGGTGGCATTTCATTCATGTATGCCGATAGCCTTGGAATGATGGCTCAGTAGCGACTGAAAGTTGATGGAGCAGTAAGTAAACAACGGCAGCAGAGTTTTGCGCAGCTCAGAGAGGAGGTACAGATGTGTCCAAAAGCCATAAAGCCCATCCTCAGGTTTTAAGAATGCATCCCAACACAGCTCGGAAGTAGAGGATATAGACAGCAGCCAACGACTGTGCATCTAACTCAATAACACTCATGCAGTGTGAGCCTCTGGGCATTGTAGCACCAGTGCTAGTAGGTCTTAGCACTAGCGTAAGTAGACACCTTTATAGTTCCCCAAATTCTTACCACAGGCAGGAAATCATAGGGCTATTCCAGCAACTTAAGGCATGACTGATGCATAAGAATGGTTGGCCACCAATTTGAGCATGACCAGTGAAGGGACGAGAATGAAGCATCTACATTCTTCAATACCCCGAGGTCCCCTTTCCAAAAGGGAACTGCTTGGGCAGCAGTTTAAGCCAACTTTCCTGTTGTTTTGTGCAGCCAGAATATTGAATCGTTTCTCGGACATTCCACTTAATTGTATTTCCAGGGGGGAAAAATCATCTTTGAAAACCCCTAGGTGCCTCTTCGTAAATTACCCTATTGATGCGAATGTCCTTTTCTGTAGAGATTTGGCAGTTGCCTACATTGCTCGTTTTGGATTAAGTTAGCAGGGCCTATAAAACTTCACATGCAAGTCTGTATTGTATGTTCTGATGGCAGCTAACCATTATCTCTGTCTAAAATAAACGTAATATAAATGAAAGAACTATCCTGATTTTGATTTGATTCCTCAATCATCTTGGAGAATGTGCATACCAGTGTAGCATTTTCTTTCATGAGATATTGAATGATATACCTGGGGGGGGGGGGACTCCTAACCATAACTGCCATGGAAATATGAATCCCTAATTCATCCCCCAGATGTGTTGTTACTGCTGGAAGTTTGCTAAGCAAGTTATGTAAATGTGATATTCGGCATTTTGGAGTCTTCGAAAGGAGACTGCCCCATTTCATGGTCCTTCTCAATTATATGGGTTCTGTTTTAGAATCCATCTTCCAGAAGGAAGTACGAGGTTTAAAGCTAATGGCTGAAATCCGAAACACAATTATTCATGTACTCTCTTAGGGGAAGAGTTTTTGAAGATTTATCTTTGTGATCGGCGTGGTATCCCTCTTTGTTTTTGTCTTGACCTATGGTTCTAATGAATTAAATATATATATATATATATATATAGTTGTTATTTACAATTACTTGTGTTTAAGCCTACCGAAATCAATGGGATTTACTCATGAGTAAATCCATTTAGGATTGCAGCCAGTGGCAGTACTTGGTCATTGCTTCCCCCAAGTAGTAAATGAAACCCCAGAGGAATTGTCCAAATTTGTAAGTCCAAAGAACTATTAGCAACATATCATGTCCATTTTTGAGAACTTTCTTTTCAGCCAGACATTTGGCAGGTGGAGATAGGGGCTGAGTGGTGTTTTTTTTTAGTAATTTTAAATATATTTTAAATGTATTTTATACTGTGTTTATTTTGTAAGCTGTCCTGAGGCTTAGGGAAAGAGCAAGTTATAAATTTAAATAAAATAATTTCTCAAGGAATGGAAAAGTGGTATTGGCTAGTTCTGCAGATTCTGTGGCTCTTATTTGCAATAGGACTGTGCTGTCTGCATCTCCAGGTTCCCATCTTCCATGCAATCTAATTAAATAAATATGCAGGCTATTTTCAGCCAGTATCTCAGCAATAACACCTAATGATTGCTTCTAATCTAACTATCGTACAGGGGTGGGGTTAAGCTTTGATTCCTGTGAACAGAATGAGCTTGCTGGTATTAGGAGATGCTATAAATTGAAGACACCCAACTGTGCCAGGTTCTGTCCAACCCCTGCCTGCTCTTTTGTGTGTGCAGGATGCCCCAGTGGAACCTTTGGCCTGAGCTGCAGGTACAGCTGTCAATGCCACAACGGAGCTGCCTGCGACCATGTGAGTGGAGCTTGTAGCTGTGGGGCTGGCTGGACAGGAACTTTCTGTGAAAAAGGTACCCTTCCCTCCCCACCCCCCTTTCATTTTCATGCAGATGTTTCTCGTAGAATTTGGAAGAATGGCAGGTTTTTATCTCAGTTAGACCTGTCTGAAGCAAGGGCATAGCTAGGTGTAATAGGACCTTGGGACCAACCAGGATGGGGTGCAGGAAACTGGGGGCAGGAACAAGGGGAGGCAGGGGCATTGAGGTCAGTGGGGCTAGCTTGGGGGGTGCTAGGGTAAGGGGGGCCCAGCAGCTGCTGACAGGCAACTCTGTAAGAGATAATAAAGCAGGACATTTTGATGGCCTGAGGACTTGGGGCAGTGACCCCACTCACCCCACCTGTAGCCAGGCCCCTGCTCTGAACTGAACCAACCAGACTATTTAAGCCCCAATTCAACAAAGTGCTTAAGAACCCACCTAGCCTGAAGCACATGAGGATGCCCATTGGCTTCAATGCAGAATCAGGGCCTGTGGGGATTGAGATGTTTGCACCTGCTTTAAATTCTTTTGTATTTATAAGAACAGTTGGGAAGAAAACCTCTTCCCCAGCAAGAAGCACAGGGAGACGTAGGCCTTGTAACCTTCCGAAGGCTTACGGTGCATCTGTTATCACATGGGTAAGTCGGTGGAGGTGAGAGCTCCTTCAGTTGATGGTCTCTGTCCTCCACTGACTTCCCAGATGCGAAACCTGGGGGTGCTCCTCGATGCGCAGCTCCATCTGGATCTCCAGGCGGAGGCTGTGGTGAGGGGTGCCTTCTGCCAGTTACATCTGGTGCAGCGGCTTCGGCCGCTGGTTTCGGTTCCAGACCTGGCTACGATCATCCATGCTTTTATTACCTCTCGGTTAGACTGCTGTAACGCGCTCTACGTGGGGCTACCTATGGTGACGGCTCGGAAGCTGCAGCTGGTGCAGAATGCGGCGACCCGGCTCTTGGTGGGAACGGGCTGCCGGGAGCACATTACACCAGTGCTCCAATCTCTGCACTGGCTGCCAATAGTCTTCCGGGCTCGATTCAAACTGTTGGGTTTGACCTATACAGCCCTACATGGCCTGGGCCCTGCGTATCTGCGAGACTGCCTCACTCCCCGGGTTCTAGACCGGACCCTGCGGTCATCTGGAGGCGCCGTGTTGGAGGCCCCCAGGTTTCCCGGGGGGGGGGCCACACAGGATAGGGCGTTTCCCTCCCAGTGGGGACCCGTCTGGCCCCAGACCTCCCAGCCTTTCGTTGGAAGTGTAAGATCTGGCTGTTCTGTCAGGCATTTGGCGAGGGAGAGGGTTACGGGTGGGTAGGGAGTGGGGAATTGGTGATGGTGTGGTGGGTTTTACTCCTCTTTTTCTATTGGTATGCTATGATGATGATGATGATGATTTAACTTTGTTTTAAAATTTTTATATTTTTATTGCTGCTGTTAGTCGACATGGGCTGCCTGTGGCAGGAGGGGCAGGATATAAAATTCTTTAAATAAATAAATAAATAAATTGCTAAAGTGAAGCCACAGTTATATTGGATTTCGCATGCAATGTATGCAAGGGCTGAACTGTTGCATATTCGTGGGAAGTTGCTATCTTGCCACGAGCAAGGTAGAGAGCAAAGGAAAATGCATTCTCATTTGGACGCAGCAGAAATCAGGTCGTTTTTCACATCAATTAGTTTGGAGGAATATATGAGCATGGTTTATAACCAATGTCGTAAACAGTGGTCATTTAAAACCAATCTGTAGCTCCTGTATTCAGCATGCAAAATCATCTGTTAGTTGATAATCTGTGGGTAAACTTAACTAGCCTTTCTTAGAGGCAAAGTGTGTCACTCGCATGCATCTACTGCCCTCTGGTGGGAGCAAAGACATTTTTCAACTCTTCTGCTAACAAAAGAAGAAAGGTTTACAGTTTTACAAACTATAAAAATTGTATCTATAACCTTCTTTTTCACTATGATCAGGAAGCACCAAAGACAAAGAAAACTCCTGCTTCTTCTTTTTTGCTGGAAAATCATATTTTGTAATTTGCAAGCACAGCTATTAGAGTTTGTTTGTTGTTGTTACCAGCGACTTATTTTTACAACTCTGTTCTTGGTAAAGCGTTTTCATTCTGTTTTAACCCGAGTCCATAAAATAGAAATAAATCTTTACATTTTAGCATGAAAGCTGAATAAACCATAATATCTCCTGGTATGGAAATATGGTTGTTTTTCCCCCAAATGCCTATTTTATTGCTTTTCATAAAGGCTTATAGAGTGCCCTGCTGGGCAGTCTGAAAATATGTAGTCACACCAGCATGATGCTGCCTGCTCAATATGGCCCACAGCAGATATGACTGCAGGCAAAATGTCTTTAGGAGAGTGGCAAAAGTCAGTGTTTGAGATGCAAGTAGACTGAGCAGACCCTCAGAAAATATCGAACCGGACAACCCTGCATAGGCAAGAGAAATGGATTAACTAAATTAGAAAGCCATTGCCAAACGCTTAAGCAAATGAATTGCCAAATAAAGTGGGGGGGTGTTCACTTTTGAGAATTTGGAGTCTAAATGCATGCTCTACATTAAATCAAAATCTATCCATCTCCACTGTCTTGAGTCCTAGTGAAAGGATTTCAAGCTCATTCAGCAGTGGGACACTTCGCTTCCCTCCCCTCAGGCCCGTGGGATACTGACGGGCTAGCAAGGGCTATTGCAGAAGCCCCAGAGTGCAACTGGGGAGTTGTGTTATAAGAAAGAAATAGCATACCCAAACCCATCCGGGAGAACAGAATTTGAACTCAGGACTCCCATTTCTGAGATCAGTACGCACTCTGCTGGACCACGATGGCTGTGTAAAACAGAGCAGTCAGTGCCCTTCAAATTATGTGACAAATATCAGGTCTAACTCCCAAAAATCGTCTCGGTGTATCCAAACAACCTTGTGCATCTAATTTTCTTTGCTATTTCAAGACTGAACAGTGATGCCGAGGTTATAAATACTGTTTTAGCCACTGTTAGATCAACACATTTGATTCTATGTGATGGGAACAGAAAGTTCTTGTAGCCTGAGTGAATGGGTAGCCACAATCCATCTGTCTCAAACAAGAAGGCTGAATTTTTATTTTTATATATATAAATTTATATCCCACCCTTCCCTGAAGACTCAGGGCGGCTTACAATATTTGTTTTATGAAATACAGAATAAAAACATTTAAAATACAGTACCCTCCCCAAACCCAATCCACTCCCACCCTCCAACAACCTCCCACATAATCACCCTTCCTATCCCCCAGCCAATCCTCCCCCTTAGAATCAACATCCCCACCCCACCCCCAATTCAGTCTCTGTTATTGAAAGCCTGACAGAACAAAATGGTCTTACATTGCCTCCAGAAGGTCACCAGGCTTGAACACAGGTGGACCTCCTGGGGGAGGGAGTTCCATAACATGTGTGCGACAGCTGAGAACACCCTCCTCAAAGTGAAAAACCAGAGTCTCCAGGAAGGCACTGCCAGACGATCACAGAGGCCGCGACGGAACATGGGGAGCCAGGCAATCCCGCAGATGGATGGGGTCTAGGCTGTTTAGAGCTTTAAAGGTCATCACCAGCACCTTAAATTGGTCCTGGAAGACTATCGGCAGCCAGCGCAGCAAACAGACCACTGGTGTTATGTGCTCGTGGCAACACGTCCCTATAAGGAGGCAAGCCGCTGCATTCTGTGCTAGCTGCAGCCTCCAAACCGTCACCAAGGACAGCCCCACGTAGAGCACTTTACAGTAGTCTAGCCTCACAGTGATGAAAGCATGGATGAAAGTGACCAAATCCGAGTCCAAAAGAAAAGACCACAGCCTCCTCACCAGATGGAGTTGATGAAAAGCGCTCCTGGCCACCGCCGCGACCTGGCAATCCAGGTGCAGCAAAGAATCCAGAAACACTCCAAGGCTGCAAACCCAATCAACCAGAGGGGGCCGGACCCCATCAATAAAGGGAGTTCCAATCCCCTCCAGGGCACAAGACCAGCCAACTATCATCACCTCAGTTTTGTCGGGATTCATCCTCAGTTGACTTGCCCTCATCCAGTCCCCCACCGCAGCCAAGCAGTGGGTAAGCACCGAGACTGCTGGACCTGGATCAGATGAAAAAGAGAGGTTGAGATGGGTGTCATCAACTTCACCCCCCGGATTCTTGATCGGCCCCTGCAGTCGGCCGGAGGTGCCCTCTTTGAGGTCCTCGAGTCTCCCGGGTGGTGACCATGGGGAGGGCGTTCTCAGCAGCCACTCTGAGGCTGTGGAACTCCCTTGCAGAGATGGTTCGTTTGGTCCCGGACCTTTCCTCCTTCAGGAGACAATGCACAACCTGGCTGTTCCGCCAGGCGTTTAGTGGGGGAGATGGGTAGTGAGGGGATTAGGGATGAGATATTTTCTTCACTCAATGTTCTATTTTACTGTTGTTGTTGATTTTATACTGTATTTTACTCTGTTTTATACTGGGTTTTTTAAATTTATTGTGTGCTGCCATTAGCTGCCTTTGGCAGGAGGGGGCAGGATATTAAATTATTGTATAAATAAATACTGATGGCACCACACCACAAACCTCTGAATGACCTCGCCCAGCAGCTGCATATTCATGTTGAACAAGAGGGGAGACAGTGGAACCCTGCGGGACCCCACAAGGGAGATCCCGAGGAGATTGAGTAGTCGCCTAACACCACCCGCTGAGACCTCCCATCCAAGAACGAGCGAAACTACTCAAGCGGTCCTGCCCACTCCGGCCAGGTCCTGCAGGCGAGTCAACAACGCCTCATGATCAACGGTATCAAAACCTGCTGAAAGATCTAATAAAATCGACAGGGTAGAATTTCCCTGATCTAACTCCAGCGAAGGTCATCGACCAAGGCCACAAGCGCAGTCGCCGTGCCATGCCCTGGACGAAAACCAGACTGAGAAGGGTCCAGGAATCCGATAACATTCAGATGTGCCTGGAGCTGACAAATCACTGCCATTCAATAATCTTCCCTAAAAAGGGAAGGTTAGAGACGGGCCAATAGTTGGCAGGAGAATCAACCTCCAATGATAGCTTCTTAAGCAGAGGCTGAACAAACGCTGCCTTAATGCAGCTCGGCACTAAGGGAGACGTTAATCGCCCCAACCAGTAATGGCCCCAACGTCTCCCGGCTGGCTTTCACCAGCCAGGACAGGTATTGATCTAGTTCACAACTTGTGGCTCGCACAGCCCCCAGCACCTCCTCCGCATCGGTGAGTGACACGGACTGAAACCGATCCCCCAAAAAAGGACAAGACTGGGCTTCCATAATCCCCAGCTCTGACTCTTCACCGGCAACTGTCGCGCCAAGGTCGTGGGGAATACGTGCAGTTTTATCTGCAAAGTAAACAATAAAAATGTTGCAGCGGGCACTGGATTCCTCCAGTTCCTGGCAGAAACAGGCTGGACTGACCAAACCCCTCCCCATCTGGAAAAGCTTCTCTGGACGTGACTGAGCATAGAGGCTGAATTACCAGCACAAATGTAGTTTTTCCAAGTCAAGATGAAGGCCAAAATGTGGTGAATGTTGCATTGTTGTTGTTGTCCATATGGATAAACAAAATTAATTCTCCTGTCCTTTTAACTATGGCATATTACATAAACATTGAACTCCTACACAAAGCCATTGACCTTCTCTCTAGGTTAAACCATTATAGTTTCATAGATTGTATGGTCAGAGGGAACCGCATTTATTTGTTTCTTTGTTTGTAACTTTAACCTGCAAGGCTGAGGGCAGATAACATTTAAAAAATACATATAAAATACAACACTATAAACCATAAAATGTTATAAAATATATATAAATATATAAAATACTTACAAAATTACATGCCAAATCCTAGCCCTGCCTACTAAATGCCTGTCCAAATAAATAAGTCTTACCTTGCTTCCAGAAAATGCTCAGACTTTGGGTTTAGCAAACCTTTAGGGGCAGGGAGTTCTAGAGCTGTGGAGCAGTCACTAAGTAAGTAAGATATTTATTGATTTGGCTTTCATCATTCACCATATATAATAAAACAAACAAATAGCAAATCAAAATGCATTTTAAAATCTAAAATATACATCGCATGAATACAAATTTTAGAACAGCTCCCCTTCATCGATATAATGTCTTATCCATCTGAGACTGACATGCAATAAATACTTAAACCCAAATCAGCCACTAAGAACAGCTTGATGGGAACGATGAGATGATGACGGCACCTGCAAGAGGAAGCCAGTGGCTGATGTTAGAGATCATGATGGAAGCTTAGGGCCGGAAGTGGCCCTTAAGATGTGCAGGGCCTGTGAGATTGCCTAGCCTGACTTCCTGTGTGTAGGGCACAAAACCATTGGATTTCCTCCAGTTATTGCTCTTATCAAAAGCCAAGGGGAACTGAAGGCAGCCATTTAAATTACCAACAGAATAAATATTGCCTTTAAAATTGCAAATAAACTTTCAGGGCATGAGAAGAAGAGGTGACATTCCGCCTGCAACCATCAATGATGCAACAAGCACAGATGTGGAGCTACAAATTAGAGCTGATCCCAGGTTTTGGATTGAAAACTTTTTGCATTCAAAAATGGTTCCCCCACCCTTCTTTAAAAAAACCAAAACAATACTCTTCACACATACACACACAATCCATTCTAATGGAATCCATTTGCTTTCCAGGATAAAAAAGATGTGTGAATTTTGGGATTCTTTTACTTAGGGTGAAAAACAGACATGATGCTAACCAGTAACCATCCTTTAACCACCCTTGGTGGTTATTTATGCATGTTGCAGGGCTGTATTTGTGCCCTATGCAGCCCTGAAACATGCATAAATGACCACCAAGGGTGGTTAGCGTCATATCAGTTTTCACTCTTAGTTTTTGGAAACCAACTTAATTTCTTATTTACTTTATATAGCTATTTCACTGCTCAAAGTGTTTCCTTTACACTCTTTTATCTTGTTCACCCTCACCCCAACCCTGTGGGATAGGTGGTGGTGGTTCCCATTTTACAGAAGCGGGGGCTGAGGCTGAGAGAGAGTTGCTCAGGGCCGCCCAGATATACTTTTATTGTTAACTAGCAATTGCCCGGACAGTAGCTCAACAGACAGGGTTTCCCCTCTCAAGTCAGAGCTCTCTGCCCCAAGCAGAATCCTAACACATATTTATAGACACATCAAGTTACAAACAAGCAACAATAGTCAGCTGCACCAAGAAAGAAAAAAACTGCTGCCTAGACAGTTTATATTAGAAAAACTCTTCCCCCCCCCCCCCCTCCTTCTGTGCCCAGAAGATATGCAGTTCTGAACCAAAGCTCAAGGCTAATGATAAGAGCTCTAAAGAAAATAAATGGGAACTAGCAGTTTCAGTGTCTTTATGTGTACCGGAAAATTTCCTAACTCTGCTCAGCTCATTCCGTTTTCCTACCCAGAAGGATCTGTTTCCTTTTTCTTTGACCAAAGTTTCTGGCTTAGCTCACAGGCTTCCACAATTTCCCTCATCATCTTGTTGCTTAGCTCTTTTGCCCTTCCTGTTGCCTCCTTTCTCCGCATCTTTTCTAACTCAAGTTCTCATCATTGGGTAAAAACAGATGTGAAGCTGGGCTGTCGCATCCCGGACTGACCCTGGAACAGGCAGCCTAGGCAGACACGGTGCATGCTGGGCCGGCCGGAGTACAAAACAAACATGGACCCAGGCGAGCCAACAGCTGCACAGCATGGGGGCGGGGAGAATGGGGAATGTGCAGCCGACCACCCCTTCCCCAGTCCTGCACCCAGCGGGTCTCTCCGTCCCTCTGGTGGCCAGGGATGGCCAGTGATGGGTTTCTGTCATGGCGGACCCAAGCCGGGCCAGTAGAAACAAGCGTGCAGCCCCAATGTGGCCCGCTTTGGCCCGATCAGGCAGACCCTAGCCAGGACTGTGATCCTGGAGGTCTCTGGGATCACAGCCTGGACTAGCCGCCAACACAACTCGGGATACCCTGAGTCAACATCTGGCCGCACCTGATCACCCAAGCGGGCCACGACGGGCCAAACCGGTCTGCTGTCACGTTTGTGTTTTTTACCCATAATGGGTGAATATGGAGGGGAAACAATCCATTTTCAAAGTTCTAATAAGTTGCTACGAAAAAGATGGGGACTGTTTGTTCCCTACCTCCAAAGAAGATAGAGCAAGAGGGGATGGGGCTTAAGTGGCTGCAAAGATGATTTTGGTTAAATATTAGGAAAAACCTCTTAACTATAAGAGCCGTTGGGCAACGTGCTAGGTTTCCTAGGCTAGGAAAGTTGTAGAATCTCCTGCCTTGGTTGTTTTCAAGAACCAGCTGTACAAGCATCATAGGAATAGGACAATCCTGTCTTGGATGGGGTGGGACTAGTTGATCCTTGAAGTATCCCTTAACCCTATGACTCTATAAAAACAAATGGGAAGTAGTTCAAGCCTTTCCAAATAAGCCTTTAAATATAAAGCTTCAAAGAGACCAGTTGTTTAGGAAGGGGGTATCAGGGATCATACAGAGAGGGTTTCAAGAATTCCCTTCACGTGCTTGCAACCACAGGGTGAGAGAGAGGTAATGCTTGTGCAGTACTCTATGATACAAGCTAACGGTGCATGTTCTAATGGAAATAAGGCGACCACAGGCAAATAAATCTTTTCCAGGTTTTATCCCTGAGTAATGCTAATAGCAAGCAATCTCCCTCATCTCTGTGTTGAGAATATTCTATTGGCTCACATACCGATTCTCTTTCAAATGTCTCTCAAAATCCTTAGCCTTAGGGGATAGTAACTCAGGCACAAATAGGGTTCCATCAGTTTATGAATTAAAGGGGGCGATTAAAGTCTTCGTTCCCGGGCTGTGCATGCAGTAATCGGAGCACAGAGGCAGTTACAGAAGTTCTTTCTATATTCATTTAAAGCATAGATAATATAAGTAATATTTTTTCCTAGTCAAGATGCCTTCCATAATCACCCATTGCCCTTGGGGCTTAAAGTCCTAACACACTTGCTGCAAACCAGGCATCCCAACGATTCTCCCTCAGAATAAATTATTTCAATCCCTCCATGGAATAAATGGACGAATCTATCAGTGCTAGCCTCAAATAAATGCACACATCTCAAATGCCCAGAAACCCAGGTTTGAATGGGCTTCTGGTGTCAAGAGATCAGCAACTCAATCAGTGGAACCCCAGAAGGATTCAAATCTAGCTTCATTGTAAAATAAATGCTATTTGCCACCGTTGCTGAAAGACTCATCATGCAAGCAAGCCACCTTGCTCTGCTGCTGTTTTGAAGAAGTACAGTCATAATTCTCTAGGGGGAATTGATCATGTGGGGCCCTCAGGTCTACTGAAACCATTGGGAATAGGGAGTGCTCGATACCTCTCCAGATCAAGCTTTAATCAGACTTGATTCCTCCAAAACGGATGACTGGTTTTGCCATTGGAACTACAGGGAGTTATCCACTTATGATTGCCCTAAGTATAAATTTATTTATTTCTCCACTGTTTCCTCTCCTTGCCATCGCTTCACTCCAGACAAGATGTTAAACTGCATTTTAAAACAAAGGGAGAAAGGGTGCACTCAGTGCTACGTCTTATAGAATGGCCCCCAATGCAATGCAGTTCAACAGGCAAAACTATCTAACAACTTTCCCATCAAATGTCTCTTTCAATTTCATTAGTAAAATTATAACACAGAGCTCTGTAACATAGAGTCTTGGCCATATAGTGTTTGGGTCTAGATTTCAGCTACTGCCATTGCTCCATGCACAAGCAGGATTTAAGCTGGTCTTTTAGGATTTCTGCAACATATGTCAGTACTTGGAAAGAGAATGTTTGGGTGAGGTAGAGACATGGCAGTTGGTAGGGCATTCCAACAAAGTTCTGTAATCCTTGGGCTGAACAATGGAAAGTTTGAGAGTTTAATTAGTCGGGTGTAGTTAGGCGTTTGGTAGATTCACCATCTTTTTCAAAAAGATATGCAATAGCCTAGCCAGACAGAACAGTAGAATCATACAACTGTGGGGCTTGAAGGTCCCTTAAGGCACACCCAGTCCAAATCCTTGGTAGGATTTACAATACCAAATTCACCCCTAATTCATCCAATTTTTTCTTTTTTAAAAAAATTATTTCTGAATGAAGAATATGCTACAATTTCCATCGCCAACTTGTTCCACTGCCCAGCTGTTCTTACAGAAAAGAAGTTATTTCTAATATTCAACCTAAAGCTACCTTATTATAGCATAAACCGTGGTGCAGGAATTAGGAGTGAATTTCTCTGGTGTATGTTACTCAGGAGGTTAAACTATGAGATGATAATGGTTTCTTCTAGTCTTAAAGTAGATGAAACTTCCTTTTTTTAATAATCCACTTTGCTATTTCAAGGCATTCCTTTTGATATGCCTTTTTTATTTTTTACCGTAAAGCTGTCAAACAATCTAGTAGGTTATAGGTCAGTACCCTTAGTTAAAGATGGTACCTTATTTCCTGGCCATACATTATAATATATATTTTCTTATTTGTTTGGTCTTGTCTACTTAGGGTGGGACATTTGTCATCTTCTAAGACAAGGGTAGGGAATCTTGTCCCTCCCAGGCACCACTTTGAAAATGAATACAAGTTCCAAGGGCTACATAGAAGTTGGGGTGCTTAGGAGGGGTGCTGACGAAGAGGAGGGTCCAGATCATGGATCTGTGCCATGGACCTGTCCGCTATAATTGTGTGCATGCCCTTATCTTTCCGCCCTTACCTTAAGAACTGAAAAACTGAGCTCAGGGATTATGTTCTGTACAGCGCCAGGTTGTTACTGGCGCTTTATAAATGTTTAATAATAATAATAGGAAGTGGCTCCAGGGGCCAGATCCAGGAACAGGAAAGGGGTCACACAAAAACTAGTCAGAAGCCACATTTGGCTCCCGGACTTGAGATTCTCCACCCTTGCTCTAGGATCTGTACGCACATGCACACTACTGGAGCTTGCTCATTAATAACATATAATAAGAGTAAAATGACCGAGCTGGATGTGAGTCCACAAATCAGTCATTTCTACCTTAGAGTTTGAGACTTTTTTCCCACCAGCGAAAACATAACCAGCATTTTCTGTGTTTCCCTACATTGCATGCTGTACTTTTCCACTTGTCAAAGAACATTTGTGGAAGGCACTCTCAGCCTCAGTCATAACTGAACACATGACATAAGAGAGTCGACTGACACACAGTCTGAAGAGCTTTTCCCCTTGGAGTCAATGAACCAATTATAGGAAATATGAAATCATATGTTCAAAAGATGACCAGCTGCATTTTAAAGGGTTCCAAAGTAGACATTGCTTTGTTACCAATTTTAATTCAGTTATGAGAGACATTGTTGAAATTACAAACTTATGCAAATATTGCCAAAGTAGAAAGGAAACACAACTTCCACCTCGTGCCACTAGAGGGCTTGGGATAACGTTTTCATCTTGTATGCATATGCTGTATTGGATTGCATTGTATGCAGATTTAGTGACCTCCCTTCACCACTGAGCCTCTTGTTGGTATCTTTGTCAGACACTATCTGCATAGACATAGGGTGTTTTTAAATGAGACGTTCACCCATGGCCCCCCCACCGTCCACGTGTCTAACTGCTCATGTGATGGCGGTGCGTGAGGAGGCGTGCTCCCATGTCCCATGCACCGCCAAAAAATCTAGAGTGCCTCGTATGGGCCAGGATGGTCGCCTCCGTGGATGGGGCAGCCATGCCAGGAGCTACCCATGCGAAGCCCTCCCCATGCACTTCCTGTGCCACCCAGAGGCCACGACCCCACCCCCACCCCCCATGGCTCTCATTTAAAGACATCCATAGAATGCATCAGCAGGCTATCCTTTCTCATTCTCCCAAGGTTTATCTATTGAATTGCTCTAGTGTTCTGAACATGTCCTGCCATTAGTTTCTCTTGGGCTTTACTACAAAAAATCAGTTCCTTTCACAAGCTGTCCTGTTAAACTACCACAGCATACGTGGCATTTATTTTATAAAAATTCTTTGAAAATACAGCCATGGGGAGAGAAAATAGAAATGGATGTCCCTAAATCCCAAGAAAAAAGGCAGAGAGAGCTTGACCAGGTCTTCCAAACCCAGTGCTTTTTTATGCCATACATTTACCCTCAGGTAAGTTACCCCCAGATAGTTTACCCATCGGTAAAATCATTCAGCTGCTCCTAGCAGGGGGTGAGTAGTGTGGTGTATGCATTTCATGTGAACAATAATCAAGAATCTAGGCCAAAAATATCATAGGACTGAGATGGTTTTTAAATGATAACGGTGGAGGATATTTTTAATTGGTCTTCTGTCGTTAGAGCCTTTAGGGTAGACTTCAGTCACGTTTCCCATCTTTTCCCTCAAGCCCTAGGGGCTAGCAACGTTTTTCTAATTTAAAGTTGATATTCCCATGAAGCTCAAAAGCTGGATCTTTTTGAAAACTCCCTAAGAATGTCAAGATTTACAATAAAATAACAAGCTGGCAACTGTCAGTGAGCTTCTCTCGCGCTCACTTCTGTCTCTTCTGGCATTTAGAATTAGTTAGTTAGTTAGTTAATGGCTCACTAGCCAAAATGAAGAAGACTCCTGAGCCATATCTAGACTCTTCTGATTTTCCTATTGCTGTCCTGAAGGTGGAAGCAAGTCCTTGAGAGTAATATGTCCTGAATAGTATTTTATTTCAACAAGAAAAAGCCTGGTTGCTATAGCCACCTCTGGTTGCTGATATTCAAAAAAGATTTTAAATGTAAATTTGTTAATTGGTACCCTCTGTTCTTAAGCCAAATAGCATTTTTACTCAATAATACATAGTGTTAAAAAATCACAGTTAAATTAGAAAGTATTTGTTCCAAATTAGAAAGGCAGTGATCAGTGTTAAACCTGGGGTTCGCCCTCATGCCCAGGGAGGTAAACAGTCATGCAGCTATATAAAAATCTCTCCCTGGTCTTTATCAACCCCCTCCCTGATGTTTTCCATATCGTTCTTTGTGCCCAATTTCAAAATTAGTTCAAGCTCCACTGGCTGGATAGGAGGTGCGCGTACCTAGGGGTGTTTTTAAATGAGGTGGGGGGCGTGATTGGTTCGGGGGAGAGTACATGGGTGCCGTGCGGGGGGAAGCACTTCACACAAGCGGCCTCACTCACTCCATCCCTGCATGGGGCAATCTGTCTTTTTGCCGAACGCTGTGTATGTGGGTGAGCCGGAGATGCATGGGGAATAAGTGGGCTCAGGAGTACGCACTGCCCGCCCCCCTCAAAATATAGACGAGATGGGACCCCCACACAGGGACAGACAGTCCTTGCGTGGGGCCCGTCTCATTTAAAAACACTCAAAGGAGCGTGCTCAAGATGGGAAGGCAACGTTTCGGAATCAGAAATCTATCCCTTGTTCTTGAATTCATGTCCTCCTCTCCATGCCCTTTCCCTGAACGCACTGTTTCGGTGCCTGAGGGTAAGAATTGGATCCCTGGGCCAGATTCAGGAATTGGAAAGGGGCCAAATAAAAAGTGGATTTGGCCCACAGGCCTGGAGCTTCCTCACCCCAAGGTTACACATTTCTAAACAGCACAAACCCCTTTGCAGTATACACAACAGGGGACGTGTGTATTTCTCCAAGGACTTCTTTGCAGACTTAACCCTTAGTGTGGCCAAAGAGAATATTCTCCAGTTGACTGTGTAACTATAAAAAAGTTTGAATATTTTCCAGACAGTATTTCCAGAAGCCCAGAGCTGAAGTTTGTTGTTTGCCTAACAGTTGTTTACAGATACAGGGACTGCCTTCAATTTATTTTCCATTTCCAGCTTGTCCAGATGGTTTCTTTGGACTTGACTGCCACCAAGTGTGCGAATGCAAGAACGGGGCACGCTGCGATCACATCTTAGGGACATGCCAGTGCCTTCCTGGCTGGGTGGGAGCCAGGTGTGACCAAGGTAGGTAGAACAGAGCACTGATCCCAATTCTTTGCAAACATTTTTCCCAAACTCTTTATTGTTGAGTCTGAAACTCTTTTCTGTGTGTAAAAAACCTAGGGTGGACTCACACATAATGCTGATTAAATCGGATGTCCGTAGGGCCCCGGAACCAGTATAACGAGCCCCAAATCAGTGTTATGTAGGAGGGAGTCCATTGGAGTTCCAGCCCTACTTTAAATGCAGATTTGGAGTTCAGATTAAACCTAAACAGTGAAACACCAAATCCACATTTAAAGCACGACTGAAACTCCTATTGACTTCCTCACATGTGACATTGATCTGGGGCTCCTTATACATGTTCTGTGGCCTCAAAGACATCCGATTTAATCAGCTTTTTGTGTGTCCACCCCTAGTGCAGTAGTTAGAAGAGCTATGTTGTATTTCTTTACCACAAATGGGAACTGTTGTTGACAACTAGGCAAAGAAGCCATTATTTCTGTTGGAATTATGCAGACATACCCAACATCCCGTGGATTTTTTGGGCAGCCGAATTATATTGTTCAATTTGTTAACCAAGCTTGCAGTTTTGTCAAGTGCTAAAGATACATCCAAGTTTCTGTTGTCTCTCATCTAATTAGCAATTAAAAAGTAGACTGCACAATGGTGAGAAGAAATACAGATTTGTGGGGATTTTCTTTCCACTTGGGCAAAGGTGAAGGGGTGGTTTTTTAATTCATTTTCAGAAATGTCCCTTGCAAAATTATAAGTGCCTGGAACTGCACAAATAATAACATAGGGTGAAAACAGACATGACGCTAACCACCCTTAAACCACCCTTAGTGGTTATTTATGCATGTTGCAGGGCTGTATTGGTGTCCTATGCAGCCCTGAAACATGCATAAATGACCACCAAGGGTGGTTAAGGGGGTGGTTAGCGTCATGTCTGTTTTCACCCATAGTCTCCTTAACCCACCATATTGACGAATTACATTCCTCGGTATAAATTAAGAGCACTTCTCCACAGCACCATCATACAAATACCAGAGGCTTACTGTATGTGCAACGCTGTATGTGGCTGCCGGTTACATGGGGTATTACGGTTCCCTTAATGAAAATATAACCCTCGAACAAATGAAATCTATGAGAAAATGGTAGCTTTAATTTGACCAACCCCTTTCATGTTTCTCACCTCTCAACTGCCAGCCAACTCAATGACCAAGCCCGCCCTTCCAAATAGCCTTTCACTTTACTTGGCCAACTTCCGTGAAACCTACTTCGGACTTCCTTGTCCCAACAACAGTGGCCTCCTCTTGCATGTCACACAGCAGGCAAAGACTTTTGCTACCTCTCATTCTGAAAACATGTTGTTCCACCTTTCTTAAAATTCTTTCTCCACCTTGGGTGCCTCAAAGCCACCTTCTGCTAATCACCTCACCCTTGTTCAGAGCAGGGGCTCAGACTCCTGAGACAAAGAAAATGAACCTTTCCTCTTGCCTCCCTCCAATTATACAAATAGCCCACCATTTCCAACCTACTGTGCCTTCCCCTTTCCATCACCTGGTTCTCTGTCACCCAAGGAACATTAAACACCTAGCTTGCCCATTCCACCATCTCTTTATTGTAGCAATTAAAAATTTTCATTTCAATGGAAATCCCTGTGGCTACCTTGTAATCAACAAGTGAAATGTGGCCCTGTTGACATGAGTCCCTGCTAGTTAAGAACAGAGGTGTTACAGAGTTCCTTGATGCCTATACCTTAGTTGTAGTCCTTTTTTGCTGTCCTTCAAAACAGCCACAAAGTTAGCAATCTGTCAAGATAACCCTTGACTGCTCAGTAAACTGTATTAAAAACTGGGAGCTTTGTTCCTACATATTTTATTCAGTTCAATTAAGAAATGAAGCACTTTGTCATAGGCCTTTTTCTGTCCCCGTCATCTTCCTAGCAGTGCCTACTGTACTCACGTAAGAAAGCAACTATTTATCCTCTTACAGTGGACCTATTAAAGCTTTATGCCGTGCTTGATTTATCCCTTGCGCTAGTTAAGATGCCAAAGCCTTCAAGGCTTCTTTTGCCTGAAAGTAAAAGGGTACGGTCAAATAACAATGTAAAAGCCTAACCTGTTTTTCACTCAGCTAAACAATGAATCATCGCTCTGGTTTTAAGCCTGGCCAGCAATGCCTTGTAGTACATGGATGACATTGCAGATTTCATCCAAAGGTTGCTAATAAAATGTATGGAAGTGGCCTTTTTCCAGGTCATCTGGCCACAGCTAGCGCTGTGTCATTGGGCCCTTGTTAATGGTGGAGAATATCTCCTCATAAAAGAAGGGTACCATTGGAAGGAAAGCATTAGTACAGTATGTAATTGAGACAGGAATTGATTTGATCGAAGACTTAATAGAATTAAAAACTGCTGGCTTAGTGAGGCCCCACTGCACAAATGAAAAAGCTTTCAAAATTATCGACAAGAGAGGATGCAACCCATCATAAGAGAACTTGTAAACAAGAAGGGATAAGGACGGAGTGGTGGGGTGGGCCTCCTTCTTGCTAAATCCTGTCAGTTCCAACCAATTTCTCCTCCCCCCTCTCTCTCCTTCCATACCTTTGAGGCTCACTCCGTGCGCCTCTACTCCCCCCTCCATCTACGTGTTGCTGTCATCTACCGTCCCCCTGGTCCTCTCTCCTCCTTTCTTTCTGACTTTGAGTCCTGGCTCACTTTCTTCCTCTCTGTTGATATCCCCACTCTCATCCTTGGTGACTTCAACATTCATGTTGATGACCCATCTCAGCCCTCAGTCTCTCGCTTCCTCTCCCTAGCCTCCTCCTTCAACCTCCACCTTTGGACCAACTCCCCCACCCATACTAATGGCCATTCTCTTGATCTTGTCCTCTCTAGAAACTGCTCTGTCGCTGATCTCTCCTTCGATCCTCATCCTATATCAGACCACTTCCTTGCCTCTTTCAACATTTCCCACTGTCCCCCCTCCTCTTCCCCTTCTCTACGCCCCTTCCGTGACCTTCAAGCTATTGATCCCCTGGACTTTGCCTCCTCTCTCTCTCCCCTTCTTCCTACAGTCTTCTCTTCCTCCTCCCCTGACTCCGCTGTCTCTGCTCTCAACGCCTCTCTCTCCTCCACACTTGACTCCCATGCCCCTCTCTCTTCCCGCCCTGCCTTCTCCCACAACCCCCGTCCTTGGCTCACCCCTAGTATCCGCCACCTCCGTTCTTGCACTCGTGCTGCTGAACGACTCTGGCGCAAATCCCATTCTCACGCTGACTTCCTTCACTTCAAATTCTGTCTCTCCACCCTTACTTCTGCTATCTCCCTTGCTAGACAACACTACTATGCCTCCCGCATTGAGTCCTGTTCTCGGGACCCTCGCCGCCTGTTCTCTACCTTTGACTCCCTCCTCAAGCCTCCCTGTCCTCCCCCTCCTTCTTCCCTTTCTGCTCAGGATCTTGCCTCCTTCTTCACCTCCAAGATAGACAAGATCCGCCTCGACATCGCTTCCCACTCCTCTCTTCCCACTCCCACCCCTCTCCCTCCTCCCCCTCCTTCTCTCATGTCCTCCTTCTCCCCTGCCTCCCTTAAGGAAATCTCCTCTCTGCTCTCCTCCTCCAACCCTTCCACTTGCCCCCTTGATCCCATTCCTTCCCGCCTCCTCACCTCCATTACTCCCACTGTCGCCCCTTCCTTCCTGCACATCATCAACCTCTCCCTCTCTACTGGCTCTTTCCCTTCTGCCTTCAAACATGCCACAGTCTCTCCTATTCTCAAAAAGTCCACTCTTGACCCCTCTGACCCTTCTAGCTATCGTCCTGTCTCACTCCTTCCTTTTGCTTCCAAGCTGCTTGAACGTGTTGTCTACTCCCGCTGCCTTGACTTCCTATCCTCCAACTCCTCCCTTGACCCCCTCCAATCTGGCTTCCGCCCCCTTCATTCTACTGAAACTGCTCTCGCTAAGATCACCAACGATCTTCTGGTGGCTAAATCTAAACGTCTCTATTCCATTCTTGTCCTCCTTGATCTCTCTGCTGCCTTCGATACTGTTGACCACTCACTCTTGCTGGATTCCCTTCACTCCCTTGGCTTTTGTGGCTCTGTCCATAACTGGTTCTCCTCCTACCTCTCTGACCGCTCCTTTAATGTGTCTCTCTCCAACTCCACCTCCTCCTCCTTCCCCCTCTCAGTTGGTGTTCCTCAAGGCTCTGTTCTTGGCCCTCTCCTCTTCTCGATCTATACCTCATCCTTAGGCAAACTCATTGCCTCCCATGGCTTCCAATACCACCTCTATGCTGATGACACTCAACTCTATCTCTCTACTCCCTCTCTCTCTCCCTCTGTTCAAGCTCGTCTCATCAACTGTCTCTCTGACATCTCTACCTGGATGTCTCAACGTCAACTCAAACTCAACATGGCTAAAACTGAACTCCTTATCTTCCCCCCTCATCCTTCCTCTCCTTCCTCACTGTCAATAACTATTGATGGAGTCACCATCCTGCCTGTCCCCCAAGCCCGTAGCCTAGGCTTCATCTTTGACTCAGCCCTTTCTTTTAAACCCTACATTGACTCTGTTGCTAAATCCTGTCGCTTCTCCCTCCATAACATTGCTAAGATTCGCCCTTTTCTCTCTGTCTCGTCTGCCAAAACTCTTGTTCATGCTCTGGTCATCTCTCGCCTCGATTACTGTAACCTCCTTCTCACTGGCCTTCCCCGGTCTCACCTTTCTCCCCTCATCTCTGTCCAAAACTCTGCTGCCAGGGTCATCTACCTCGCCAGTCGCTTCGACCATGTGCAGCCCCTCCTCTCTTCGCTTCACTGGCTTCCCCTTCCTGAACGAATCCTGCACAAGCTCCTAGTCTTCACCTATAAAGCTCTTCACAACCTTGCTCCCCCCTACCTCTCTGCACTTATCGCCCTCCATACTCCAGCCCGTGCACTTCGCTCCTCCTCTGTCCCTTCTCTCACCCTTCCACGCCTTCCCTGCTCCCCTAAGCGCCTTCGTCCCTTCTCACTTGCTGCCCCCCATGCCTGGAACTCCCTCCCTGTCCACATCCGCCTTGCCCCCTCCCTTCATACCTTCAAATCTCTCCTTAAAACTCACCTCTTTCGCTCTGCTCTGTCTGACTCTTTATCCTGCTGAGCCACTATTCCTATACCTACGATCGGTTTACCCTTATCCTTGCAACATGGACCTGCCTGCTGTCATTCTCATTGTAACCAAGCCAAGTACGTGCACTTGAGACCTCGCATCTTCATGAATGTTAGACCCCTTGTCTCTCCCTCTGTTCCCCTTCCTAAGTCTCTCCCCCAGCTCCTGTCTCTCAGATTGTAAGCCCTAGGGGCAGGGACCGTGTCTATTTTATTACTTTGTAAAGTGCCAGGTACACTGCTGGTGCTATATAAATGTTTGTTGTTAATAATAATAATAATAATAAAATAAATGAGTCAGTCTCTTTTTTTTATTATTATTGTGTGGACAGCTGTAGCCTGCAAGGCAATCTGAGATACTGAGACAAACAGTTCCAACTTCTCTGATCTACTCTTGTAACAAAGGTTTATTTATAACCACGGGTTTAAGCTGAGCTTCAAGTCTCTGTCAAGTGTCGAACTGAGCTGATGGATCTTCCGAGGAAAAGTAAATATTGCAAATGTTGGTAACCAAGACAGTGGTAGTGTTGGTAACCCTTTTTGCATTCTGCTTTCCAATATGGGGCAAACAAAAAGATTATGAGCAACTCCTTTCTTACACACACTTGTGCACAAACATCTCTGTAGGTTCTCTCCTAGAACTTAGGAGAACACCCCCAGAAGGGGATGTCTAGCATGTACACCAGCACAATGGCCACATTAGCTGTCTGGGGGCATGATATAATATAGTCTGAATGCTGTCTGGTCACTTACTAGGCCCTCCAACTAGGAGAGTGTCTACTCTGAGCCCACAGGTTGGCTCTGGTACCGAGTGTACAGCCAAAATCCCCTCACCTCCCCAGCTCACTTTTCTACCTTGTAAATCAATTTGAACAATGGCACTTCAGAGTGGGGGAGAAGGAAACCATTATAAGATTTGGATCTCTTGTTGTGTTTGTCACATCTGGCCTAAACTGTGTAATTCAAGCCAAGCAGGAAGCACTGTGAAGGTATTGACGCATTTTTCTGCACCTTTGTTCTATATTTTGGGACTTCTGCAAATCCTTCCTGTCATCTGCTAACATTAGCTGAGCTGGAGAGACAGGCTTGATTTCCCGCCCCCCCCCCCCCCAAAAAAAAAAGTCTTCAGATTCCATGAGTTCTAAGGAAGCTGAAAATCATCCTGATGTTGTGGGATTTAGAGTGAAGGTTACCAGCCACTCTGTTCAGTCTATAAGCCAACTTGCAAGCATAAACTAGTGAGCCCATAGGAGTTTCTGTTCAGGAGGAAATTAAGTATAAGTGAGAGTAAGAACCCCATAGCCTTAGTGATAAATATCCCTCACCCCATCTCCTGAAGGATGGCTTCATTGGCGTACCAAGGTTGTGGTGATCCCGGGCTCATGTCCCAATTATGGACCCCCTAAGAGCAAGTAGGCAGGTCTCCCTAAGCGGTGGCCTTCCCAAGGGTACTCCTGGCCAGCCTTGAACTCGCTTTGCAAAAGTGGTGGTGCTGCCCTAGCGCCCAGCAAGCTCCCCGCACACCACCTTCTCCCCCCGCTTTCCCAACAACTCCTTCAGGAGGGACGTTTCCAAAGTGAGCCAGGACAAGGCCAGCAGCACTCCTCCACCCCTATCCCTTCGGAATAATTTCTTTTTGATAGGGCCCTTTGCAAGCAGCCTGAAGACTGCTAGAAAATTCAGAGTGGGTAGGAGCAGAGTGTTGGCCCTGCTGCCTCTCCCACCTACTCTGAAAATTTCCTAATAGCGCTGCTGGCTGCTTACAAAGGGCCCTTCTAGAGTCCCATCTGAGACTAGAGGCTCAACTGAGCCCCCTCTCTGCATGGTAACTCTGCCCCTGGATGTCTTTTTCCCTATGCCAGGTCGTTGACTGGCTGCCTGCTTTAGCTTTTCTGCTTCTTCGCTGGGGGTTAAAAGGGGTTAAAAGACATATCATGTGAGGAACCCCTTCTGTTGGCTTACAGAGGAAGGAAAGGAGCTTGATGGATGAAAATTAAAAGTAAAAAGAGATCTACAGATCCAAACGTTGCCTCTTCTCCTTGTTCCTCTCGCCCAGTATATGTATCTACTGTAGGGATGAGTGTTATAGATTTGGATTAATCCTAACTGCCCATAATGGGCAGTTACCATTATGGATCTGGCCACTGGATAGTTCTTTGTATTTAAATCTATACCCCAAAAACTATTTTTTTAAAGAAATCATTGTGCATGCAAAAAATGGCCAATTCTTTGTACACACAGCTGTTTTCCAAAATGGCAACTGCAATGCCACCACCATTTTGGAAAAGGGCAGCCAGTCTGCACATGCCTGGTGGCCATTTTGCACATGTGCAGTCCAGCTGCCCTTTTCCAAGATGGTGGTGGTGGTGGTGGTGGTGCCACCATTTTGGAAAAAGGCTACGTGTGCACAGAACGGTCCAACTGCCATTTTGCACATGCGCCACGATTTTTTAATTTTTTTCAACATTTTTTTAGTAGATTAAATACAGATCCGTAATCCCGATCCATAATGGCACAGCCTTTTACAGATTAATCCATAACTGCACGTTATGGATTAATCCAAATTCATAATGCTCACCCCTGCTAGATTGGGCAGGAGGCACAATCAGTAATCCGAATCTGTAATTAAATCTGGAAATTACAGTTCCAGATCCATAATGGAACTGAATCCATAATTTCATCAGAATGCCCATTCCTAGTATCTAGACTGAGAGAGTCTGATTTTAAACCCCATTCACTGCACACAGGGGTGCAAGTGCAACCTCTGTGCAAAGAATGTGGCATGCATGCACCGTATGCACAAAGTGCGGACATTGTATACAACCTGTGCGTATATAGGATTAGGCCTATAGACCTATAGGTAGAAAGAGAGACCTAAATTAGACTCTGTATCCTCAATACAGGTTTTTATAAACCATATAAAACTTGATAATTTCACTCGTTACAATTAAGCAAGATGAGTTGGTGACAGAAAGGAAAATTCAACAGTTCTCTCTAGGATTTCTCCTTTTGTTCTAGGATATTCAGGTCCAAGGAGGAAAAAAAGTATTTTGGGGAAGCACAGTAAAAGACTTCTATACATAGCTCATAATTTGCTAGCGAGAGACATTTGCTAGGCTGATCTATGCTAGGTCAAAGACTTGTACCGCTTTCACACCTTACGTTCCGCGCATGTTTTGGCTCCGGGAAAGAATCCGGAAACCAAAACAAGCACGGGGTTTGTCAGGTGCGAAGACACACACACTCACACAGCTGCGCAGCTTTGCCAGAAGATTGCAGAGTAAGGGAAATCCGCTTTATAATGTTCCGGGTGATCGCCGATGAACCCCGCGCATGTTTTGGCTCCCAGATTCTTCCCTGTAGCCAAAACATGCATGGAACGTTAGGTGTGAAAGCGGTATTGGCTACCCCTTTGGCCCATTCAGACAGTAGTTATGATATCTCCCCCTGTTCTGTTCCTAAAATGAGGCCAACTGATGGATCTGTTTTTAATCCAGTGTCAATGCACGATTAAGAGGACAATGAGGTCCTCTTTTATGTATCAGCTGAAACTCGGTCTCTTAACTTGATTGCGGGTGAAGTCGAGGAGGAGGCCTACCTAATAAAAGGTTTATTGGGGGTGATGGGGACATGGCCAATATGTCATCCCTTTAAATCAGGACAGCCAAAAAGTAGATCGTTGTCTACTGGTAGATCAATCGGGAGCACCCTTCTCAAATATCCCAGGGGGGAGCCAATGGGGAGGGCATTCTCGGTGGCTGCACCGAGGCTGTGGAACTCCCTCCTGGCGGAGGCCTAGGTAGCCCGGGAACTCTCCTCCTTTCGGCGTCAATGCAAAACCTGGCTGTTCCACCAGGCCTTTGGCAAGGGAGATGGGTGGGGATGGGTTTTTATTTTTATGAGGGGTGGTAAGGCGGGTATTTATTTCTTTGGAATGTTTATGTCTATGACAACCCTTCTTCTCACCTCTTTTCCCGGAGGGAATGTTTTCTCGCCTTTCTTCTCCTCTTTTTTCCCCTTAGATGTTTTATGTTTATGTTGATTGTATTTTTATATGCATATTTTAATATTTTTTTTATACTGTAATCTGCCCCAACTTGCAGGAGGGACAGAATATCAAATATTTTAATAAATAATAATACGTTTGCCCCTAATTGATCACGGTGTGGGGAGAAAGACCAGCCTCTCAAAGATCAACTTTGGGGAGGAGAGCAGGACCAGCACCCCCAGAAAATCTCTAGGGAGCAGACAGACTAAGAGAGCTCCTCCAGTGTGGCAGGGAAGTCTGTCTCAAAATGGGAGTGCTCCTCTCCGCTCCTGAGACCAGTTGCTGAGGTGCCCTAGGAGTGGGAGCCACAGGAGGTGTCAGCGTGGACTACCAAAGCCATTGGAAGGTGTCCCGGTAGATCACCTGAGATTTGCAACAGGATTAAATGGACTATGTGCACCATAAATGTGGCCATCCCTGCTTTAAATCGAAACTGGAAGGCTGAGTTTTTCATAGCTAAGGGTTTTCAAAAAGGCCATATGCTGTCAATCAAATTCGCAAGTAAAGAGGATATAGTGTCCGTGTCAATGAAGAAGCTTAGAATTCCAGTTGTGCCATTTTGTACAGGAGGTAACTGTGTTAGAGATTTTTTTTTAATGCTGCTTTAGGTTTTCACCTGGGATCCAGCTGCTGAGCCCATTGTGAGGAGAATATTGCTATTCTCTAGCCAAAGAATAAAGCTGTGGGTGAGCTAATGCATCAGGCTGTGAAAAATGGACAATTAAAACAATGAAGTTGTCAGTTCTCGTACCAGGCTGCAAATAATAAATAAGCAGTCTGTCAGACTGGCTTCTCTGCTGGGCCATTAGTTTAATACAAAGGCATTCTGAGGTATAGGAGGATGACAGCTGATCTATCACCCAAGGATTCCAGTCTTTGATGATGATAAAAAAAAAAACCCTCTTCAGAATGTGTTATGATGTGTATTTTGAAGCCTGACTTGTTTCGTTAGGCACAGTTAATATGTCCGACACGACTACCCTTGAGAGGTACTGTCACATCTGGGGATCCTAAAACATCTTGTTGAACTCCTTGCAAGTTTTTACCATCAACAGCAAAGCATGGTACAGGAGACAACAAATGGTTTTCCATTGGGCAGGGTATGAGACAAGGGTAAATTTTCTGTCTCCAAGTCAGTTTCAGTAAGTATTCATCTTTTTTTTTTTTCCCCCAGAGAAAGTGTGGTTGCCGTGTTGGTCCCAAGTGGTTCGAATGATATCTTTTATTGGACCAACTGTTGTTGGTGAAAATAAGCAAGCTTTCAGGCCACACAGGGTCGTGTTTTTTATGAGGCAAGTCCTTGAAACTGTTTAGGAAAATAGAAGAAGATGCTACAACCTTTCGATGGATGCCGCTTAACTTGCGTCCATGAAGATACAGCTACTTGTTACAACCACCACCAATGGAATGAAGTCGGAATTGATACAAAAAGATAGCGATGAATGTAGCTTTTCTTTGTATGCTGTGGAAACAAAACCTGGATGCAAGCAGACATTGCAATTAATGGCCAAATTGTAGAGGGAGTAGATGAATTCAGGTATCTTGGATCATACACATCCTGCCATAAGCGATGTTGCAGACCAGTCGGAAGAAGACTAGAAATTGTTTGCTGAGCTATGGCCTCCCTTATGAAAGTTTGGAAAAACTTGAAATGTTTGAAAGTTTGATTGGTGCCACGCTTAACTTTCTTCCCCATAGGATGATAGTTCCCAAACTTTTTGCCTACGTGATCCTTAAAATTTTAAAAAATTGAAACTTAAATATAATCCTGTAATCGGCAGCAGCGTCATGCAAAGTATATTATATATCAGAGCCGGTCTTCTGTTCCCATAGTTTGGGAATATCTGCATAGTAGCTTATACATGTGAATTGTGGGAAGAAGAAGAAGGCCTTTGATATATGGCACTGATCAAAGTGCTTTTCATCAAAAGAATATTGCATAAAATATTTCTAATATTTTCTGATGTCTGCTGTCAGAACAGCTTGGTGTGTATTCAACGCTGACTAGAGGAGTTGGCTCTTGTGTGTCTTCTGGCCAGAAAAATAAACAAATACTTACGTCAGAAATATTACTGAAGAGAAAGAAGCAGACCCAACTGTAAGGAATCAACACACAAACTTTGGTCACATCAGACATAGACATGGAAATTGGAGTTTATTGTGGAAGGATTGGTAGTTGGCCACGGTAGAAGACAACCATCAAGGAGGTGGATAGAAGATGTCCAGCAGATCCTGGGGCAGTCATCTGCCGAGTGCTCAAAGTTAGTGATGGATCAAGAGGCTTCCAAAAATTCTGCTATGGTGTCCTCAGTATTCGGTAAGAGGCCGAAGTAGAGAGGCCTCTTGGGATCCAAGCCTTTTCTTCATTCTTTTGAAGGATTCTTAATAGCAAAGGCCCAACCAAACCCAGTGCTCGGAAGGGAGTTTCAAGGTTTGTTCTATCCAGGAGTCTGCTATCATAAAGGGTGTTATAACAAGGGTGCACTGTATATTATCTTGCATCTGTTTGATTTGAAAGGTGCTTCATAAGATGCCAATTTCTCATTGATTTCCTGTGAATTGAGTTATGTATGAGTTTCGCTCAGTGTGATGCTACCTTTGATGTTTCATAATTGCACTTTATGATTCTCTCTTTGCAGCCTGTCGGGGTAACCGCTATGGTGATGGCTGCAGTCAGACTTGTAACTGTCACAATGGAGCCCTCTGTGATCATGTAACTGGGACATGTATTTGCACAGCGGGATGGAGAGGAGCTACCTGCCAGCAAGGTACACGGATAACTTAACTTCAATTGCAAGAATATTGCAAAAGAAAGAACCCAAATCTCTTTTAATGAAGAGTCCTTACGACTTTTTTAACTGTCAGTGTTATGCGCTACTTTGCCAAAGTGCTTTTGATCAAAAGAATATTACATAAAATATGTCTGATACTGTCTGATGTCTGCTGTCAAAATGGCTTGGAGTATGTATTCAGAGCTGACCAGGGAACTTAGCTACACTTTCCCAATGAATGTTAATGGAGGTTGTGGAGTTGGAGGTTAAGAACTAAGTTTCAAGCAGAGCGCTTGCTGCTCATTTCCAAAATGAGTATAAAGTGTAATCTCTGCTATGTGGTTGCTGAACAGACGGCAAAAGCATGTCTTTTACTAGTTGATCAGTGTTTAAAGGGAAAGTTTGGAAAAGTTTGGACTGTCATTCAGACTTTATTCAGTGTTTAATTTGTAGAAAAAGAGAGGTGCTGGGACTCAAACCTATTCTGGAAGTCCCGCCCCTTGACCTTGGGGCTCAAGCCTGTTCCGGAACTCCTGTCTCTTGACCCCAGATACATTGGGGGCGGGGGGTATTCAGAGGGGCCAGTGGTGCTGCCCTTCCAGCCCCATGACTCTACCATCCTCTGTTCCCACCCCTACTTTGCCAGTACTTGCTCACGGCTAGATTAGGGTTGATGGGGAGGAGCTGGATGCTGCTGGTGTCGATCAGCTGTTTGGCACCACCAGTCAGCCCCAGCTCAGGGAAGAGACTGGGGATGAGGATGTGGCTTCTGCATCCTGCTGACGGTGGGATCTGGTGAAGTCTTTACATGTCAGTGCCTGCTGTGCCCTGGCATGAAAAATAAAGGGTCGGGGCTGAGCCCGGCACAAATTAAGCCCTGGCTTTACTTTATGCTAATTAACACACATGCACACAATGGATGTACACGTGTGTGAAAATAATGTCCAGGTTGCAACAAACAGCACGGAAGGTTACTTTTAAGTTCAGAGTTCTTCACTCCCACAATGCTTTTTACTTGGGGTGGGGTGGGAGGTCTGCAAATTTGTATTACTGTAAATTCTAGAACTACACGTTAAATCTCATTCACAGCCTGTCCTTCTGGTTTGTATGGTGTGAACTGTCTACAGCACTGCCTCTGTCACAATCAGGCTGCTTGTGATCCCGCAACAGGAAAGTGTACGTGCCCCAGCGGTTGGACTGGAATAGCCTGTGAACTTGGTGAGTTCCATCGTGCTCTCGGTGTGCTCTGGCTGGATGTATCCCTTTCTTGAGATTCTTAAGAAGTTCTGTCCCATTTGATTTCAGAATGCGAGGCTGGGATGTATGGAGAGAGTTGTCAGCAAAACTGTAGCTGTAGCAATGCTGGGATTTGTGACCGGCATTCAGGGAAATGCACCTGCCGTCCAGGCTGGGTTGGGGACCAGTGTGATGTTGGTAAGAAGACTTACTTCCTGAATATGACTTTTGAATCCCTGCACTACACTAATAAGAAAATACTTAATAGTATTTACTGTGGGTTTGTTAGCCATTATATACAGTGTTTTTCATCTGCTTTATCCATCCCCTCTCCATAAGACCCACCCTTTCTCATTCCAAGACAGACTCACTTTTCCTCTTCATACTGTTGTGCGATTCTATACAGCTCTCCATAGTGATCTAGTAGATACATCATAGGACTGGGAGTCAAGAGACTTGGAGTTCTGCTTCCAACACTAGCAGCATCTTCCTTTCCTGTGCAACTTTGAGCAAGTCACTCAAGTGAACTGATTTTCCCAAATATCCTAGGAATCCATAAATTAGGGATGAAACTTGATCTCAATTTTTTCTTGATTCTTGCTGAGAATCATAGTTCTCAATTCATTTTTAGTGAGAATCGAGAAAACCCTCAGTTCTCAACACTTGCTTGGTCGAGATTTTTTCTCAGTTTACTGCAGTTGTTTACCATATACCATATACTGATTTACCATGTACTGCTTACCATGTACTGCGTTCAACCCAGTAATGTGCATGCGCAAAATGGCTGCCCTTTTCCAAAATGGCAGGGATGCTGCCAGAGCAAACTTGAAAGAGGGCTGTGCATGCACAGAACAGCTGGGGTGGCCATTTTGCACATTCACATTACCGGGACGAACACAGTAAACGGTATATGGCACATGGTAAATCATGGTAACCAGTAAATTGAGAAAAAATGTTGATCGAGATCTCAAACCATTATGGAGATTGTCCCAAGTTCTCAATTCTCACAAGATTTTTGCAAGAAAGAAAATTTATTCTCGTTTCAACCCTATATCAATAGAAGTCAACAGGAATCTCTGAAATTTCCTAAGTTGCATACAACTGAAAACAGTAAAGTTATTTGAAGTCTTAAGATCAGAAACACTAAGAGAAATATAGGTGTTATATCACTTATGTGTGAAGAGAATTGTTTTAAAATATATTATGCTTTGTTAGAACAATCTTTCATGGACACATTCATTAGCATTCTGGACTGAATTTAACAACTTACATGCACTCTTCCAATAATAAATCCTGTGTCTGTCTAGCCGTTCATCACCCTAAGCTGTCCCAGAATATAAATATTGTCTTGTTTGTCACTGGCTGATGACTTGCATGCCAGAAAAAACACCTACCTCTGTGTATTGAATTCTTTCCTCAGCATGTCCTGCTGGGTTCTTTGGAGATCAGTGTGAGGAACAATGTGACTGTTTGCACAGCTTCTCCTGCCACCACCAAACAGGTGTGTGTCGCTGTGAAAGAGGATGGAGAGGAAAACAGTGCGACAAACGTGAGTTCCTCCAAGTATTGTCTGTGCTCCATGAGGGCTCTACTTTTACAGAATTATTGTTGGTTATCATTTAGAGAGAGATTCCGGTGCTCGAGGATTGCTTTACGATCCTTATCTAGTTCACTCTTGCAACAACCCTGGGAGGTAGGTCATTATTATTCCCATTTTACAGATGAGAAAACAGAGCTGAGAGAGACTGACTTACCCAGAAGCCACCCAGTGTCTTCAATGACTAAGATGGGATTTGAACCTTGGTCTCACAAGTCGAAGTCTAACTCCTTATTTACTAGGCCACGCTAGCACACTATTGATGAGTAGGGCTACGAATTTGTCACAGACGCCACAAGGGGGCATGAATTTCATGAAATCAGCCCCCCTCCATGACTTACCCTGTTTTCCCATGATAGGCGTGAAATCAGCCGGGGCTGTGCCTCCTGACACTTCTGGCCATCTCCTTACATTACAAGCAGCGGCATGGAACTGTGTCACTGAGCCTGGCTGGGGGAAGGAGGCGCTTGGCACTATGAGTCACTAGAAGTGACTGGCAGGCTGAATCAGCCAATCAGCTGCCCAGTCCTCCTCCCCAGGAGTACTGTGGACCAACAGGAAGGCAGCACACTCATGTGGCATCACGTGGCTGCTGGGATCTGAGCCCTCCCTTCCCTTCCCCTGCCCCCCCAAAAAAGGACAGAAGGACTGTGTCTAGTGTACTGCGTGCCTTAGAGGAGCTACACATTGACAGCTGCAAACTGTCAGTGTTTAAAAGTTGTCCTGGCATCCTGGGCACTAGCTGTTCCTTCTCCTGCTTAAAGGGAGATATTTTTGAATGCTCAGAGCTTACAATCTAAATTAGGGGGTTTAAAAACTCCCAAAAGGGATTGTTTTTTTGAATGCCCAGGGCTTACAATCTAAGTTAGGGGGTTTAAAAATTCTCCCAAAAGGGAGAGTATGTATAACCTTCTTTTCCAAAACAGAGCAAGCTCAGTGCCTATGCTTTGGAGGACTTCCACATCACCCAATTTTAATTGATTTTTGAATAAAAGTGTACATTTATGCATTCATGACTTTTCCGTGATTTTTTTAAAATGCTGCCGTGACAGTCATGACTTTTCCCAAAATTTACCATGACAAATTCGTAGCCCTATTGATGAGTCATATTCGCATCAATAGGATTTGACCATTCCCACCCATAATAGATACTGTGCAATGTTTCTGCATATTGTGTATGCCCCCTTAATTTATAGATGCTTTGTTTCTCAAATCTTTTTGCTCTTCCCTCATGCATTGAAATAAATGATCAAATTCACAAATTGTTCAGACAGCCCAAGAAAAAAGAGAAGGGAATGTTTTCACGATAGGTGCTCTAAAGCCCACTTCATCCTCTATAAGCAAAATCAGAAATCATTCAAAGGGTCCAGCCTGGTGACTATACTTAGCTCTGGTACCTGGTGAGAACAAGTTCTCTGCAGAATGGCAAGACCCATATTAAAGTAAGAATGCATATAATTGTGTGCTGACGTTTCCCATCCTTGTTGTGGTATTGGGACATCAGTAATGATGTCATGAATGTCCTTGAGGGAAAGTAGACTTCTTTTGGAAAATGTATATTCTCCATGTATATTTATTACCAAGGAGACAAATGTTCAACAACTGCGTTCCGTACTGCCAAGGGCATGTAAACCCATCTGCCGTTCTAATATATACTGGCTTGATTTTCCCAGCTTGCTTGCCTGGCTACCATGGCAACAATTGTGCCCAGCGCTGCAGTTGCCCATCAGGTGTTTCTTGTAATCATGTGACTGGAGAGTGTGGCTGTCCTCATGGATTTACTGGCAGTGGTTGTGAGAAAAGTAAGTCCTCTCATAGGTATGCAACTATGTGTGGCATTGATGCATCTATTATATAACTGATAAGCTCAGGGCTGGCCCTACAGAGGGTGGGGTCCCTGGCAACAGCAGTGGAGAAGAACCATGCCATTCCCTGCCCCCTCCCAGAAGTGCTCCCTCCGTGCTCACAGAAGCCCTGTTCAGAGCCAGAAAGCTCAGCACCATGCCATGGCAGGACTTGGAGAGGCAGGGGCACAGAGGGTCTTAATCTCCCCTGAGAGACCTACCATGGTGCTTCGATGGGTGTTAACAAACGAGACTAACACTGCTTTTAAACGAGGCGCTGAAAAGCGCCTCCTGATTAGGGCTGTAGCGGAAAGTCGCAGTGGTAGCTATTTCCGCCAGAAACAGCGTTTCCGCAATTAGTGGTATGGCGTGGCAGAGGCTTTCATTCCACTACTTCCGCAGTTCCGCTAATTTCATTCCGCCACTTCCACAGGCTTCACAAATAGCAGAAACATGCCATTTTCGCTACTTCCGCCAGCGCCACAAAATAGCGGAACAGCGGTTTTCCGACAGTTTGCGACAATTACGCAATTTTGCCGATAGTTTCCAGAATGCCGACAAAATTAACAGAATGTTGGCAGAAAAGCCGCGGTGTGGCGCGGGCAATTTCAAAATGGCCGAATGGAATCGCGGCGTGGTAAAAGCTGCTGCCGCTTCAGCCCTACTCCTGAGCCCTGCGTTGAGAGAAAAGACAGAACGTGCCTCTTCAAAGCACCGCATCTCCAGCCGCTGCCAGCAACGGGGAGCATGTCACTTCCGGCAGCGCAGGGAGCATGTAAACACTCCCCGTGCAGGTTTTCTCTCAATGCGGGGCTCAGGAGGCGCTTTTCAGTGCCTTGTTTAAAAGCGGTGTTAGTCTACATTAGCTCACACCAGTTAGGTGTCCGCCTGCCCGTTTATTAGGTTTCACCCCTTCCGGCCATGTGGCCTCCACCCACCGGACCCGCAGCCCCCACTCGCGGCGGGGTCTTGGAGAATGTGAAGCCCACTGCATGGGCAAATGCGGGCTAATGTGCACCCACGTGTCCACATCCCATCAATTGGCAGCACCTCTGCACATCCAGGTCCACCAGCACCATAGGGTCATGGGCAGAAATCCTAGAGCGTCTGAGGAGCAACCGCTTCCTACTCCTCACCCTGCTGTCACTCTTACTGGCACCGCAAGTGGGAGCGTGTCTGCAAGCGCCTGAAATACACGCCAGGGATGGTTGGACATGCTAAGCGTGAGTGGGGTCTGCATGGATCGAACCCGGACTGCAGCAGGCTATCAACTCATTAACAACCTCTGAGTCCAACCACAGCTTCTGTGAAGCGGGGTGCGGTACTTCTGGAAGAGGGCACGGAAAAGACTGAGCACGTCCGAGAAGCCACAAGGAGCACACCACTGCAGGCATCATAGGGGAGGCCCTTACTCTGGTAATAGTCCGTCCGAAGACCCTCTCTTCCACCCGGGATATTCTGTGGGGCCCAGGGCAGTCGACCTGCTTGCCCCTTCCTATGGCTGGGCTTGGATAAGCTGATTCAGTCAGCTTTGAAACAATGTGAACTGCTGCAGCTCTTCCTTTGCTAATGATAAAGGTAGACTAGAATTTCATAGAACAATATAGGATTGCTGTTCTCAGTGTAGCCCCAGCAGTGGCCCCCTCTAGTGGTGCGGTGGTGGCAAACCATCAGGGTAGCGTAATTGGTAAGACTGGAGTGCCAGCTTGGAGGCCACTGTGGGAGTTCTCTCCTTCTGGAGGACAGGCGATGTCCCATCTCTCCTGCTGACTCAATTTTGCCTGGGGGAGACGCTTCATTGCCACCAAGGCTCCAGAAGATTATAAACATTTTACTTTGTTGGTTATATTATGAGGTTCCTTCTTTTTTTAAGAAGAAAAAAGTTGAAAGGCCAATGGCCACTATCCTAATAAACTAAAGCTTGAACTATAAATGTGTTTGTTTTTTAATGTTCAGAACAATTATTCACTGTTGGCTGTATCGAGGGCCTCCTATATTTAAAGACAGGATGGATCAACTGTGTGGTCCTAGTTCCGTCATTCCTATTTCATTCCTCCCTAGTGCATAAATATTATTTTATTTTTTATTTTTTTAAAGTTACTGATATTTTTTAATTGATGGCCTGTCATCTGAGTCCATCTATAAGACAATCATTCCTTTGTAGCTGGGAGTGTCTTAGCGACTGTCACAAATGGAAACGTTGTGGAAACTATAGGTGCAGCAGATGAGCTCCAGGGGCCTGATCCCCATGCAGCCCCATGGCAGGTAATCGCTGCTCAACCCAACGCAACACAGTATAAAGAAGCAATGTATAGCAAAACAGTAAACAAAAGAATTGCTTCTATTTAAACAACAAATGTTCAAAATAATAATAATAAAGTTTAATGAACAACAGTAAATAATGAAATGCAGGTCTATCAAAACAGATGATTCAGT
>QEPC01014730.1:6662000-6716032 GCA_003113815.1 Sphenodon punctatus | reverse complement strand
ATTCGGTAGACTTGTACTGAATCATCTGTTTTGATAGACCTGCATTTCATTATTTACTGTTGTTCATTAAACTTTATTATTATTATTTTGAACATTTGTTGTTTAAATAGAAGCAATTCTTTTGTTTACTGTTTAGGTAATCGCTGCTGCCACACTGCAGGGAAAGCGCATAGAGCCGGACGGATGGTTGCGGGGAAGCCGGGTGGACCTGCCCCTCTCAAAGCTGCCTTCGCAGCCAGGGCGGGCCACAACGCTGGCCACAGGCCCACCCACCCCCACCAAAATCCCACCCCCTGACTGTGTCGTGGCCGCATGCGACAGGCAGGAGCACCCACCACTCACAGCCATGCTACAGACTTCACCGCATAGCAGGGCAGAAGGGGCCGGGCCATGCGAGCTGCTCCACAACGTCTCCTTGGAATTTTTCCCAAGCACACGTTGCATAGTAGCCAGCTGTTCACCCCACCCCAGGTTGGGGGGGGAACATCTGGGAGGCACCAGGCACGCAGGCCACTGCATCATGCGACCCGGCTACCCATGGAGGGGTTACACAACCCAAGGCGTGGTAGCCTCCCCTGTCTGTCTCCTAGAAATGAGACCTGTGTTAGCTCAACGCAGACTAACCGTTTACCATTCTGGTTGCCAAAGAACTTTCCAAATTGTGAACTGGATGCATCTGATGTAGCATTGTGTGCCATGAAACAATGGCCCAGAGGTGTGAACTCCCATGTTCGTTCAATTGGATCATTTAACTCTTAAGCCGAGTGATGATCTTTCCTCATCTTCACGATCATCATTAACTCTTTCATTGATGATCAGTTTAGCAGATAGAATGAAAAAGGCATGATGATGAAGTTCACCAGGTTGGGAATTGGAAACTCCTCTTTTCTCTACATTTCCTTCCTGAAGTAGAGACAGGAGAACTGGGAAGGAAGAGTCACAAAGGCAGAAACAGTGACGGGTCTAAAGCGCGTCGGGGGTGGGTTTGCTCACTTAGCGAGTAAAAAATAATCATTCAAAGCTCAGTTGCTACTTAAGGACCTGATTCTCCACTTGATTATGCAGCTCTGTCTTCTTCCCTGCCTTCAAGTGTGTGGAATCTGACACCCCTGCTCTAGCTGCTAAGATACGCAAATAACAATGAACAGCTAGAGCGGGGGTGAGGAACCTTTTCCCTCCCAGGGGCCTGCTCTGGGGGCCACATAGGAGTTGGGGGCATGAGTGCTCTTAAGAAGAGGAGGGTCACTAGATTATGGATCCGTGCTGTGGATCTTCCCCCAATCTTGTGAACATGGCCTCATCTCTGGCTCCTTACCCTGAGTTCAGCCTTTCAGCCCTTAAGGGTAGGAATCAGATCTAAGACCAGATCCAGGAACTGGAAAGGGGCCACGTAAAAACTAGCCAGGGGCTGTATTTGGCTTCCAGGCCAAGGATTTGCTACCCCTGAGCTCTAGTAATTCCCAAAGCTCTGGCGAGGCCAGTTTCCTACATCAGCTGAGACTCTGGCCTATCTAAGAAGACATTCCTATATTCAGTGCTAGGCACCAACATTTGGACTGAGGTCCAGAATGAGAGCTCAGAAAGGAAACTCTAGGCATTGCAGATGCCAAGTGACAAAATGCAACATGAATGAAAGCAGCCGTAGACATTTAAACCAATTGCACACGGGAACGTCTCTCTCCATACATGCAGTCTCTCAAGAATTCCCATATTATTTTAGTCGATTTTACCTGACATCACCCTATGATTTTCTTTAGTGACAAGAAAATTGCAGCTGGCCCTTGACAGTCAAGCACAAATTGACTGAACAAAACAAAATCAAACTCTGAAGTAATCCCTGAGTAAATTTAATAAACCCAGCATCCCAGAGGGTGGCATACTTCTGTAGGCAGTGGTCTTATTTAATCAATTTTACCCTGCTCTTTGGTTGAGCGCTACATTTACCAAGACAAATTTAATTCATTGTTTTACATTTCCTCTTCCTTCAGCTTGTTCGCCTGGCACGTACGGTAAGAACTGCAACCAAGTATGTCAGTGCCCTGCAGAGAATGAGGAATGTCACCCGGTGACGGGCCAATGTACCTGTTTGCCAGGTTACTTTGGAATCCACTGTGACCTTAGTAAGTAGAACTCCTGCTACTTTGTTGTTGTTGTTGTTTTTTATTTATGTATATATTACCAGCAATGTACCTGGTGCTGTACAATCTTTGCTTGTTTGTTTGTTTTTCAATTTTTATTCCACCCCTCCCGGAAGGCTCAGGTTGGCTAACATCATTATAAAGACATGACATCACAATAGAATACAAAAGATAAAACCTATAAACCCACATAAAATACTTACAAAACAGGCCCCTGCCCCAAGGATCTTACAGTGTTGGAAAGACAAGGGAAAGGGGGACAAAGAGTAGGTTAGGGGATAGATTCACAAAGTTGAGACGTCGCAGGTTAGCGTAACAATGAAGGGAGTTGAACGATGAAAGGAGCATCAGTGACTAAGCCGTGGGGATGAGGAGCCAGGTTCTCATACCCTTCTTACTCCCATGATTTACTAATAAAGAGAAATAGGAAAACCGATGGGAAAGGAAGCAATCTCTCCTCCTCCAGAGGCATCTCATAACAAATGACCTCTGTCGCTCATGGCAACACATCGGGGACAGGGAGCATGAGGGCACTTGCCTCTCCAGATTTTCAGCACTGTTGAGAGGGGATCTGTTTGGAGGGTATATTGCCACTGAGATTGCTGCCCCTCTACACGGACCCTCTCACTACTGCTGCTCCTCAGTTCTGTACAGCAGCCTGTAGAGGAACAGCAGGGCCCCCCTCAGAGAGGCAGTGACTTGGGCAGCAGTCCTGAGGAGCTGGGTGAGAGCGTGGATCCGCTGGACCTGCTGCTGCTCTGCCAGGCCACCAAACCCTCGGGGACAGGTCTTCTTGGGGCAGAGATCAGGGGTCTTGAGTCAAAAGCAATGAGGCCGTCTTGCTTCAGTGCTCGTTTGCCACTCCTCCGAGACATAGCTAGGTTGGAATAGACCCAAGTGCAAGAAATGGACTCCCCCTCCCCCCATCACCATCCTCTGCCCTGTCAAAACCCCCTCCCCTCCTTCCTCCCTGCCCCACACAGACCCCTCAACCTCTCTTCCCTCACACTGACCCCCAGATCCCCTGCCCCACACATCCTCCTGCCCTCACACAGACCTCTCNCACTGACCCCCCCAGATCCTCTGCCCCCACCCAGTCTCCTTGCCACTGCCCCCACACAGACCTCCTGATCCTCCTGTCTGAACCACCATCCCCTACACGGTCCCCCAGATTCTAGCCCTCCCACCCAGCCTCTCTGCCCCACACTGACCCCCCAGATCCCCTGCCCCACACATCCTCCTGTCCTCACACAGACCTCCCTGCCCCCACCCATCCCTCACACAGACACACACACCCCCACGCATACTCCCCCCAACCCCAACACAGATCTCCCAGACTCCCTGCCCCACACAGCCCCCACAGATCCCAGGGAACACAGTGCAGCTCTCGGGGCTCCACCCCTCACTCTTACCTTTCCTATCCAAGGGCAGGGCACCACCATGCCCCGATCACCCCTGCTGCAGCCTCTCGAACTCCTTCTGGGGCTGGCACCGGACTGCCTCCACACTCTGATCACCTCCAGTCCTGACACCACTGCAACGTTTCTCCTCTGCTGCGCCTGAGCCGTGGAGGATGTGGTGCCTTCCTGCCTCATGGCGCCAGTGATCGCTCCACCCTGTGCACTGCAGACCCCATGCTTCCACTTCTGAGCCGGTGCTTCTGCTCAGTCTCTGCCCGGCTGCACCGCAACGCACAGCACAGGATTTGTGCCTCCCCGCCCCAAGCTTGGTCCCCAGGACAAGGGGCTATGCCCCTGCCACTCCTGATCTTCATCCTGAGGCTTTGGGGTCTGAATCTTGGTGCATGTATCCTGTTGTATGTCATTTGTATCCTGAGATACCAGAGAGGGACATTTGTCCTGTCACTGGCCTTGTGGTGTGGATCGCTCATTGGCTAGTTTGCATTGCTTCTAGGATACTCACAGTCTTAAGCATCTGATTCTTAGGGATACAACTCATATTTATTTATTTATAAGTATATTTATATGCTGCCCCCTCTTGCTACAAGCATCTCTGGGTGGATAACAACATGTTAAAACATCCAATAAAACAGATAAAATTAATTAAAAACCAACATCTTCAACCCCTCCCACCCCATTTTCCTCAGCAAAAGCTTGGCGGAACAGCCAGGTCTTACACTGTACGGAAAGAGAGGTCAGTGGCCAGAGGGACCTCCAAGGGGAGGGAGTTCCACAGCCGCTGTGCGGCCACCGAGAATGCCCTTCTCACGGTCAACACCCGGGAAACCTGGGGGACCTCAAGGAGGGCGCCCCAGCCGACCGCAGAGGCCGATCCAGGATCCAGAGGGTGAGGCGATCCTGCAGGTAAGTGGGGCCCAGGCCATGTAGGGCTTTAAAGGTCAAAACCAACACCCTGAATTGGGCTCGGAAGACTATTGGCAGCCAGCGCAGAGAGAGAAGCACTGGAGTAATATGCTCACATTGGCCCGTCCCCCTCAGGAGACAAGCCGCTGCATTCTGCACCAGCTGCAGTCTCCAGATCAGCACCAAGGGTGGTAGCCCCACATAGAGCACATTACAATAGTCCAGTCTCGAGGTAATAAAAGCATGGATGATGGTGACCGGGTCCAAGTCCAAGACATACAGCCTAAGTCGACGTACCGGATGTAATTGGCAAAATGCACCCTTTGCCACAGCCACCACCTGGGTAGCCAGGTGGAGCTGCGGATCCAGGAGCAGCCCCAGGCTACAGACCTGTGATACCAGGGGAGAACGGACGCCATCAATGATGGAAGACATCATTCCCCTGGCTTTCCCCACAGCCATCATTTCCGTCTTGTCAGGATTTAACTTCAAATGCCCTCATCCAGTCCCCCACAGCTGACAAACACCGAGTAAGCACCGAAACTGCCGGACCTGGGTCAGATGAAAAAGAGAGAGAGAACCGGGTGACATCAGCATATTGATGACACCTTACACCAAACTCTCTGACAACCTCCCCCAAAGGCTGCATATACACATTGAACAGGAGAGGGGACAAGATGGAACCCTGCGGAACCCGGCCAGGAAAGAGTGGAACCATTCAAGAACAGTTCCGCTCAACCCTGCCCAGTCCCGCAGCTGAGTCACCAACAACTCATGATCAAGAGTGTCAAATGCAGCCAAGAGATCTAACAAAATTAACAGGGTCAGATGACCCTGATCTAACTCTCGGGAGAGGTCTTCGACCAAGGCCACAAGTGCAGTCTCCGTGCCATAGCCCGGACAAGGGATCAAGGAAATTAACCCAGTCCAGATGCTCCTGAAGCTGTCAAGCCACCACCCATTCAGTAACCTTCCCTAAAAAGGGAAGATTAGAGACTGGTCGATAGCTGGCCAGGATGTCAGCATCCAATGATGACTTCTTGAGCAGGGGCCACACCACCGCCTCCTTGAGGCAGTCTGGCACCCTGCCCTCCCTAAGGGAGGCGTTGACTATTCTGGCCAACAACGGCCCCAATGTCTGCCGGCTGGCCTTAAACAGCCAGGACAGACGTGGATCTAATTCACAACAGGTGGCTCGACAGTCCCAAGAGCACCCCCCTCATCTGAGGACGACACGTCTTGAAATTAATCCTACAAAACAGGACAAGATGGGGCTTCGACTGCCTCTGGCTCACCCACTGTTAAAAATGTTGCGTCAAAACTGTGATGGATTTGAGCGATTTTTATCTGCAAAAAAGTCCACAAACAAGTCACAGCGAGCATTCAATTGCTCTGAATCCAGGCAGAGAGAGGCTGGACTGACCAGCCCCGTCACCACCTGGAAAAGCTCAGCCGGACAAGACTTAGCAGATGCAATGAGAGCAGCAAAGAAAACTTTCTTTGCTGTTTGCGATGCCATGGCATAGGTACGTAACCAGACTCTATGTAGCAATCGGTCAACTTCAGTACGAGAATGACGCTACCATCGCTCTAACCGCCACCCTTCTTGCTTCATTCATTACAGCTCCTCCGTGTACCACAGGGACCTGCGTTGTCAGCAATTTGGGAGCGGACACCTGGGAGCCACACAGTCGATGGCCTCCATTAGCACAGAGTTCCAAAAGGTCACGAGGTCATAGAGTGAGCAGCGATCAAAATCAAAGGGAATATCCCCCAGAGCATTCCGGAACCTTTCTGGTTCCATAAGTCTCCAGGGCCGAACCAACCCAACTGGTTCCGCACCCTCTCGGGGACCGACATACAACAGGATACCAGCGTGGAGGAGATAATGATCCATTCATGACAAGGGTACTGTTGACACCTCTCCCACTAATGGATCCCCCGCCTCAAGGCCGGTGTAAAAAAATCATGTCCAGGGTATGTTCTCCAACGTGTGTGGGGCCCACCACTCTCTGAGATAGCCCATGGTTGTCATGGTGGCCATGAACTCACCCTCTGCCCCTCCAAGGCTGGCATTAGCATGGATAATGAAGTCCCCCAGGACTATTGCCCTGGGAGACTGCAAGACCAGCTCCAACACCAGTTCAGTCAGAGTGGGCAGGGAGGCTGCTGTATATGGGTTGCATATAAGCCTCAGTCCCATAATGAGCATCAAGGTCTTTACAGAAACCCTCTTCTGGGCTTCACTGGCCCCTACTCAGAGGGTGTTACCAGTGATAACTAGAAATGTGGGGGAAATCTATTCTTTGTTTCCTGTTGCATGTTAGTGACTAGTTGCCACAGGTAATACTATCTAGGAGCCACTACCACAAGACATGGGCTACTGGTAGAAGCAAGGGAGATCGTCTTATCTGGAGCTGAGTTCAGACAGTAGTAGCAAGTCCCCGGTAATGGAGAGGAGTCTCCTGAGCAGTAGCCACATCAGAAGAGTTGGCAGAGCTGGGAACCAACACTCCCAGAATCCTGCCACCTCTGCTCCCGATGCACCAGCAAACCCACCGCTGCTGTTCCCAGAGACTTGCCACGATGACTGCCACTGCCCCCAAGCTCTGCTCCAGGTAAACCCTGCCCCCTAGCACTCCCTCCCATTCTCCTTCCCCATAGCCATTGTTGCCAGATGTAAAAATCAGCTACAGGCAAGGATCTGCTTTTCATTGGCTGCCCATAATATTTGCAGGTGACCAACAAGAAACAATTGCATAGCAAATTGTAAATGAGCATAATGACCTGCCGCATACTTGCTACCCAAATGGCTGGCTAGTGTTATATGAGATAACGCCCATAGGACAGCCAGGACTACTCATGCACAGTGGATATAACCTCCCTCCACATGGGGATAACTGCCAGGTTCCTCCTCCTTTATCCTGGCCTCTAGAAACCTGAGCCTCCCAGGAGTTTGCTACAGGTTGGCAAAAGTGCCGCCTGCTGACAGGGCCCCTTTTCTGTCCCTCCGCAATGGCCAGAGATTCAGAACAGAATCTTCAACATTGATTGGAATTGCTCCAGGTGTGAAGTACTACTCACGGTGACTTAGGATGGTAGACCTGCTCTAAGACATTATTGATTAATTTAAATGTATACTCCGCCTTTCCCCTCGGGGTGACTTACAATATATTGAAACATGTAAAGACATATACAGTTACCCCACCCCAAATGTCTAACCTCCCCTCCCCCCCCCACACACACATAAACTCAACCCTGTCGCTGCCTGCCAAACATAAAGGTCTTATCAGTTTTGGAAGGTGAGCAGGCTCGGGCTTAGATGACTCTCCAAGAGAAGGGAGTTCCATAATTGCGGGTTAGTCACTGAGAACGCCTTTCTGCGTGCCTTTGCTGTGGAAACTTAGTGGGCAGATGGTACCTCTAAGAGGGTGCTGACAGCTGACCTCAGAAGATGCGATGGGACATGAGGGGCGAGGCAATCTTTCAGATATTTGGCAGCAAAGACATTTAGACCACCCATGGAGAGGGGTAGGAGTCTATTCTAATTGGCCAACGTACACTTGGAGAAGAGAAGACTGAGGGGATATGATAGAGATTTATAAAATCTTGAGTGGAGTGGAACAAGTACATAGGCGGAGTTCTTCCGGGTGGTGAAGGGGCTGGTCAGCCCAGCCTCTCTCCACCTAGAAGTGAAGATTTCCCAGGCCCGCTGTGGTAGATTTATTGATTTTTCCCATAGATAAAATCACTCGCATTCACCAGGACTTCGCCGCTACAGTTGATACAGTTGGGGAACCAGAGGCTATGAATGCCCCGGCTTGTCCTGTTTTATGGGATCAATTTCAGTCAGTAACCCCTGCTGATATGTGGGACATTCTGGAGGCTGTTAGGGCCACAATGTGTGAATTAGATCCTTGCCCATCCTGGTTGGTTAAGGCCGCCAGAGAGATGTTGGGGTCGGTGCTGGCATGGGTGGTCAACGCCTTCCTTGAGGAGCACAGGGTCTCTAAAGGAGGCTGTGGTATGACCCTTTCGCAAAAAAAAATCACTTGACGCTGACGCCCTTGCCAGCTACCGACCTGTCTCTAACCTTCCTTTTTTAGGGAAGGTTATTGAGTGGCTCATGGCCCAGCAACTCCAGGACCATCTTGACCGGGTTGGTCTTTTGAATCCCTCGCAGTCTGGCTTTCATCTGGGATATGGCACTGAAACTGCATTTGTGGCCTTGGTTGATGACCTGCACCGTGCTTTAGATCTGGGACAGTCAACCCTTTTGGTCCTATTAGACTTGTCAGCTGCTTTCGATACCATTGACCACGAGATGTTGGTGACTCGTCTGTGGGATTGTGCCAGGGTGAGCGGGATTGTTCTTGAATGGTTCCGCTCGTTCCTGGCCAGAAGAACTCACTGTGTGGTACTGGGTGACTGTACATCATCTCCCTGGGATCTCATGCGTGTGATCCCGCAGGGTTCCATTCTGTCCCCTGTCCTGTTCAATGTGTATGTGCAGCCCTTGGGCGAGGTCATGAGAGGACTTGGAGCGTATTGTCATCAATATGCTGATGACACCCAGCTCTACCTCTCATTTTCAGCAGACTCAGGCCCCGCAGTCTCGTTGCTTACTCGATGTCTGGCAGCGGTGGGGGACTGGATTGAAAGTGAGCCGCCTGAAGTTGAATCCTGACAAGATAGAGGTGATGCTGGTGAGGAGGGCCGATGGAGTGGAGGCCCTGCCTTGACTCCTCAGGTTCACAGTTTGGGAGTACTCCTTGATTCGCAGCTCCGCATGGATGTTCAGGTGGCAGCTGTGGTGAGGAGTGCATTTACTAAACTACATCTGGTATGACGGTTGCGGCCATATTTCCCGGGAGACGACGATGAGGAGGGCGTTCTTGGTGGCCGCACGACGGCTGTGGAACTCCCTCCCAGTGGAGGTTGGCCTGGCCCCAGACCTCTCCTCTTTCTGACGATATTGTAAGACCCGGCTGTTCCGCCAAGCCTTTGGTGAGGGAGGAGGGTGAGGGTCGGGGGTTGGGTGGGTGGATATTGGGGGGGGAGAGGGATATTTTTGGTTTTAGCCTTACTATTGGTTGTTTAAAATGTTTTTATGTTAATCTAATTAAATAAATAAATATATCTCAGACTGCGACCTTGCCACCATCATCCATGCATTCATCACCTCAGGCCTTGATTCCTGTAATGAACTCTACATGGTGCAGAATGCGGCAACCCATCTCCCCATGGAAATGGGCCACCGAGAGCACATAACACCAGTGCTCCGTTCTCTGCACTGGCTGCCTGTCGCCTTCCAGGCCCAATTCAAGGTGTTGGTGCTTACCTATAAAGCCCTACACAGTCTGGGCCCCACCTACCTGTGGCACCGCCTCACTCCCCAGGTTCTGGAATGGCCGCTGCAGTCAGCCGGGGTTTGCCCTTTTGGAGGTTCCCCGTGTTGGGCGGAAAGCCGCATTGAAGAGGGTGTTCTCGGTTGCCACACCTCAGATGTGGAACCGGGGAGGCTCGTTTGGCCCGGGACCTTCCCTCCTTCAGGCATCAACACAGAACCTGGTTGTTCCACCAGCCGTTTGGTGAGGGAGACGGGTAAGAGGAGAGATGGTGTTGGGTTGGGCGGGATTGCTATTTTAATTGAATTTTTAGGTCTTTTTAAGTCTGTATGTTATATTTTACCCTGTATTTTTATACTGTTGTACACTGCCCTGAGCTGCCTTGGCAGGAGGAGGCGAGATAGTAAATCTTTTAATAAATAAATAAAACAAATAAATAGGGAACTTTTATTTACCCTCTCAAGTAGCACTGGAACTAGGGGACACTCCATGAAGCTAACTGGTGGCAAATTTAAAACATATAAAAGGAAGTATTTTTTCACTCAGCACACAGTTAAATGATGGAATTTGTTGCCAGAGGAGGTTGTCAGGGCCAGTAGTAGTATAGCTGAGTTTTAAAAAGGACTGGAATGTTCTTGGAGAATAGGTCCATTAACGGCTATTAGCCAAGTAAATTACGAGATGGGAACTTCTTATTGTCGGGAGTAAGAAGGGATTAGCAGGAAAAGGATTGCCCGTTGTGACTGCTGGTACTTATCCCATGCAACCAAATTTTGCTACTGTCGGAGACAGGATGCTGGGCATAATGGACCATTGTTCTGACTCAGTATGGCATTTCTTGTGTTTATTCCAGGCCCCACTGAAATTTTACATGCACAGAGGGCATTTTCACACAAGACACTCTCCACCCCCCCACCCCACCCATTATACATGTTGCAGGGCTGCAGTGTTGCCCTATTGATGCCCTGTAACATGTATAGTGGGTGGGTGGGTGGTGGAGAGCGTCTTGTGAGAAAATGCCCATAGTTTCCACATTTGCTCTTCCACAGTTACATATATATGTTGCATAGCTGCCCCCTCCAGTCCCCAAATATTTCCTGAAAGTTCTGAGTCCTAAACTAAGGAGAATGGTTATTATAAAGCAACACGCTGCAACGGGCAATAAATCTAAAGTGATTCATAAAGTCAGTGAAGTTGTGCAGCCTTCTGAGGAACAATCAAATTAAACAACTTGTTATTCTGGATTGAAAAATGGTGACTAGCTTGAAGGACAAAACGCCAATTGGCTTGAGCCCCATTGGTAATAATCATTTAAAACAAAACAAAAAAAACCTCCCTTGCCCCCACATGTCTCGCGGCGATACTTTAAGACGTCAGTAAAATCGTTTGCTGAGAAATGTGCTGATTGATAAGAAACATGCACTAAAGTGACCAAAAAGGAGACAGATAATTACCTTTTTATTTACAGCTTTAATTTTGATTTTACTCCTCGCGGTTTTTAATATCCTCTGGTAGGAATGAAAATAAAATTTCTTCTCTGCCTTTCAAGTTGAGTCTTTTTCTTCCTTGCCAGACTTTTTTGTTGTGTGTTTTTTTCTTTTTTCTTTGCCGTATTTCCTACTCAGCAGACTAATGTGGCTTCATTTGGTTTGCCTAGCTCTTCTAATCAACTATGTCAGTGTTGATGCCGCAGGAATATTTTCGGTCTGTTAAGGCCCAAACTTTGTAATAAACCATTGGCTCAGAAAAAGGACCCCTGAATTTCTGCAGTAAGGAGTAGAACTCTCAACTAATTAAAAATTTTAGTCGATTAACGACGGAGCTTTTGACCAATTAATCAATTGAAGAATTGAAATACCGCAGAACTTTACTACAGATATATAGAATAAAAATCACTGATCTTTTGGATTGCTGCTTTTAAGATTTTTAACTTAATTTTTTAATCTAAATTTTACAACGTTGTATAGAGGTGACACAAATAGATATTTTTAGATAGTTAACAAATAGATATAATATTTTTCACTATATTACTGTATTTTATGTTTAATTTTATATAGTTAGCCACCCCAAGCTGCTATTAGCAGGAGGGGTGGGGTATAAATATGTATAATAATAATATTTTGTGAAGGTATTATTCGTATGTTCAGATAACCATCCAAATATCTGAATAAGATCAACATCCCCAAAAGATACTCACATATATTTTGTTTTGTTTATTCAGTGTGTTTATTTTATTTTGGCACTATTTAATGTGATTGTGCATAAGTGATAAACCTAAGAAAACCAAACAAATCAAATAACTGAATAAACCAAACAGCCAGAATCCGAAATAGCCAAACCCGTAGGGGTGCGCAAAGGTTTTTTAGTTAACAAGGGCACACTCCCCCCTCGCACACGTGTGGGGGGGGGTTGGGGGGCTGCCCGTGGAAACACCACGGACGGTGGATGGGGGTGCGTGCGTGCGCTCTCCACCCAACACGCTCGATGCTCCGGGTGTGGAGATGGGTGGAAGTCCCATGGGTCCATGGGAACGCATGCCCGTGCTAACCCTCTCCCTGACTTGGCCCTTCTATCCCGACCGGGCAGGCAAGCTGGCTGCACAGCAGCAACTAACAATGGATTGCTCTTCATTTAACCTCTAGCAAGAAACTTAAATAAACCTCCCAGACTCCAAGTCTTCTTGTTACAAACGCCAACTCAAACGAAACATGGCGAAAACTGAATTCCTGATCTTCCCTCCCAATCCTTCCTCTCCCTCTTCCCTGTCAATTGCCATTGACGGGCTCTCCATCCTCCCTGTCCCCCAGACCCGCAGCTTGGGCTTCATCTTCGACTCGCATCTTACCTTCAAACCCTATATTGACTCCGTTGCCAATCTTGCCATTTCTCCCGCCACAACATTGCCAAGATCCACCCTTTTGTGTCTGTCTCCTCTGCCAAAACTCTCATCCATGCCCTAGTCATCTCACACCTCGACTATTGTAACCTCCTCCTCGCTGGCCTTCCCCGCTTTCCCCTTTCTCCCCTTATCTCTGTTCAAAACTCTGCTGCCAGGATCATCCACCTAGCCTGTCGCTTTGACCACGTGCAGCCTCTCCTCTCCTCTCTCCACTGGCTCCCTCTTCCTGAGCGCATTCTGCACAAGTTCCTTGTATTCACCTACAAAGCCCTTCACAACCTCGCTCCCACCTACCTCTCTGCCCTGATCTCCCTCCGAACCCTTGCTCGAGCACCCCACTCTTCCTCCATCCCCTCCNCAAAGCCCTTCACAACCTCGCTCCCCCCTACCTCTCTGCCCTGATCTCCCTCTGAACCCCTGTTCGAGCACTCCGCTCCTCTTCCATCCCCTCCCTCACCCTCCCACGCCTCCCCTGCTCCCCCAACCGCCTTCGTCCCTTCTCCCTCGCTGCCCCGCACGCCTGGAACTCCCTCCCTGCCTTCATCCGCCTGACCCCACCCTCCACACCTTCAAGTCCCTCCTCAAAACCCACCTCTTCCACTCCGCCCTTCCTAATCGCTGCTAACCATTCCCACCCAGGATTATTCCCCACCTGTTAACTGTAAACTCCCAACTTACTGCAGTCAAGCCAAGAACATGTACCTGAGTTCTCGCATCCTCATGAATGTTGCATCCCTTGTGTCTCCCTCTGTTCCCCCTTCCCTGTCGCCCCTCCCCCTGTCTCTAGATTGTAAGTTCTCGGGCAGGAACCGTGTCTATCTTATTCTTTGTAAAGAACCAGGTACATTGCTAGCGCTATATAAATGCTCATAATAATAACTTCGTGGTGCCCTTTCTAAATAGGACTGGGTAAGGCTTGCATAGTAACAGCACGGCTGTTGTATCTACATGCAAGGAACCTAGCTTAAGCCAACTTACATTGATTTAAATGAGTTTTCTTGACAAGAATCTGTGTAAGTTTTTAGGCCAGAGAATTTGAAAGTCAGTACAATAACAGCTGCACCAGGAAATGTTTGTGCCTAAAGCTCGGTATTTTCCGTGTTCAGTGGTTCCAAATGAGAGGGCATGTCTTCACTGGCAGCCCCACCTCCTGGACGGCCAGGGTTACTGCCGTTGGACTCCACGAGACCCTGACACCATGTAGCAAGGCTGCTCTTGGCCCATTGTTCTCTTTTTCCCCTCACATTTTCCCTGCACTGTCGCATGGTCCTGCTACCTTGCCCAGGGTTCTTCTGCACCTCACCAGCTCTGCCTCTCTACATCATTGCTTCTCTCTGGAAGGAGTGGCTAGGAAGAGTGAGGAGCAGCTGTGTATGCTTGCGTGAGCAAGGGGTAGCAAAGAGGGGTGGAGAGCTGGTGTGTCTGTGAAGGGGAGCAGGGGGGACGAGGAGGAATGGGGAGTAGATTTGAGGGGTTATGTTTGTTTTTGGTTGGTTTGTTTATGCAATCCCTCATGGCTTCATTTGGTTCAGCTCTCTCTTGTGTCAGTGTTGACAGGAGGAGTTGCTAGGGAGACATCAGGATTTGGGGTCAGCAGAAGCATTGCGGGCTGGGGTGTATGTGTGGGAGAGTGGGGAGCTGGTGTTTGTGGGGGAGCAGGAGGTGGATGGGAGAGGTGGGAAGATGGGGTTTGTGTAGGGGTGCAAGGGGTAGATTGAAGGAGAGGGTTACTGGGGGCTGTGGCTGCAGAAGGTAGTTGTGAGGTGTGTGTTGGCCCCAAGGATGGCTAGGAGGAGTGGGGAGCTGGGATGTGTGCGTGGCAGCTGGATATGGGGGAATGCTGGGTAAGAAAGCTTGGACACACAGATGTGCACTTCCTCTTCTTGGGCCGGATCCAAGCAGGATAGAGGCCTCAGTCACGCACTCCTAGGTGCTGTCAAAGGTGGCGGTGACAAACGACAACTGCAAGCCATTCTTGGGGACTCCAACACACTCAGTATCCGATGGCAGAGACGAGGGTATTCAATGGTGACAGGGACATCCCAAAAACTGAGGGGTGGCAGTGTCCTCCATGGTGAGAGAATAATAATAATGTTGTTTCTGTCTCACTCCCCTGCTAGGCACTTGGAGCACTTTACATAGGACAATTTAACACAATTTTTAATCTTCACAACAACCCTATGAGGTAGGTTAGGCTGAGAGAATATTGTGACTGGCCCAAGGTCACCCAATGAGTTTCTGGCTAAGGCGAGACTTGAACCAAGGCCTCCCACTATCTCCCAGTCCTGGTACTGCATACTTACCCACTACACCACACTAGTTCTCTGTGAAGAAGAGGAAGCTGTGAGGAGTTCTTCCTGCCTCCCCATTGTCACTATGGTCATGCTGAATGCCCTCGTAAGATTTGAAAGCACGAAGTATTCGTACTTTGCAAGTATTTGCCTTTTTCACTCCCCCACACACACATACCCCAATGAATAGATCTTTTCCCAACTAAAGAAATTGAGAGACATCTTCATAGGGTTTTGTGGAGAAAAATTACTTCTGGAATCCAATTTTTGGAGCTGTTTTTTATGCCCCTTGCTCAGTAACTTTGACCAATCAGTGAAGAAATGTTGGAACATTAACCAGACTCTCTCAAAATGAAGTTATTGTTAAGGGGAGGAGGGTCAACACTGAAAGAGTTCTAGGACCTGACTCTGATACTGTTTTTACACCAGGATAATGCTGTTGATTTCCTTGGAGTTACTTCTGATTAACATTGGTGTAATTCCATGTATCCCAGACCCTGCTGAAGAAGCTTTCAATATACTACTAAAAACTGGGCTTGGTTTAGTCAAGCTTGGCCTGGGTCCAGTCAACATGTGGTTGGATGCTCCTGGAAACCTTCCTGGCAACAATTGCTATACTTATAGGACTGTGAAGAAAAAAAAGGTTCAAGAAAATATCTATAAAAGGTGTAGCTGGCCGGGAAGCCTAGGTTTCTAAAGCCAAGAGCAACTGGGCTTTCATGTTCTCAAGTTTTGGAGTGAAGAATTGAAATAGTCTCTTGGCAGAGTGCAAAGGAAGCAGACAAACCAGCAATAAGAATCCCATCAGTTGTCCATAACTCAATGGATGGGCAAATCTGGTTAAATGTGGTGAAGTTAGGGGGGAAAAAACAAGTAGCTCTAATGGGATAGAAAACCACATGGCCTTACTAAGCTGTTTACAGACATAATTGAGCCTGGTGAACGTTTGAGTCAGGGAGCCCTCATCAGCGCCAACTAGTAATGACCAACGCTTAAACTGGAAGTAATGGGACACTTCAAATGTGCATTTGTTGGCAGTGCAATTAATAATATTGGTAAGGAAAACCTCTAGTATCTACACAACTGCTATGAAACAGTTGGTTATGGCAAACCGAAAGCCAGCCAGAAGGAAGAGATCAGGAAATGACTTAGAAGTCTGGCTACCATTTCTGCAGCTCTCAGAAAAACATAAGTCAGATGCACAGGAAGCTGTTAAATTAGAAAATGTCTTTTTTAGATAACTGGTGGTTAGAGGCTAACCCTCTTTATGGACGCGTAGCCCACTAAAATGGCAGGATAGTGTGTAAATTGCCCTCGGTGTCTGCAAATAACCTCTCTTGGAAAGTAGGAACAGATGAGAACGTCTTTTTGATAATAGCAACGTTGAGTGTTGCTGCAGATGTGTTTGCTCTGCTTTGTGTTGCTTCCGATTGATCTGAAATAATTTATTTTTTTAAAAAGATAAATACATTAAATCGGATAAGTAAGTTGGTAAGGAGAGGAATTTCATGAATTGCTGAAACCGCTTCCAGGCATGGAACAAACCGTGTTAACTCGAACAGAAAAACAATTCCAAAAACTTTGCCAGAAGGGGGGAAAGTCCCAGACTCAAGTGCCTGGAGCAGAATACTAGTGAGACAGAAGATGAAGCCAAACAATGACCAAAAGGAAGTGGGGAGGTTAAGAAAGCCATTCACTTAGAGCTGAGCCAAATGAAATCATTATATCGAGGGTGTGTCCTTAGCATTGCAACTTGGGAGATATTAAAAGGATACTTGAAGTGATTCACTTCCTCTTGCCAGGAACTGAGATGTCAGCTATGTGCACAAAATTGCAAAAATTACTCTGTAAATTCGTGGGTTTGCTTTGATCTACCAAATAGAGCGAGATCGATTAACTTTCCGGATTGTTGTTTTTATTCTCTTCCAACTGATGGGGGCACTGCTTGTGATGTATTCATCCACCGAAACAAAAGCATTTCTAGTCTCTATAAAATCATATATCCATTTAGTCCAGTTAACCCGGTATCCTGTTTTGAGAAGAAGCCAATAGACAACACTTTTTTTAAAAAGACATCTCCATACAGCCAGATGGCACGGACTCTACTCTAAACTGCTCTATTTGAGAGAGAGGAACTTTTTTCCAGTCCCAACAGATCATGATTTTTTTCACCCAGAGAGAGAGAACAAATAGTGTTCACAACTTAGTGTCTTTAGTATAAAATATGCAGGGATATGTTGTAACAGATTGGCAGATAAATACTTGGGTATGGATTTCCAATATGCCCACAAGTACTTTTTGTTTGGCTGGGGAAACCGAACGCTATTTCCAGCAACAACAAAGCAGTCACTTCTGTCAGTGCAAATTTTCTTAGTAAACAGTTTGCCATGTTGAAGCTTTATAAAGTGCTGTTCATACTACTCAAGAGCCAAGAGCCCCAGCCTCCAACTTTCTGGTGCTGACGACATAACCTCCCAACAACTCTGTTTAGGAGGGTCGGTCCCTCTTTGAGTCTCAATCCCACTGTCCCTCTTTCAGGGGGTCAAAGTCCCTGTTTCAGGAAAGAGGAAAAGACTCTGCATCCAAGCTTCAGGCACCAATTTCCTGGTTGCCTCTCAGGAAAAGCACTTGAGAGGACCAGTTCCATACCACTCATAAAATCATGAGTGGGGTGGAACTAATAAACAAGGAACAGTTATTTACCCTCTCAGCTACTCCTAAAACTAGGGGGACACTCCATGAAACTCATGGGTGGCAAGTTTAAAACAAATAAAAGAAAATATTTTTTCACTCAGCATATAATTGGGCTGTGGAATCTACTACCAGAGGCTGTGGTAAGGGCCAGTACTATAGCTGAGTTTAAAACAGGTTTGGACAAGTTTCTGGAAGGTAGGTCCATTAGCAGCTATTCGCCAGACAGAATCAGGGAACATGACGTGAGCTGCGGGAAAACACCAGGGAATGGATTCCCCATTGTGACCTGTTGGGTGCTTCTCCCAAGCCACCGTGACTGGCCACTGTCAGAGACAGGATGCTGGGCTAGATGGACCATTGGTCTGACCCAGTATGGCACTTCTATGTTCTTATGAGGACAATGGGGAGATGATGGAATAACAAGAAACTCACACCGCTTTTAAACAAGGCACTAAAAAGCGCCTCCTGAGCCCCGTGTTGAGAGAAAAGCCTCACAGGAAGTGTTTACACGCTCCCCACACTGCCAGAAGTGCTGTGCTTTCCGTTGCCGGCAGCGGCGGCGGCTGGAGATGCGGTTCTTTGAAGAGGCGCGTTCTCAAAGCCTCATTTTTCAGGCTTTCAGAACACGCCTCTTCAAAGCACCGCATCTCCGGCCGGCAACGGAGAGCACGTCACTTCCAGCAGCGTGGGGAGCGTGTAAACACTCTTCCCTGCGTGGCTTTTCTCTCAACGCAGGGCTCAGGAGACGCTTTTCAGCGCCTCATTTAAAAGCGGTGTGAGTGGAAGGAGGAGAGCTGCTTTACGCGGCTGGAATGCTGGGAGGTGTGCGTAAAGCGTGTGACAGGGTGTTTTTAAATGAGCATGGCTGGGGGGCGCGGTCCCTAGCCGCTGAGTGGCACTTCTGCGGAGCACCCGCTCAGCTAGAGTGCGTGTGGAGTGATTCTAATGGGCAGCTCCTACCGCGGCAGCCACCATGCACTTCCCCTGCCATGGGAGAGGGGGAAGCGTGCCAGGCTGGCCTTTGAAATTCACATGTCCCAGCATGAGTTCTGGGGAACCAGGCTCCTCAGCACTCAGGGTCAGTTCCTATAACTTTATTTATTTATTTTTATTTTTAAAAAACATTTTCTGCCCCGCCCCTCCTGCCACAGGCAGCTCGGGGCTGCTTACAAATATTAAAAACAATACTTAAAACAACATTAAAAGTAGGACAAAATCACATCCCACCCCACCACCAGCAGCACCACCACCATTACCCATCTCCCCCGCCAAACGCCTGGCGGAACAGCCAGGTCTTACAACTTTTCCAAAAGGAGGAAAGATCCGGGGCCAGCCAGGCCTCCACTGGGAGGGAGTTCCACAGCCATGGCGCGGCCACCGAGAATGCCCTCCCTTGCGTGGCCCCCCGAAAAACCCAGGGGACCTCAAGCAGGGCACCCTGGATGACCGCAGGGGCCGATCCAGGACCCGGGGAGTGAGGCGATCTCACAGATAGGCAGGGCCCAGACCGTTTAGGGCTTTATAGGCCCAAACCAACCCCTTGAATCGGGCCCGGAAAACCACCATCAACCAGTGCAGAGAACAGAGCGCTGGTGTAATGTGCTCCCGGTGGCCCAGTCCCACTAAGAGACGGGCCACCGCGTTCTGCGCCAGCTGCAATTTCCAAGCCTTCACCATGGGTAGCCCCACGTAGAGTGCGTTACAGTACTAATCTGGAGGTGATGAAAGCATGGATGACAGTGGCCAGGTCCAAATCTGAGACAAACGGCCGAAGCCATCGTACCAGATGTAATTGGCAGAAAGCACTCCTCGCCACAGTCTCCACCTGGAGATCCAGACAGAGCTGCGCATTGAGTAGCACCCCCCAGACTCCGTACCTGGGAGGCCAATGGGGGGCAGACCTCCATCAATAATGGTGGCCGCCAACTCCATCACCATCGTGACTTGCAAAGGCTGTCTCCCCCGCTCACAGTGCCTATGAGTGACAGACCAATCTGCTGGCATGACTGGCTGCCGCTATTCATATGGGCGGGGGATGTGTGGCCGCCAGTTGCCATGCACCTTTTTGGCTTGCCCCGCCCAGAGCACTCTGGATTTCTCAGTAGTGTTATGTGAGTGGCCATGAGTGGGTGGTGCGTGGCTCACGGGAGTGCACAGCCTCTTGTTCCACCTTCAGAGAAGTGGTCAGATGAGTGGCTCCTGGGTGGCCTTGCATGAGATAATCTTATTTTAAAACACTGTTAAGTGCAAGATGGTATTGACCAAGGGAGCAGGACATTCCATCTTTGTCTACCGGATATATTGTGGGATATGTGACAATGGGGGGCGGGGTATAGCTCAAGTGGTAGGAGTGTGAGCTTTGCATGTGTAAGGTCCCAGATTCAATCCCCGGCATCTCCACTTCAGGACCTCTGGCAGCACGCCTGGGGGAGGTCTCTGCTGGGGGCTTGGAGGGGTCTCGGGTAGCACGCCAGGATGGCCTCTGCCAGAGACCCTGGAAGAGCCGGATTTGGACCCGAATTTGAAGCCCCTGCTGCCGTGTCAGGTTGTGACAATACTGGGCTAAGATGGACCATTGGTCTGACTCAGTTAGGCAGTTTAGTTTAATGTGCAGTTTAGAATGGGGAAGGGCATCTCCCAACATTAGGCAAATCAATTTCATCCATGGTATAATTCCATTGACTCAACAGAAGTTCAAATTTATTTCAGAGTAATTGCAATCAGAGTGAGGTTCTTGGAGTGCTCATGTGAGATTTGGGGTCTTAAAAAGGGAATCTATACATGGCTGTGAATTTGGGAAATAGCTTTGACTTTTTCCACTTATTCCCAAATATTGTATTTGGGGAGTATATATGAGGGAAATGAATTTCTTCTAACTGTCTTTCAATAAATTCCCATTCAAAAAAGAAGGAATTTGAAGTAAGGAAGGTATGTGGGAAAAGCCCACTTGTGCTTATGTCAAACAAGTTCATCAACATCTCATCCATATAGAAAGATACCCATTTTTTTGCATGATTGGGCTCACAAGCTAAGTTATGTATCTCCCCATTATCAAACATAACTTCCTGTCGTACAACTTAGAAGGGGTAATTCTTGTGTCTAATGAAATCTTTCCTATTTCCTCTTCTGTCCTCCTGCACGCCAACCCAGCTTTCTACCTGCAGCTCAGGAGAATGTCTCACTCCGGAGGAAAAACTCAGCCAGGAGAATAACATTGGTCAAACAGGAAATTCAGTTTCTGCTGCTAAAATGTTTAAAAGCAAAAACTGCGCACACGCAAGTTGGGGTTTGGGAAAGAGCAATTCAAGTAGGGAAAACAGATACGGGATTTAAAGTAATGAAATGCTACTGACGTGAAGCAACATGCTTACACCCTAACTGCTGTTTTCCTGTTTTCAAACAGGGTGTCCAAAAGGTACCTATGGTCCATACTGCCAAAAGGCATGTAAATGCCTGAATGGAGGCGGTTGTGATACCATGTCAGGAAGCTGTGACTGCCCTCCTGGCTTCATCGGAGCTGACTGCAGTAAAAGTGAGTCTGTGCTACCCAAGAAAAATGTGCCGCTAAATCTACACGCCACCAAAGTAGTACTGTGGCAAAATAGACTTGTTGAGGGTATCTAGGATAACATAACTTACCTGCATCAAATCAGTAGGCAGGTTATTGCAGAGCCTGACCCAGGCCCAGTAGTAATGCTAGATGCCAACTTTGCAAAAATTCTATTGCAAAATACTATAGTTTGTGTGTGTGCGTGTGTGAAATAGAAGCCTCTGCTCAAAGCACTTCTTGAACCAGATGTGAATGGGAAAGCTACTCAGATATCTGAAAAATCAGCTCAGAAATCATCTGCCCAAAAAGTATCTACTCAGAAATCTGAGACTGGTTCAGTACTGTCCTCAACATTACACTCCAAACATTTGTTACCAGCATTGCAGCTTCTCTTTTGAATCACCTGGGATTGCAGAACTCCTGCCCTGCTAAGAATTATATGCTTCAGCATATAGCCCTTCTGCCCTGGCAGGCAGCTAGCAAAGGTCACAGGCCATTTGTGGCTGGAGGGCTAGTGCTGGGGATTGATTTGGTTTGCTTTTTTCACAAGGCTTGCATTTGTAATGTTTTCTTTTTAAGGGGGATATGGGATGAGACGGTCGTGACCTCCAGGGGAAAGAACAGGGGGAGTTTGTGCTGTTGAGTTTGACGTTGCATTTGAGTTTGTGAGTTTAAGTTTGTGACAGGCGGGAGGAAGGGGTGTAGCCTGAGTGGAAAGGTTAGGGTGAGACTCCTCCATGTGAGAGAGTAAGGAGCAGGAGGGGTGGGTGAGATAATTGGACATGCGGGTTGGAGAGTGGTGGGATTTTGTTGTGTGTATTGTAACTGAGATGGGGGGGGGACAGTTATAATTATTGTAAGCCATCCTGAGCCACTTCTGGAATAGGATGGGGTATAAATATAAAAATAATAATTTTGTTAAGTTTTCTAAACACTAAGCACAGCATGAAAGCAAATATGCACTCCATTTTGTGGCACTTGTGCCTCCTAATTGCAACTTCAAGCATATGAATCTACAAAGATTGTCTTTAAAAATTCCCACAGTTGCCACATTAACTTGACCTGGGAATTCGTTAGGGTATTCCATAGGCATACAGAGTACTGTGGGACCGTATCCAGTTAGGAACAATGTCTCGAGAGCAATCACTCTGTCTCTCTACCTTAGCATTAGAATGTGGTGTGGAGCCTTTATCGTGAGGGTGAACACATGAATAGTCCAGTTGAAGCTCATGGGTGTATTCACGCTCACCAGGGTAAATAAAATTTACACTATTGATTTGCCCCTCCAAGTTTAATATATTTCCACAACATTTTCTGTGCTTGGAAAATGTTACAAAACCCCCAAGTTCTAGGGGTCATAACAGTTGAGCATCCAAGGGTGGTAATGTGTCTCCAGAGAGCCTCATCTAGTTGTAACTTGGGGAGGGGGGCTTTTAGACATGCAAAAAAGGCTTCATGAACAATAGCTGGTGGTAATCCAGTGAGAGTGTTCAGGGCCAGCCCCAGGGTTTGTAAGGCCATGTGCAAAGTTTTGGTGCGGGACCTAATTTGCATAATTAGGCCCCACCTAATTATACAAATGTGTAAATTTACATAAAATGTACTCCTGGACAGGAAGGATTCCCATTCTCCACCCTTCCTAGCGGCCATAGACAAGCATGGCCTCCCAATGCTTCCAGCTTCCCCAATGCTCCCCGCCTCCACCTCCCCAGCCAAGCGTCTACCACCACTCCCCAGGAGTGATTCCACTGCAGGGGGGCAGCCGGGTGTACAGTGAGGCAGGCACAGAGAGACTGACTGCGTCCGCTGCCTTACTGGGGGAGGGGGTGAGCTCAGCCAGCCTGGCCTCTAGGGCCTGTTGCTTCTTGCTGCCGGTGCCACCTGTGCCTTGTGCACACATGCAGTGCGACCAATCTAGAGGTGCTGCTATCACACACACAAGACACCCAAAATGCAGCTAGCTTATTAAGCTCATTATGCCATGAAAACAGACACATATAAATATATATAACCAGTTCAGTTGTGCCCCCATAATCAGTTCACGCTGCCCCCACCCATAACCATTTAATTTGTGCCCCCGGGGCAGCGTGAATTAATTGTATAGGGGGCACAAATGAACTGGTTATGGGGTGCGGATTTAAAGACAGTATTCCTGTTAGCAATAACTTCATTAAGAAGAGTTAGTGAAATAGCAGCCATAATAATCTCAGAACCATATTTGCAGATTTATCAGGATAGAATAGATATTGCTTTACATCCTAAATTCCTACCTAAGGTAATATAAGTAAGAAAGTTGTGAGAATGTGGCCCTTTTTACACGGGCCTCTCCCACCAGTGAACACGCAGATTTCTGTGTGTTCATGGGTGGGGGAGTCCCATGTGAATGACGCAGTGCATGCACCCATGGTGAGTGGGGGTGCATGCACACCCGCCTAACACGCATCCCAACTCTCCCACCACTCGTCCCCAAGCATGCAGAAACCGGGGGAAACGGCAGTTACTCCGGGGGATGCGTGTGAGGCCGTCTGCATGCCTTGCCCACGCACCAGCATGCCCACAGAACCCCCACCCGGCGGAGCCACGTAAAAATGGGCTGTGAGAAGCCATTCGAAGAAGAACACATGGTTGCTACCTTGTAAACTAGGTTCTTTGAGGTAGCTTCGAACAATCTCACAACACCGCCCTTCCAGCCCCACGTGGAATTTTTTTCTTATATTTCTAGAAAGGGTTGGAAGGAACGGTCATTCTGAGGGGGAGACTGCTTTTTATACTAGAGGAGCTCGACACAATCATGTGGTCTATTATTTGAATAGGGTGAGCATGCACAGCCCAGTTGTGAGAATATTGGGAGCTTTCTCAAAGAACCTTCTTTACAAGGTAACAACCTTCTGATCACTCACATGGGGAGGAGCTGTTTGTAAACAAACAGCTGTATCTCCCAATCTGATCTGTGTCCCGGTGTCCCCGCTGCTGCTAGGAGGCAGAGGCAGGTGAGGGAACTGTACCATGTGGCAAAGCGGTGGTATGAAGAATTGGATCCAGAAGATTTTGCCACAGCTGTACCACATGGTAAGCATCTCAGACATCATAACAACTACATTGGGTGTAAACAGACGGAGGGCAGCACCAGGGGTGCCCCCGTCATCCCCTGGGTTGGCCAGTCCATCTAAAGAGTTCCGTCCAGATATTGAAAGTGGGTCAGACTGTGGTTGCTCCCAGGCAGCCCCACCGGTGGCATTCCGGAACATTCAGGAGCACACCACGCAGAGAAGGCCAGCCAGTTGGCTGGCTGGCTAACCAAAACCAGGGCAACGGCCAAATGTGAAGCTGTTGCCCATCTGTTGGGTGGACCCATGCCGCAGCTTCACGCCCGTCTGTCCATTGCCCCGGTCAGCACCATAGAGTCACGGGTCCCAGCTAGAGCACTGGTTGAGTGCCTGCAACGCTATGGTGCGGGGCACATGGCCAGGCTGTGACCCAAGGACACTGCTGGTCTGTCTAAAGCGGACCCATGAAGAGCTGGGATGGGCAGGGTTGGGTCCCTGGAACAGCTCTGGGGGCCAGCAGGCTCCCCATCCATCTAAAAACACCCATTGTGTCTCCTTCACTGGAGCTGTTGTCCGTGGGTGGATTTTGTATGTCTGAAAATACTTTGAGCTTTCCTTGTGTATCTTATGATACAAATGCTAATGGGGTATTTACTGGCCTTATAGCATTGTAAGTAACCACAAAAACGTAAGTACGTCCTTCAACACGTTTTGGAATTCTGACATGTCATCTATCCATGAAAGACCAGATCGGTACCCTGGGAAAGAATTAAATTTAGTTGAAATCAAGAACAGCTAATTGCAAGGAGTTCCATTTCATTTGTGATGGGGTTTTCATACTGGATGCTTTAGAAGAAATTCCAAGTGTCAAGTAAAATTTCAGTCGAACGAAGCAAGCAAAGCTTTAAATGTGTTTCTTCTCCTTGTTTTTTAAACTACTTTCTTCAGATTCAAAAGCACGCTGAATGAGGCTCAAAGGATTCTACTTGATTAAAAAGAACTGCTTTATATTACAAAGCAAAACATGGTTTGGGGTAGCCAGATTGTTTAATAAAAATAATGTGTGTTTTCTCTAGCTTGTCCTGAAAGTCGCTATGGAAAGGATTGTACCTTGTGGTGCTCCTGCGGTAAAGGACACTGTGACCCAGTGACTGGCAAATGCTACTGTCCACCTGGCCAAATTGGACCCCGTTGTCAGCAAGGTAACGCAACAGGTTCCAAGGTCAACCACAAAAAGAATTTGAAATGTAAATAGAGGGACGTTATTTGTAATCACCTGGGATTCTAGGATCTGCAGTGCTGTGCAAAAACACCCAGAAGGAATTATTATTAAGCGTTTATATAGCACCAACAGCGTGCTGGTGCTTTACAGTTGTTGTTAGTGGAGACAGATCACTGCCCAGTGAGCTTACAATTGAAGGTGAACAAGGGCAAGGGGAACACAGGGAGAGACTGACACACCTATTCCCATTTTACAGATGAGGAACTGAGGCTGAGTGGTTATGACTTCCCAAGGCCACCCAGGAAGTTCATCGCTTGGGTAGAATTCAAACTTTGACTTTCCAACTCCAACTTCAGCACCCTACCCACTACACTACATCTGGTTTAAAAACTATACTAAATAAAAAAATTATGTCCAGATCATCGACAGTAGTATCAATCATAAGAACTTGACTGAGGTCAGTAGCAGCACACTGATGTCTTTCGGGGATCTGGCTCAATAAAGGAATCGAGCCTTTTCCACATTGTATTTAGAACATTGATTCTTCCATTCTAACCTTGGTCTTGCCTCTGGTTACATGCGTTGTGTGATGCTTTTGGATAAGGCGAGCCTCACCCCACAATGCAGTTGGCTATTTGTGCAATGATGTGGATGAAGAGAAGAGGAAATTCTTTTCTGACCCTTGTGGTGATCCACTCATGACACAGTGCATGGAGTATAAATCCCCTTCCTCCTATCAGCCCCAACACCTGTATTTTTACAGTAAAAAGGCTCAACCGCAGATATTTTATGTGGCTTATCCAAGAAGCATCAGACCAGGAAGTAGAACCAGATCCCCAGACAGCCTTTAACCATCAGATAACATAGTTCTCTTGTTTATTTAATCTGTTTTATTTTAATCTGTTTATTTTATCTGTTTTAATGCCAACAGTCAGCCCTTTTACTTTTCTGAGTTTATCTTTGTGCCCAGCATGGGTTGTGCTTAATTCTTTATTCCAGAGTTCCTTCATCCCTGGCTCTCTCTCTGTAAAGGGGATGACCTCAAACCACAGGCTGGTGAGGAAACACTTGGTTGGAGAGGATAAGAAGAGTTTGCTAGTTGAGTTCTTGGCTAGTTTGTTCTGTTCCGTGTTTTGAGGGTGTGCTTAGTTGTGGTTTAGGCTGTAGGGTTTATTTATTGCTGGGGTTGTGTTTTGTTTTGTTTTTGTTTTTTGGTTCTTTAGGGCTTTTTTCCTGTTTAGGGTTTGTCTTGTCATTGTTGTTTTTTCTGGTAAATACCAGCTGGGTGGGAGAGGAGTCTATGCTACATAAGCATTCAGGCTTTTAGTGGCTGGTGAGGCAAAGGAGCTGGGAGGATAAGGAGAGTTTGCTATTTGAGTTAGCAAGCAGAGGCAGCTAGCAGTAGATTGTTCTTTGGATCTTGGTTCCTAGTAACTTCGCAGGCAAAAAGACTAGAAGCCCACAAACAACAAGAACAATGGCTACTTCAGTGGAAGCTGAGGGGACCTGTGGAAGAATGGGGACCAAGAAAATGGTTGTCTGTGGAAGTTGTGGGATGTACATCATCCTTGACTGTGGACCAGAAGAGCCTTATGTGTGCATGAAATGTCCACTCATCAGCCACATGAAAGATCCAGGGTTTGGAGATGCAGCTGGAGACGCTTATAGAGTCTCAAAGGGACCTGAAAGAGCTTGTTAAGCCAAGAAGTGAGGAGATTACATCATGAACACAAGATTTCCAAACACTGTCTGAGCAACAGGAACAGGAGAGAATACTTCTACAGGAAGACGATGACCCTTGGAGGAATTTGACCATGAAGAGAGGCAAAAGACGAGCTAGTGAAAAAGAGAGGAGAGCTGAGGAACACTTTTTCTGTTTTAGGGAATGATGCAGAGACGCAGATAGAAGTTAGAGCTGTGAAAAAGAGGAGGGAAGCTAGTCCCAGTAGAAGAAAGGAAGAAATGACAGAGCAAGTCAAAGGGTGAAAACAGATATACGGGCGTTGCAGCGGTTAACCAGTCCGGCCAGGGCAGGAAACAGTGGCCGCCACTCTCTGGGTCAGGGCACCAGCCAAACATGCCCATGGCCAGAGAGCCGTCCTGCCCCCCACCCTCCATGATGGGCTGTGGTCCAGGTTGGCCCACATGGGCAGCCCTTAACCCAGAATGTGCACTGGGGATCATCCGGGAGATGAATTCCAGGCTAGCCACCCACCCGACCCAGGTCAGTCCCGGGTCAACATCTGGGAACTGGAGAACAGACATGCAGGTGGTTCCTTGGCCCAGGCAAGCCATGGCAGGTCCGTGTTGCAACTGTTTTCACACAAAGATAGGAGTTCAAGGAAAAATGAAGATACAGAGGAGGCAAGAGGATCTGTAGACAAGGAGGAGATGAAAGAACCTCAGAAGAAACAAGTCACCATTTCCAGGCAGAGAAGAATGGTGGTGGTTGGGGATTAGGCATGTATTTGCCAACCTGATCCAACATCCTGAGAGGTGTGTTGTCTACCTGGAGCCTGAACTAAAGACACCATGGAGAGAATGGCTCCTCGAATCTTCTGACCATTCCTTGCTGCTGCTAATTTACATGGGAACAAACGTTGATATTGCAAGGAATAACACTGAGAAGGTCAAATATGACTTTGAGGCTCTAGGAATAAGCCTGAAGGAGATGAAGGGAAAGATGATGTTCTCCTGTTGTGTTACCTTGCATTGTAAACCTTTCATTTTATTGTCCACCACTACCCCCAGATCCTTTTCCTGAGTAGTAACTCCTAGCTTAGTACCCAGGATTGTGTATGCATAGTTTGGATTATTTTTCCCTACGTGCATCACTTTGCACTTGTCCACATTAAATCTCATTTGCCATTTAGATGCCCAGGCACCCAGTGTCATAAGATCCCGTTGCAGTTCCTCACAGTCTGCTCGTGTTTTAACTACCTTGAATAACTTGGTGTCGTGTGCAAATTTGATCCCCTCACTCTTAACACCCTTTTCCAAATCATTAATGAATACATTAAACAGCACCGGTCCCAATACAGATCCCTGAGGCACACCACTTTTTACATCTCTCCATTGTGAAAACTGACCATTTAGTCCTACCCTTTGCTTTCTATCTTTTAACCAGTTTCTGATCCATAGTAAGACACTACCTCCTATCCCATGACTTTTTAATTTTCTCAAGAGTCTCTCATGAGGGACCTTATCAAATGCTTTCTGGAAATCCAGGTACACTATATCTACTGGGTCTCCCTTGTCCACATGCTTATTTACACCCTCAAAGAATTCCAACAGGTTAGTGAGGCATGACTTACCTTTACTAAATCCGTGTTGACTCTTCCCCATTAAGCCATGTTTGTCAACATGCCCTGTAATTCTGTCCTTAATGATGGTTTCCACCATTTTGCCCGGCACAGACGTCAAGCTTACTGGTCTGTAGTTTCCAGGATCGCCTCTGGATCCCTTTTTAAATATCGGGGTTACATTTGCCACCCTCCAGTCCTCGGGTACAGTGGCAGATTTTAGTGACAGGTTACAAATTACTAACAGTAGGTCTGCGATTTCATATTTGAGTTCCTTCAGAACTCTGGGGTGAATGCCATCTGGCCCTGGTGACTTGTTAGTATTCAGTTTGTCAATTTGCCCTAGAACATCCTCCAACGTCACATTGATTTGTAACAGCTCTTCCAATTCCTCGCCCACAAAGCAAGGATCCGGCGTGGGTACCTCCCCAAAATCCTCCGCAGTGAAGACCAATGCAAAGAACTCATTCAGCTTCCCTGCAATGTTCTTATCCTTCCTGAGCACCCCTTTTACTCCCTTGTCATCTAATGACCCAACTGACTCCCTAGCAGCCTTCTTGCTTTTGATGTATTTGAAAAAGTTTTTGTTGCTTGTTTTCGCCTCTTTAGCAAGCCTTTCTTCAAAATCTCTCTTGGCCGAACACTTTACATTTATGTTGCCAGTGTTTATGCTCTTTCATATTATTTTAATTGGGACTAGCCTTCCATTTCTTAAAGGATGCATTTTTTGGCTCGAATAGCCTCCTTCACGTCCCCGTTTAGCCATAGTGGAAGACGTTTGGTTTTCCTGCTTACTTTTTTAACTTGCGGAATGCATTTAATCTGGGCTTCCAGAAGGGTGCTTTTAAACAGCCTCCTTTTAAACAACCTCCATCCCTTAGAAGGCTGCTGTGACCACACCCCTCTTGCTCTCTGCCCCAATACTTAACCCCACCCCAGCTTCCTGATTGGTGTTATGTCATTGGGCAACACTTGTGTTTTGAGCGTAATCCAGGTTGTGTAATAACAGTCTTGCAAGGAAAATTTCCTCTACTCATTGCTTTCCCCCGTTGCTTCCATCCGTCCATGATGCTGATTTTTTAAATTTTTTATTTATTTACCATAGCATGTCCCCAGGGATCCTATGGCCCCAATTGCCTGCTGAAATGTATCTGTCAAAATGGCGGTATCTGCCATCCTGTGGATGGAGTTTGTGCTTGTGGACTTGGCTGGACAGGAAGTTATTGTGAGAAAGGTAATATCTCATCTCTTTCTTCCCTCCCTACCTGTGTCAAAAGCAAATTTTGTAATATACTGTAACTAGCATTGCTTAATAACATTGAATGCAAAATCCTTTATGTGTTGTACTACCAGATAGACCTTTTAAGTGACTCGCAAAGATATTCAGTTATGACAGTGGAGAAGCTACACTTGTAGAAAAATTATAAATAGACAGGCGGCACATGGTCCGCAATTTTACAATCTATTTTTATCCTTAACTTATTTTACATGTAATAGCTTGTACTATGTTACACTAAGCTCCTTCCGCTCTGATGAGAATTTACATAATAATTGCCATCTAAATTGCGGTTGCCATGTTGGTCCCAAATAACAATGAATGTTAGTCATCCATTTGTGTGAATGCATAAATGAGAAACAGTTCATTCCTTTTGCTTTGTCTTAGTTTTCCAGTAAAAATATTGATTTAGGGGGAAAACTCTTAAAAGGCATCATTTTCTACATATCCTGGTGTCAAGGACCGAGGTGTGGGAGGTCATGCCTGCCGGTTAGAGCAGGATCAGGGCCAGAGATGAGTTGCGGCAGGATCAGGGCCTGAGATGAAGTTCCAGGAACATAGTGAGGTACAAGGTGGTTGGTCAAAGCCAGGAGTCAGTCCAAACTAGCAGCTGTGCCAAAGGGCAGTCTAAATGTAGTGTCCGTATCCAAGCAGGGGGAGGGGAGGCAAGCTAAAAGTCAGTCCAGGGAGAAGGAAGGAGTAGTGACTTGGATAGAAGGACAGCTGTGCAAGCAAGCTGGAGGAATGCAATTGAAGGACCACTTCAGGGGTGAGGATCCTGTGTGGCTGGCAGGGTTCAAGGAGAAGGTGGCACCAAGAAACACTGAGCAGCTGGGTCCTGGGAAGCAGGTCAGAGGCAATAAGGTATAGACATGTCTGAGGCTTGCTAACACAGGTGAGATTGACCAACCTGCAGTAGCCATTTCCTGCCACTCCTTTATAGGGGCTGCTGCCAGGCTGGGCCAATCAGGAGATGAGGCGTGGCCAAGAAGCCTATAAGGCTCAGCTGGGTGTGGCAGGCTGGGTTTGCCACAGCAGAAAAGACTCCACTGGAGAGCACATCCTGGGAAATTAGTTATACCTTTTTTCTGTCCATAAAATTCCCAGGGAAAGGAAAATTCATAAATGTGAAGGAAAGTAAAAAAAATTTCCCCAATCCCATACCTTGCCGTGAGAGAGATTTCTCACATTGGCCCTTTTCAAACGAGCCATGGTGGGTGAGGGGATGAGTGTGTGCCGTGGCGCCTGGGCGGCCGTCACACGGTCGCACACCAACCTCCACGCACGGAGCCATTGCCGTTTTGGCCGACGGCTCTGTGTGTTGCGATGGGTGGAGCGCGAGAGCGCTCACGCACACACCCTCGCCCCGCACCCATTCCCAGATGTGCATGGGGAGGCGTCTCATCTGAAAAGGGCCATTGTTTTATTAAATGTATCCCCACTGGGAAGAATTTCATTTTTGCCCAAAAGAAGACAAGTTTCATGGGGGAGAAGGGATATGCAACAATGATTTCTCTTTAAAGTACCTTGTGACATTGGTGGGTTTTTTTTCAGTATGAGAAATGTAATAATAAGGGGTATATATGATATATATACATATATATGTGTATGTTAATTTCTCCTCCCAGAATGTGCCCCTGGTAAATATGGCTCCGACTGCCACTTAGACTGTTTGTGCCACAACAATGGAACGTGTGACAGATTTACTGGCTGCTGTCATTGCGCAGAAGGTTACTATGGACACTCCTGTGAGCACAGTAAGTAGGCAAACTTCTCAGAATCAAGGGCACAACCTTGTGTCAGGGATCAATGCCAGTGGGTCCTCCTTGTATGAGTTAAGGACCTGAATCTGTGCTCAATTAAAAAATGTCTATCTTTATATGACCCCAGCCCCCAAGGCACCTTATGCACTTGCTTATGTTTAAACACCTGAATGATATCAATGGGGCAGCTCCCAGTCCTAAAATTATATTCAAACTTTTGCACCTGATAGAATTGGGATCCATAGAATTGGCTATTCGTGGCTTGCTTCTTGTGAGCATAGCCAGACAACACCCCACTGGCTTACAACACGATGTATCATTTTTCTATGTAAATATTTTTTCCCTAAAGCCAAAATAATATTCTGATACTTTTATTATTTCTCAGCCTGCCCTCCTGGATTTTACGGTCTCAACTGTCTTCACGCTTGTGACTGTAAAAATGGAGCTACCTGCAATACAGTGACAGGACAGTGCATTTGTCCTGCAGGCTTCCAAGGTGTCCAGTGTGAAAAAGGTATATGTCAGTGTGTGTGCACGCGTGCATGTATAAAATCTGAAACCGGTCACAGATTTATTCTTTTCAGGTATTATCTGCTTTTCCTTCATGTACTTGAACAATGTCTCCAATCTGAACAGATAATCACATGTCAAATATTATCATGGAATCCAAAGAGTCTAAGATTCCTTAGAGTCCAAATTTTTATCTTTGGACTCTAAGGAATCACACTTTCAAGCATTTCTCTGTTATCTGTTGTTTGGAACCATCTAGTTCAGTATCCTTTTCTGATACCTGAGCCAACCCCTTCCTCTGTTTTGAAAGGATATATGAAAATGATGAATTACTATATTTGATATTTAAATAATAAAATAGAACATAAACATTGCCAAACTGGGTCAGACCAATGATGCCATTATATTTCCTCCAATAGTGTCTATAACAAACTGGTTCAGAGGAAAGTGGTGGGGGCAAGGGAGAAGAAAACATTTATAAAATAGTTTGCCCATCCATAAGGAAGTTTCTATAAACCCTCACTAATTAGTAATTGGCTTATGTTCTAAAACACAAATCTGTTTTGAATCCCTACTTCTGCCAGGGAATTCCACGGGGTAATTGTTTTTGTTTTCTCTTAAATCTAAATTTAGAACATTAAATTTATAATAACTGTTGAGTGTTCCACAATATTTATGTTTTCATTATTATTAATAGGGCTTAATAATGTGAAGCACATTACAAATGTCTTCATTAAGATGATAACCTAGATTCTGTCTGCTAGGCTGTAATAGTGGGAGGTTTGGAGATGGATGTCGGCATCTGTGTAACTGTGAAGGGGCAGCCCTGTGCAATCCAGTAACTGGAAAGTGCCTTTGTCCACCTGGCAGGACTGGAGACAGATGTGACATTGGTAAGATCATTTCACATCCTTTCATTTTGTTTCTGTTTCCAGCTACTTCTGCACAGGCTTCTGTTCCAGCTTCTGTGGGGCGTGTTACTGTGGTGAGGCATCCGTAGCAGCCATGCAGTCAGTAGGGTGGTTCTTATAGGGCGGTGTGGCTTTGTTCTTAGAAGGAGAGTTGTGGGTGGAGATAGAGACAGACTCAGTAGATCCACCATCTGGTGGAAGTATTAGCCATTGCACTGATGCAGCAAGACTAAGAGCTGTAGTAGTTATCTTCGAGGTCTTAGTCCATACCTGACTGGGTAGTTGGCATGGACAAGATTCCATTCAATACATCAAGAATATAAATGTAGGGGCTGATTCAAGGTACAGACATGCACAAAATGCATGCATGGAGTGCAGGCATTGCACCAAGCACAGAACATGCATGCATTGTGTGCATTGTGCATTCACATCCTGCTCTTGGTGCATGCTTGGTGCATGCACGCAACCTTCGCACAGTGCAGGCCTACACCTTGAGTTGGGGCCATAGCTGGGAGGTGGTGGGTTTCTTGAGGTTATGTTGCTGGGGAATGCCAGTTATCCTAATACAATTGTAGCAGCTGTGAAAAGACATGACTAGCAGCTAAAATCCTACATGCATATTTTGGCTGTGTAAGGAGCCCCCTAAATTTGAAGTTAGTAGAATTTCAGTACTATAAGATAAGAACTGGGTCCCTAGTGAAAAGGATAAAACAAAGATATCGATCTATTACAAATATTTTAAGCTCTCAACAGAAGCTAAACTTTTCCAACACATCAGAATCACTTTTCAAGGAGTCTGTCTTGCTTCTTTTTACAGGGGAAGCAGTTTGAAATATAGCACATTATCAGAGAAAATGAGAGGTTTAATAATGCCGGAAACTTAGCAGTTGGTGCAAACCAAAAGTTGAAAGACACAGTGTTTCACTTCCCGGCTGTCCCGTCCTGTGGTCAAGAAATCAAAGTAACTCCATCACCAGCCCTTGTGGTCTGAGTGGGGAGTCGGACCGCATTGTGCAATGAGTAAGGCTGCATGAATCCAGAAACCCTCCCAGTTATTTAAGAGACCAAAAAAAGGAACACAAGGGGGAGGCTCAGCCCAGAAAATGCAAGCAAAGTTTCTGCGTCTTGCAAACAAGAAGAGCCACTTTTATTTTTCTTTAAAACAGCTAGTGCAACCCCAAACCTTGAAAAACTGTTATGGGACAGGTTTTATTTGCATTTTTATTTTCAATTAGGTGCAGTTCATCTGCGATATAACTGTGAGCAGCTGTGACTGCGCAGCTGCTATAAAGATAAAAGGCCTGATTTTAATTTGAACTCTGGTAAAGCACCCATTAAACAGCCATAATGTTAATTAAAAAGAAGGCAGCGGGTGGGGCGGGAGGGAGACAGAATATAACAGGCTTTTTATTGGGTACCCTTTTTTCTGCTAAATTAACATTGCAGACTTTCAAACAGATGTCTTAAATACACATTGTTATGAACATGAAAATGTGGTATTACATAAATTAAAATCTGGTCCAGAGGTGTTTGGGAGACCCTGTCTTATAACAGTCCCGAATTGAAAAAGCTAAGTGTCTCAAACCAGGCGAAGAATTTCCCCCCCACATGGGGGTGGTGCAGAAATCGCCCAGGGAACCATTTTTATTTACACAATACCTAGCACAGTGAAAGAGAGAGACCCTTTATGTTTACCGTGTTTTGGTGGGGGAAAGTGGGAAACTCTCCTTGACCAGGTATTTATCACCCTTTAGTTACGCTCTGCTACTTCACTTTCTTAGAATTTGGAAAGGAATGTCCCATAATCACATAAACAGCCATGAGGAAAATCTACCAGTACTGGCACCAATTCTGTTTGCCCACCCTCAGCAAAGGTGATGGAGATAATGATGGACAAAGCTGTTGTTTTACTTATCGGGGCAGGTGAATAGAATTCTTATAGGTGGCCAGAGAACTTACTGGTATGGGGGATAATGCAGTATTTTCAGATTGATCTGCTTGACTTAGCTTACATGAAGTTTACCTACTTTTCTCTCTATATATATAGACAGACAGACAGAAGTAGGTAAACTTCATGTATATTTGCTGAAACAAATTTGGAACTTCATAATTGTGAATTGAATTCCGCTATCTCTGTTGGGACTATGTTGGAGTAAGTGGTTTTTGGATCATGGCCTTCGTTATGTGGTGTTCACTGTTCTGTTCAGTACTTGGGTGCTTCCCACCTTTTTTGGTTGTTCAATACTTTGGCTGTTTGTTGGTCAATCCATGTTACACAGTGTGACATGGATTGACTAACCAGCGATTTACAAGTTTCAAAAAGTATTGTCGAACAAACAAGTGAACCAAGGAACAAATGACCAATGAATAAACAAAAACTGAACCTGTGAGCTTCAAAAAAAGAAAGAAAGGAATTCTTTTCAAATAATGTTGCTTCAAATCAGACCATTAGAATATAGGAAATGGACAAATTCAAAGTTTGCATCAAATAGTCACTTCAACTTTACTATACTGTGCCAGGAACTGCAGAAGAAAACTATGAAAACCAATAATGTTCTCGAAGCTGGGGAAATAAATCACCAAATATGTTGTAAGTCAACATACTGCTAATAGTCACGTGTGAAGGACCCCTAAATTCGCTCCTGGAGAGCTAGTACGTGGGGTTTTCCCCCACCCAGTCCCATACCAGCTATTACTATTATTTGTTAATTGTGCTACAATTCCCATATTTCCCCATATGTAGAACTTGGGGCCAATGAGACAGGAGTGGGCAGTCTAACACACATAAGGGCTATTAAACCCCCCAAAAAATATGTTCTTTCTAACTTCCACAAATCTAGGCCTCTAATAACTTTTGAGTTAATAAAATAAAAAGGGCGGTTGAGATGCATAACAAAGTCAAAAACAGTTCCTCACACGGTATCAATATAATCAATCATTCTTTCCTCTTTATTTTATACAAACATGTACAGCAGACAAGGTGGAGGTCCGTTTTCTATCCTCAAGCAGAACCCCAAACCCTCAGACCCATGCTAGCAATAGCCAACTTCATTTTCAATTCAGTAGCTGTCCATGGTTCAGTCCTTTGCCCCCAGATACCACACCTTGCCAAAGAATAAGATCTGGATTTTGAGTCAAGCCATTGGCATTTCCGAGTGACACGGCTGTTACCTCAATCTACAGGACATGCAGAATTCTGTCTAGGTAGGGTTGTGATATGTCAGTTTTACCTGGGCTTGCCACGCCATTCCTCACCTAGGTCAGGGCTCATTGCAGATGGTTGACACTGGTCCAAAGAAGCAGTAATTTTTGTCCAAATCCTTTCCTCTCCTTCTTTTCCCACTTTTTTAGTGAAGGTGTCCTGTTGGGACAGAAGCTTTAAGCTGCCAAACTACCTGCAGCTTAACATCTGTGAAATAAACGTTTGCTGAACAATTGTGTCCTTGCAGCTTGCAGGTCAGACCGGTACGGCCCCAACTGCTCGTTGCGATGCCAGTGTGCCAGCAAATCCCAGTGTCATCCACACAATGGGAGATGCACTTGTCCTTTCAAGTGGATGGGACCAACTTGTGAAGAAGGTAATGCAGGGCAGAGATGGGGAGCTCTCCTACGCAGAAAAACATTTCAGTGGTTATTCTGAAAGTTTGGGGGAGAATGCTATCAAAAGTCAACCCTTGGTTTCCCCTGATTCCAGGCCAGCCAAGCTTAAACTTCAACCCTTTTGGCCACAAAACATGACTGAAAAGAGGTAGCAGTCGGCAAACCTAACACTATGTTTCGGGGCTTATAACCACCTATCAAAGTGCGTAGTCAGGCATTGTGAGGAGATTGCTTCTTTATATACCTGTCCTACCTCAGGAGGGCCTGTGACGTTATGCTGGGAGCCTGGTTTGTGGCTTTGTGGGTTCATAGCTATGAAACTGCCCCACGATTGGCAAAAGGACCAGACAGTCTACAACATATACCTGCCGCAGCTTCCTGCATCACCAGATTCATAGCGGAGTTGGAACGGTCCCTCGGGCAGAGGGTGGAATGGGCCCTTCCCCTCCCCCCCCTCGCAGCTGCACCAGGGAGCACCCCACCCCTAGGCTTGTGAGCCCTTGCACGGCTAAACCCTTGTGTATCACATAAACATACCCACCAGTTATATGCAAATAAATTGCTAGATAGCACATTGATTGTCAGCATAAAAATGCCATTAATGGATAGATACATGAGACCTTGAAACTGGAGCTCCATCAACTTACGAAAATTCCCCGTACCCTCTGCGATGTACAAACGACTTTTATTCCCAAACCCTCCCCCCCCCTTAATTTTTTTCTGTTAAATCCGTCTGTCCTTGTTTGCCTGCAACTGTCTTTGCCCAAAGGGGGCTACTGTACATGGGGTGTCCCATTACATTCCCACATGCAGTTTGGGAAGTGTCATGGGGATGAAAGATGCTCTGTAAATGTCATATGGCTTTAGTGTTATCATTGGGTGCAGCCACACTGATCCCTGCACAGCCCTGGGTGGGAAAGCGCTGCCGCCACACTCTGGGGCAAGCATGGGGAGCTGGGCAGACAGTCCCCTTCCGGGGTACCCACCAGATCTGGGGCGAACCAAGGCACCAGCCATACCCTGCCTCCCTCCCCTGGCCTGACTTTAATCCTGCCCCCAGTTGTGGAATGGCCGCGCACAGTGGGCAACAGGCCCCACCACTTAGAGCCCCGCCTCAGAGTTTGCGAGGGGAGGAGGGGGAAACATCTGGCAGTCACTGGGCACACCATGCACTGCATCACATGGCCCGGCTGCCCAGAGTGGGTTAAAGCTGCCCAAGTCTTGATAGCCTGCCTAGGGCATCTCGTGTGGCTGCACCCATTGAGGCTGTCCCTTCAGCCTGTACAAGGAAACCAGGGAGGTCCGGCACTATCCCTGCTGCGGGAGGCTGTTCTTTATTAGATTACTAAAGTGTAAATTGTGCAACCTACATTAACTCTCCAAGAGTTGCATTATATGGTCCCCAAACCTGTGTTTCTGTTTAATTCTCTAGGTGGCCCTCCAAAACTACCTTCTTATGAAGAACAAACTCAGAAAAGAGGGAATGTTTTTTCAAGATCTCTACAACCGTAACATTTGGACTAATAAATGAACTGTTTTATATGCACAGATGGTATTTAAATTTGGAAATAAGAGCTGCTATTCATTTCAGCTTGAACTGTACTGAAAAACTCACACTTCTCCATGAACGGCTACAGTGGCCATTAAGGAGCTGGATCCCTTTCTAAGATTTTTATGCAGTTTTGTTTATTTATTCTTACCCTCCTGCACCTTCCTAATGAATCCGCTCTGGAGATTCTTTCAGGTTGCTAATGCACTGGGTTGTTAGCATGACCTGTGGTTGGGAAATCTTTTTAGCAAGTCCCACCTTGCGAAAAGGTCAGATTAAAAATGTGACACGCCCACAGATCAATCAGCCACACTGAACACTGGCTTTCTCATCCTAGCTGTCGGCCAAACTGAAAAGACACCTGTTTGAACTTGGAGGGCTCAGGATCCTGCTTTGGGGAAGATTTTCCATCTGCTGCAAGGAGTGGTAGCATCAACAAGGTGTTTTTTCATATTGTTACCCCACAGGCTGATCAAACGCATCAGTAGTTTTTAGGGTGACAGCACCTATTTTACAGTAGAAAACTATTGTTTAAAAAAACAAACCAAAAAAAAGCATTGGTGCTAAAAGTAAATGTAGTATAATTCCCTCAACCCAGTTCCCATTTTCCAACCAACTGGTTGAACCAAATTGGCCTTGTGCCCTTCCGTTGAACCAAACTGGCAGTGTGTCCTCCTACAGCCCTTCTGTTCCCTGCACAAGCTGTTTTAAATTTTCTTCCAGCGGTAGAAACAATGAATTGGTTTTTTGTTTGTATTTTAAGAAAACTCTTGTGCATTTAAGGTTGTTTTTTTTTTAACTGTTACGTTTTTTGTTTTGGTTAATATAAATTGGCTTGCAAGTGCTGAGAGCTGTCAGAGGTGATCAGCTTGTTGCAATCTTCTCTGCTGCCAGTATTATTAAACAGATGCATATTAAAACAACTTGTGCAAGCTCTGGGTAGGTCCTACAGCAAGTCCTGCAAATTCTTTTCATCTGTAAATTGACTCCCAGGCAAGTCTGAACTTTTATCTTTGCAAACTGAACTCAGATTTGTCAGTCCTGCAAAGTTCGCTGAATTCATCTTGTGGCACTTCAGTTTTTTGTTACCTTGGCCATTCAGTACTTTGCTTCTTGCTTATTCAGTACTTCAAGAGTTAAATACCTCACATGACTCTGGGTGCTTTCACACACACATTTCTCCTGAACATTTACTGTTACATCCTGAACTTTCTGTGTGTCTAAATCGCTCACCCAGATCTTAAACATCCAGATCTTTGAACTTCTGTGTAGAACTTCTCCCAGAACGTTTGTGTGTGAAACGTTCTCCTGGTAAACTGCTTTGCTCCAGGCAGCTGTGGTCACTTGATTTCCATGGCAGCCTGTCACAGCTACAGCAGTGGCTACTTTAGGCTGCCTCAGGGCAGTGTTTGTGTGAAGAATGCATCCAGGAACTGCCTCAGGGCAGTGTGTGTGTGAAAAATGAATCCGGAACTTACTTGTGGACTTGTTAAACCCAGAAGATTGAAAAATCCGGAACTGTAACGTGTGTGTAAAAATGCCCACTGATTTAACAGACCATGACTTTCAGTTATTTTTTAGAAAAACAATGAACAAATGATAAACCTGCAAACCCTGATACATTTTTTAATCTGGACAAGGAATTGTTTTCAGCCCCAATCAATGGACTATTTGGAATAGGACTAATTCATCAAATTTGAAGTTACTTTGAATATTCAGCTGTGCTTTTCACATCCCATGTGTCTGTCAGGAAAGCCAGAATTGTACTGCAAATAAATATCACTTTTGTAAAAGAAGAGGCATGCAATGAACTTGCACAGCTCAGCTGGTAAAGATTGTAATTCTGTGGATTATGAAATTATTTGGTAATTACTGAATTTACATGAATTTGTTGCAGATTTTTAGTAGCACAAGGTCATTGTGGTTACTGAAAGTAGAATTAGTTCTGGTCCCCCCCTCCCCCTTTTCTTTTCCATTTTGACAGGTCATAGGAGTAAGTAACTGTAAAGGAATGGTTTTACAGCTTTTCCTGTGCCAACCCAAACAGGACAAATGCATTCAGTAGTGCTACTTCTGTAATCTGTGGAACGATATAAATATCTTCATAACCATCTCTGGCTGGCTGGATAAATGGCTACGTATGTATCACTTGTAAGTGATATTTAATGTACAGTATTTCATACCAAACTTTCCACAGGTTGCCTCGCTAGCCTCCTTTTTTTCCCAACATAACACAACAAATGGCAGCTGTGCAGGAGACGGTCAGTTAAATAATAATGATCCCTTCTCTTTTGCAATCAGGTTAAGCACTGAGCTCCTCAAATTTATTTTGGGAACATGAGGTTTTGCTTGCTCTTCAGCATCATCTGTTTCCCTCTGACCATTTTGACCATCTTTCCCAATATCTTCTATTGCTCTTAAATCAATAAGTGACTACATGTGCTCAGCAATATCTTATCTACTTCCTAGCACTCTACGCAGTTTTAAGCCACAATGACCTACACCAAAGTTACATTCAAAAGGGTTACATGCTGACACATCCAATGTATGTTTTTGGTTACATTGCAAAAAGAGTGAGTTATAATTTTATTCAATGCATGTCCTGGCACCTTTGTGTCAGAGAGGCACTTTCTGATTCAGTCACATTGTAGCAGGGAAATTAGTATCTTAGTTGGGCCTATGTCAATTCATAACATCGCATCCCTTGTCTCACTCTGTTCCCCCTTCCCTGTCTTCCCTCCCCCTGTCTTTAGATTGTAAGCCCTCAGTCAGGGACTGTGTCTATATTATTCTTTGTAAAGCACCAGGTACATTGCTGGCACTATATAAATGCTTATAATAATAATAATACTTAGAAAGAAACTGTCAACATGCCCTAATTCTAAGTGACGCCCCATTTCATAACCTGTGGAACTCCCTGTCAGAGGGTGGTGTGAAGGCCAAGAACATAATTCAGGAAAGGACTGGGTAAGTTCTTAGAGGATAGGTCCATCGTTGGTTATTAGTAAAGTTGGTCTTGACTATTAGTCTGGTTGGCCTAAGGCTACTACAGTCAGGAGATGAGCCCTCTGACTGTTGGAGGCTGGGAGCATGTAAAAAGAATGGATCACTCCCATCATAACCTGCTGTGCACTTCTCTGAAGCAGCTAAAGTTGACCACTGTTGGACAGGATGCTGAGCTAGAAGGATCATTGGTCTGACCCAATATGACACCACTTGTGCTCTTATTTTCCGAGAACTGTTCTGTTCTACTTTTCTTACCACGTGCCTATCCAGTTACTTGTTTACATTTTCCACAGGTCTTCTGCATTGTAAATTGCAGAGCCGTGGGAGTGGTGCTATTATAAAGACAGATGCATCAATGTGTTAAAATCACAAAATTCCATTAATTATAAAATCATGATGATTTCGCTTGTGAAATTAGGTTGTGGGGGGATGGGTGAGGGGTAGAATCCGTCCGCATTTCAGGCAAATTGGATGAAAAACAAGGAAGTTACAGACATTGCAAATTTGGAGGCAGAATGACATTTTCTCCCCTGTGTGACTTTTTTGTTAATGGAGACTTAGTTCTAGGAGCACTATTAAGAAAACTAGCAGTGCTTGAAAATTCAAGTGTGGTCTGAATGGATTTCATATTTTTATTTTTTGAAAATCCATTGTATTAGTTTCAAAGCTCTGATTTTTGGAAGTGTTTCTTCATGCCTGAAGAAGGCCATTGCCTACGATAGTGAGCAGGATTAATTGATGGGCAATTGTTGTACGTCTGTGAGGAGGCGTAATTGACAGGCCACTGCTGTATGACCATGAGCATTGCTGTATGACTGCGAGGAGGCTTTATTAATGGGTCATTGCTGTATGACCATGTAATGAGCATTGCTGTAGGATCATGAAGATGATTTATTGATGGCCCATTATTTAGTACATTTCCCCTTTCCAAAAAAAAAGGGAAATTCTTAAATGAAAAAAACCCTTGGTTTAAGTGAGGAGTTAAGACTCTTACAATTTCAGCCATGCTACAGAAAGCATGGAAATTGAAAATAAAGGCTCTTGTCTCAACTTGTGCACTGTGTAAACACTAAAAACATTTACAGTCTTGCATACTGTGCTCACTTACAAGTTAGGCTCCATACGCCCACACTCTGTCTTGGCCTTTTAGCCCCAATCCTCTTCCTCAGCAGGTTTGGAGCAACACTGAAGGTGGGGAGATCAAGCTCCTCCCTGCCCCAACATTATAGCCATCTTCACTATGGCTACAATTTCTCCTTCATTTATAGCTCCTTTCAGCAGCAGTTCAAGTGCATCTGCTCACTGCATAGGGGATTAAGGACAGGCGAATATTTTTCCTAGTAGTCATGCACTGAAGAACTGACAGTAATACTCCTGCTTACAATCCGATTCCTCTTTTACTGCACTAACTCTCCTTTGTTCCCCTTGCTCGGTACTCACAGAAATCACCCCATGGAGTCAGTACAGCTGTTTATTTTGGAATGGCCTTTCTTGCCACATATTTTTACTGTACCATTGCTACAGTGGGTGCTTTCAGTTGGACAGGAAGCAGTCCAGAGCCTCAGAGCAGCCGTGTGAGTAGCCCAAACTGAAGCTGCATGCGCGCACGGGTTTGCCTGCGTTCAGACAGACAGCCCGGTGCCTAGGTGAACTGAGCGCACAGGCAGAAAACATGCCTTCCCCCTATCCTGGGAAAGCTCCGGCTCAGGAACACAGACAGGTGAGCCAACCACACACTCCAGCCCCGCGGCTTGCTCCAGTAACCATGGCAATGGGAGGCGGCCGCAGCAGTCGCTCTGGCCGTTTGGTTCGCCAGCATCTATGATTTGGGTGGGACTACGTTTGGCCGGGGCTTGCAGGCCCATTTAAACAAACAAGGCAGGTGCCTGTTGCCCTGGGAATGGCCAGCTCCCTCAGCAAGGTGTGTCCTGCAATCTTCCGGGGCGCCACCTGCAGGGCTGCCCTGGAGCAGCTGTTGCCTGCTCCGCTTTGCACATCTGGTGGTCGCTCTGCAAACAGACAGGTCAACCCAGGGGTGAAGTGGGCAAACGTGGAGCTGCTGTCTGCCTGTTTAGTACACCCAATGTAGCAAAATGTAACCTCGGAAGATCTGCTTTTCCAGTAAGTCTAAAGGCAAGTGAGTGGTCACTCTTTAGAAATAATTGTGGACACAGCATATTTGCGGTAATCTTACACTACTTCTCCCAGAGGATCCTCCTGGCTGTCCAGTGAGGACAGTAGGGTAGATCCCACCAACTACCAGTCGGAGGCAGGCAATCAACTTTGAGGAGCCTACTAGGAGGGATCTATCCCCAGTAGTTTGTCTGCCTCTGAGCTGTAAGGAAGCAGGCAAACAGATTCCTTCTTTCTGGCTCAAAACCGTAAGAGATTGGAACTCCTGGTGCCAGGGGGAGAGCAATTCTCCTCCCTGTTCACCTCCCCCTATCTTAGGGGGATTAGGAGAACTTCCCGGGATCCCCCTTCCCACTGGCGCGGGGGACCCAAGGAGCAGGAGTAGCAGCCCCCCCCCCACTACCGGGAGCTGTCTACAGGACCCAGGTCCCCACCCCGCTGGAGGGAGGAGGCGACCCCTGGACACAGGCTGGGTCACCGAGCAGTCCCCCTCCGTCTGGTGACGAGCTCCAGCAGGCAGATTCTTCCCCGCCTCCTCGAAGGGCACAGACACCCTACTGCTCCGCACTAACAGCCGGGCTGCCGCAGCCACTTTCCTCCTCCCTCCTCAGCCACCACCCACGGCCTCAGCCCAGCGCACGGCTCAACTCTCACCCAGCTGAGCAGGTCCACCCTTAGAGCCAGCCTAGCTCATGCCAAGCTAGCCCCCACAAGCCCCCACGCAGCTCAGCAGGGGGCAATCTAGCTGGCTCAAAGACGCGCCTCCCCCCCACCTCAGTTTTCAGCCGACAGGGAAAAGTCAAGCGGGAGAGTGCCCCCCCCCCCTTGACTCCTGTGCGTGCCGGAGGGACGAGGATTCAGTTGGAGCAGAAGCGTCCTCCCCCCACTCTCAAGTCGCACCTTAGAGAGGCAGGCAGGAAGAAAGACGCCCCTACCTCCACGCTCCCTTTTCGCACCTAGGGGACAATGAGGCAGGCGGAAAAAAGGCACCCCTCCCCCCACCATGACTCCACAGTGCGCCAGAGGGAAGGACAACATGGCCACAAGGCGCAGAGCCGCAGCAAGCGCAGAAGCCATGGAGGAGGCAACAACAGTGAGTCGCCCCCGCACCTTCCTCGGCCCAGGACCCCCACATGGATGTCCTTCGGGAGATCCTCCTCGAGCTCAAATGAAAGAGGTCCCCAGCTCAATCAAGGGAACCTAGGGCCTTTAAGGGTCACTCCAAGAGGGCAGGAAAGGGCAAACAGCCCCGACCCAAGAGACCCCACAGACCCAACAGGCCACTTGACTCCCCAGCTTCCTCAGACTCAGAGCAGGAGGAAGTGATGTGCCTGCACTCCTCAGAGGAGGAGGCAGTCTCTAGACCCAGAAAAAGGCAGAGGGACATACCCCCCAGCACAGACTAGCGAAGAGGAAGGGGAGATCTCTGAACAGACCTCAGGAGGAGAAAGTGAGGGAGTCCAGTCAGGAAGCGGAGAGCCAGAGGGCACTGAGCTAGACCCCTCTCCCAACCCAGACAAACAATTCCCTCATAAATATAGGGACAAAATATATTATTTGGTAGTTAAGGCACTCCATCTGAAACAAAAGAGAGAGAAAGAAGTCTCTACTTCTTCCTCGGAAGAGGAAGAGAGAGAGTACCTTCCCCGAGCAGGGTATAAAGATAAAAGGATGGTTCTCGACAAATCTTATGAAAAGATCATCAGAAAGGAGTGGAAGAACCCCAATAGGGCCTCCAGGATGGCTAGATCTCAACTTTCTCTTTATTCTTTCAATAAGAAAAAGAACTCCATCCTGGCCACTCCAAAGGTGGATGCAGCAGGGGCATCTCTCGCCAGGAACTCGATGTTTCCCACAGAAGGAGAGTGCTTTCCGCAGGACCCAACAGACAAAGGAATAGACTCTAGCTTGAGGAGAAATTTTGAAGAGGTGTCCTCGATTATCAAAATGGCCATGCTCACTTCATATTTCTCAAGAGCCCTGATGGTATGGATAAAGAGGGCATCAGACCCAGGAGTCTCCGAAAAGATGACCAGGGTCCTATCCACAAGAATATAATTGATCTACTCCTTCATAGCGGACTCATCCACCGACATGCTCCTCTGGGCCTCCAGAGCAGCAGCTTCTAATGTGGCAGCCCATCACTGCTTATGGCTAAGATCATGGAAAGGAGACAACACCTCCAATAACGTGTTAGTCGGTGGCACCTTTCAGGGACGCAAGCTATTCGGAATTTGTCTCGATAAGGTACTAGCTGACGCAGCGGACAAATCCAAGAAGCATACCCTACAGAGCGTAGGCATGCAAAAGAAGAATTTTCATCCCTTTGGCACATCACACAGCCCAACTGGGAATTCCAGACGTCCCTTCTTCACCCACAGGGAGTCAGCAGAGGTACAGACCTCAATGGCAGAAACAGAAGGGTAACAATAACAGGTCCAAGCAATGACTTGGGGTGGGCCGCCCTAAGTCGGACACATGACTGCGCAAACTCCGACCTCCCTGAGCAAACAAAACTGGGGGGGTGGGAGGCTGCAATGGTTCGCAACACAATGGGCGAACTCTACCACAGACACCTGGGTACTGAGGACCATTCAACGGGGATATGCCATAGTATTCTAGCCCTCACCCTGCCAGTACTTCTGTGCATCGCCGGTATCCACCAATGGGGACAAACAAGCCACCATGCAATCAGAGATCACTCAACTCCAGCCCATCGGAGCCATAGAGGAGGTACTGATACGCGAACGCGAACAGGGACTCTACTCCATCCTATTTCTGGTACCAAAAAAAAGACGATGAATGGAGAGCGGTCTTAGACCTGAAGATCCTAAATGAGGTTCTCAAGATACAGAAATTCAGGATGGAGACCCTACAGTCAATACGGACAGCAACCGCCCAAGGGGAATGGCTGGCGGTGCTCGACCTAAAGAAGGCCTATCTCCATGGCCCCATACTGGCCTCCCACAGACAGTGGCTCCGATTCAGTTATGCACAGCAGCACTGGCAGTACACAGTCCTACTGTTGGTCCTGGCAACCTCACCGAGGACGTTCACCAAGGTGCTGATTACCCTTATAGCAAACCTATGAACAGAGGGAATAAAAATACACCCGTACCTCGACGACATCCTCATCAGATCACCAACAGAAGAACAAGCGTGAACAGATCTACACAAAGTCATCGAATATCTTCAGGAACACGGTTTCATAATCAACCGCAAAAAGAGCCATCACAAACCCTGCAACACCTGGGGGTGGTACTAGACACCAGGAAGAGCAGACTGTTTCTCTCAATACAGAGACAACAGAAACTAATCTTGCTGATCCAGCAAATCTCAACGACACACAAGGTCAAGCTGAAAACTCTGGCGAGCCTACTAGGAACCATGACATCCTGCTTGGACATTGTTCAATGGGCCAGATTCCATTCCAGGACCCTACAACGCTTCCTGCGACCATGGCAGGATGCACTGACCCATGGAGAAAATCCCTGGATCATAATTCTGAAGGCACTGAAGAGATCACAACCACACAAGTTCACGATCAGGATGCCAGTCTCCGATCCAATAAGAACAGCGGTCACAACAGACACAAGTCTCCCAAGGTTAGGGGACTCACACAAAAGGTCGGATGGCACAAGGCAAGTGGCTCCCTTGGGAGAAGAGACACCACATCAGTTGGTTAGAACTGCGGGCAATCTACCTGGCCCTGAGAGACATGGCACCGATGCTGAGGGAAAGATGTAATAGTATACACGGACAACATGGTAGCAAAGGCCTACGTAAACCACGAAGGGGGTTCGAGATCCGAGGCACTCCACCAGATGGCAGCCATCCTCATCAGGTGGGCAGAGAACAACTTAGAATCTCTCAGAGCGATTCACATCAAGGGCCAAGCCAACACCCAGGCCGATTGGCTCAACCGCGTACAACTGGATCAGGGAGAGTGGTCTCTTCATCCCGAAGCATTCAAGACCATAGTCAGACAGTTCAGAACCCCCTCAATAGACCTCTTTGCTTCTCCAGACAACATGAAGTTGGAACTCTTCATATCCCGACATCCGACCCACAAAGCAATCGCCTTCGACGCACTGAACTGTGTATGGCCTCAGGGCCTCCTATACACTTTTCCTCTGTTTCCGCTCATCCAAAAGACAATAGCGAAGGTCAGGAAAGAGCGGGCAACCACCATTCTGGTTGTTCCCTACTGGCTACAGAGACCGTGGTTTGCGGACTTACAGGGCCTCAACCAGGAACCTCCACTCAGACTACCATTCAGGACAGACATCCTTTCACAAGGTCCGGTCCTCTACAACAAACCAGAGTGTCTCAAAACTGACAGCCTGGATAGTGAGAGGAGGGCCTTAGAAAGGCTAGGTTATTCCAGTAGGGTCTTGGACACACTGCTCCACTCTAGGCATCCAGCAACTAGGCGCATATACCAGAGCACCTGGGCCTCCTTTGCAAGGTGGTGCGAGACCAGATTCTTTAATCCAGAGAGGGCATCAGTTAAGATAGTATTAGATGTCCTACAGGAAGGACTAGAGAAAGGGCTAAAACCCAACACCCTCCAGAGACAGGTCGCAGCCTTGAATAGTGTGCTAGGAACCTTAAGGGGTCACAAGATATCAGGACACCCTCATATAGTGCCTTTCCTGAGGACGGCAAGAATCCTCTCTCCACCAGTAGTCCATAGGTTCCCTTCATGGAACTTGAACCTCCTACTCAAGGCACTTACTAAGATCCCCTTTGAACCCCTGAGCAAGGTTTCCCTATACTTTCTATCCCTAAAAGTGGCATTCCTCATAGGAATCACTTCTGCCAGGAGAATCTCAGAACTAGGGGCACTATCTATAGAACCGACCCTATGCTCATTCAAGGAGTCTTCGGTGACTCTAAGACTGGACCCAGCTTTCAGTCCTAAAGTAAACTCCAGTTTTCATAGGGAACAGGGGGTGATTCTGCCCGAATCCCTCTCACCTTTTGGAGTGGATATGGCACGCTCGAGATGTCAGGAGAGCTCTGAAAATTTACCTGAGCCAGAACAGGGGTGTTTAGAAAGTCTGCGACCCTATTCGTATCCTATAGTCCTCAAAGAAAGGGACTGAAAGCTTCCAAATCCTGAATAGCTAGGTGGATAACTCTCTGTATATCTGAGGCCTATAAAGCAGAAGGAAAGTCCCCACCAGTGGGGATATTTGCGCACTGTCTTAAGGGTGCAGCAACTTCTCAAGCCTTTCGCAACACTGCCTCATATGGGAAGATATGCTGCGCCACGGCATGGTCTTCAGTGCATTCCTTTACAAGACACTATAGGATTCCACTGCAAGACTCAGCTGATGCGGCCTTCGGTAGAATGGTACTGCAGGCAGTTCTGTAGAGGGTCTTCGCATACCCCTTAGGAACACAAGTATCTACCAAGACCTCCCTCCTAGAGTTTTACTTTTCCCTTCCTCTGATTAGGACTGGGGCACTGCTCTGGTATGTCCCTACTGTCCTGACTGGATGGCCAGGAGGATTCCCCGGGTGAAGGAAAATTGGGCACTTACTTCTGAATTTTCCTTCTGCGGGGGATCCTCCTGGACGGCCGGTCCCCACCCGGAGTGAGGTCAACTCTGTGGTGTATTCGGAGGAAGAGGGACCAAGAACCCGGACGTCTCTCAGAAGTTGAGGACAGGGTTACGGGTATAGTTAGCAGGGGCGAAATTAGATTAACCTCGATAGTTTAATAAAGTTAAAGTTTAAAGACTATATAGTTAGAGGAAGGATAGAGCTTGACAGGACTGGGGAGCTGAGGATAGATCCCTCCTAGTAGGCTCCTCAAAGTTGATTGTCTGCCTCATACTGGTAGTTGGCGGGATCTACCCTACTGTCCTGACTGGCCATCCAGGAGGATCCCCCGCAGAAGGAAAATTCAGAGGTAAGTGCCCAATTTTCCTTTCTCCTTCGCTACCTGTTTCCTGAAGTCTCCTGTCCTGATGCTCTGGTAAAGTCGCATCTCTGTCTAACAGTAGTTGTTGGGGGGAGGGGAGGCGGTTAGAACATACTGTTTGTACAGAAACAGTGTAGCAAACCTTCTAGATCTGTATTTCAGACACCTGCACTTGACCTCTTGCTCCAAGACTCTTACATGTTAATATCAATGCTGTCTGTACTACCGTCCTCAACACATCTTATGGAGTACTATTCAAATATTATACAACCACAGCACAGCCTCAATCTTACAGCCTAGAGACATCATCAAGGCAGGAAACACCAAGGTTAGCCCTGCTTCCCAAATCTTTCCAGTCCCAGTATTTAACTGTCTGACCCTGATAGTTATGATCGGGATGTAACTGTGAGTAGCCCCCACTCGCCACATTCTTCCTACTCCTTAGAGCTGAATCTAAAAATCTCTGCGATTGCTATTTCTGATGAAAACAGCTTTTTCACCTTCATTCGCACGAGGAGGAAATCTACCAGCATTCTCGACATGTTCTGTGATTTTCCCACTATTTTCTGCCACTTTTGTAATTTCCAGTATTATCGGTATTTTTTTTTTGTAATTTCCAGTATTATCGGTATTTTTTTGGTAATTTCCAGTATTATTGACAATACCAGGAATTACCGGAAAAGGGCAGGAAATCATAGGCACCAAAACCGACGGGACCGGAAGCAGGAAATCACGACGAATGGCTGAAAACGCTCCCAAAAGGTCAGTATTTCCCGAAGGAAAGAGAACACCTGCTATCGCTTCAGCCCTATTGCTGCCCTCTGCTTCTGTGTTGTCCCCAACCTGCTGAGGAAAAGAATTGGGGCTGAAAAACCAAGTCAAAAGGTGGGTGCACGTAGCCTCAGTTGTAAATGAGCACAATATGCGAGACTGTACAACGTCTCTACTGCTTACATGGTGCGGAAGTTAAGGCAGGAACTTTAACTTAGAATTTCCACGCTTTTGGGAGCATGGGTGAATTTTTAAGAACCAAAACTCCTCTCTTAAACTGAAGGTTTTTTGATCTAAGAATATGTACTACAAATGGTATGAATAATTTTGTATTTACTGTTCTAAAGACATTTGCAGGATTGAAACACAAGGGGAAAAACTAATAAAATCCTGAGAACGGTATAGGTCATGGCTGAGGGGAACTTTTCCCTCCAAGAGGCCACTTTGAAAACTAGGACAAGCACCTAGAGCTGCATAGAATTTGGGGGTGGAGGTGCACTCAGAAAGAGGTGGGTTTGGGTCCAGATAATGACTCTGTCCCCTGTCCTTGTGTTCATGCCTCACCTCTGTTCCTTACCATGAGTTCAGTCTTTCAGTGCTTGCGGGTAGGAACTGGATCCAGGGGCCAGATGCAGGAATTGGAAAGGAGCCAAATAAAAACTACCCACTGACTGCATTTGGGTCTGGGTCGGAAGTGGTATAGGTTATGGACCACAAGAAAAAGGCCCAGGAGCTTTAGACTATTTGTATTTTCACAAGCAACTAGGGACCTACTTAACTTGGTATGAACTAAGCTAGCTTCTTGGTGCCACTTCTCACTGTGGGTGGGTAAAACAATACCAAACAAAATACTAAATATTGTTTGATAAATGACTTGGGCTGGTCAGTCATAGGAATGCTGAGGTGCCTTGACATCACTTTGTTACTGTGATAAATGTTACATTTATCACTTTGTTCCTGTGGTAAATGAATTCTGGGGAGTTTTTCCCCTGCAAAATAGGGTCATGAAATTGAATAGATATGGGGATAACAAATACTCGAGAAAGAATTACGTTTTCTTTTGATGACGCTTATCATTGACTAATAAAAGTGAGGCAGTACATTAAAATATCCTGGAAAAAGTCCACCCTGCCTGCCAGCCAGTATCCCAGGTAACTGAGGTACAAAGTAGTAGTGTCTCTAGAGGTTAGGGTATTGTATATTCTATCGATAACAAATGTGCTGTATGAAAGACAGAACACGGATTCAAATACACTAGAAGAGTGGTTCTCAGACTTTTAAAACCACCCTCTCCTTTTCCTCTGTGATAGTTGTGTCCCCTCCCCCACACCGCACACATGCGCACAAACACATTGATTCTTCTCCCCCTTCCCACCTTCCCTTTGCTTTCTTTTCCCCCCTTCCTGCTACCTCAGTCAGAGTGGAGCCGAGTGTTTGCCATTTATATTCCTTCTCACTCTTCTCCCCCCACCCCCGAATACCTTCCACACACCCTCAGGAGGAAGGGGCTAGCAGGGGTCTAAGCATCCGTTTGAGAACCACTGGACTCAAACACACAGTTCCTCAGTCAAATTCTGCTAGATTTGTTTACAGTGAAATGGTATTATTTTTACACTAACATAACTCCACCAATTGCTTTTGGTGAGGTAAATCTAGAGTAGCTTTGCTGAAGTTAGCAGAGTAGCAAAGTTACTCCAGATTTCAAGTGGTGTAAGTGGATGGAATTCAATGGGGCTGCATTCAGCTTGGGTTCAGGAAGGCAGAGCAGCGTGTTTTATATTAAAACTCCCGTAATTAAAATAGTATCCTCACAAGAAAACAATCAGAATTTTAAATATTCCCCACTCCTCCCCGCTGCCAAAAGTTATTATTCCGCTTTTATCCTTTTTATGTTGAAGAATCCTGGCTATTAAAGTTTGCCCAACTTCCTTGCCAATCATATTATTTTGATTGGCTGAAGGTTTCTGTTTTCCTAAGTAATAACCAACAGTGTCAGAAGTTGCCAACGGGACAAACATGGAAATTATATCACCTTATTCCTTCCAAAAGAGCCAAAGAGACATTTTGGAAGCATCTGTGGTTAATATTGCTAGTTTACCCAGGACACAAAAATCTATTTACTTTAGGGTGTGTTCTTTTATTAGTGTAAAGGTGGCATACCTCTCAACGGTCTCCCTCTTTGGGTGCTGAGTCCCACTGTCTTTGGGTGTTTTTAAATGAGACATGTCCACGCATGCCTGGCCCCCCCTCCGACCGCGCATCCAACTGCTCATTTGAAGGTGGTGCATGGGAGAGCGCTCTGCCGTGAACCACGCAACAGCCACTCAGCCCCGCACAGAGCACCTCCAAAAATTGGGAGTGCTCCGTGCGGGGCCAGTCACATGTGCAGAGGCTGCCTCCATGGCTGGGGTAGCCACGCCGGGAGCCTCCCATGTGAAGCGTGGGTGTCCCCAACAGCTGGGCCGCTCAGCGGCCACTGACCCCTCTTGCCCACCGTGCTCGTTTAAAAACACCCTTTTAGGGGTCGAAGTCCCTCTTCAGGAGAGAGAAAGATCAAGCCTCTGGCCCCTCTTTACTGGTTGCCTCCCAGGAAAATCACGTTAGAGGACAGTGAGGAAACCAGAATCAAAGTGGAATGAGAATCAGGAGAGAGTCTGTCTCTCTTTATGCTCTCAGACTGTTACAAGGGGTGTCTCACGTGTGAGTGCGCAAGGGGCTGAGCTTATTATTCACCAAGGGCCAGATCTTATTGGCTGAGGGGGTGAGCCTTGTCCCTCTTTGGCTGCTGGAAATGTTGGGAGGTATGGAGAGGAGTGGCTCTTCTTGATTATAAATGAGGTCTACGTGCATAGTCTGTTTCCTTTTGACTCTGTGGAACAATAAATCTCCACCTCCTTATTTTGAACTTGTGTGATTGAGATGCCATCTTAAGTCCCTGTCCTGCAAAAGGCTCTGCCGTCACAGGATCCTGCATAGCGACTCATTGGATTGAACTATCAATAGGGATTACAGTAGAAATTCCCTTCTCTGGATGCAGAGAGATGTCGGGATAAGAAGGGCTGAGCGGCTCTATTCCAACAGCAATTTAGTCTGTTGGCGAGTTAGACACGTCCAGAATAAAGAAGAATCCAGATTAAAGAGGTCCAGAAATTGGGGTTTCCCTTTTAATGTTATCCTTCTTAACCTTTTGCAGGATCAGATCCTTAATTATAAAATCTAAAGCACTATCCAGTGATAAATAATCTTGTATGTGTAAAGCGTACATTTATTATATCTTCTAATTGCTTTAAATAAGCACTTGCATAGTAATAATGTCTGTGAATTTGTAACCACTGAGTTAAATTCTATTTGAGATGTTATCCAAAGCTGTACTGTATTGTACTTCTGTCTACACATATCCCTGTTGAAATGGTGCTATTTTAATAAATTTGTTCAGAACAACTTGTTCGTCTTTCTTCCTCCTTGAGGGGCCAAAGCAATAGGTTTTTAGATGTAGACCACTTTTTGTTTAGTTGTGCAAACATATACTAGTATATACCTGAAATAAATGGCCTGATCCAAAGCCCACTGAAGTTGGTCAGCAGAGGCCCTCCTCTGCTGACTGCTGCTACCAACCTCTTTGTAACCAAGCCAAGCATACGCACCTGAGATTTCGCATCCGCTTGAATGTTTGTTTGTCTTCTCCCCTGTCTCTCCCACTGTCCCCTCTCCCTGTCTCCCCCCCTTTGTCTTTTAGATTGTAAGCCACAGGCAGGGACCGCGTCTA
>QEPC01014730.1:6628140-6639906 GCA_003113815.1 Sphenodon punctatus | reverse complement strand
GACCTAAGACAATAGGACTTAGATGCAAAGCACCTAAATCCCTTTTCAAATGACTTTAGGCTTCAGACATTTAGGCGTTTTGCTTTTTCTTTATTCCTGTGCCTTTTTTTTTTAGAAATCGAAATGCACAAAACTATTTTTAGGGACCATCTAAGTTTATTATTAAGCTAGTAATTCATTGAATGTGTTGGGTGGTTTGGAGGAGATATAATTCCTCCACAAACAAATCTCTCCCTTCAGCTTTTTTTTTCTTTGTCACAATCTCAGTTCTTTTGTGTTTAATCTTAGCTGACATTTTGTAGTAGAATTCACCAAATGAAACATGCCTTTCTCCTGCACAACGGCTGCTTTGCTATTTTAATTTTCAATGCAGCTTGGAAAAAAGCAGCATAAACTCATGGGCTTGGTATTTTAAAATGGAATAGGTCTTTCTTCATGTTTTAATGGAAATGTTTGTTTACTTATTAATTAGGGCCACAATTCACAAATAGCTTATTCTGAAATAATCCCATTGAAGCCTCATTGGCCAATCCAAGGTACGCACACTCACCCAATGTATACAGTGTGCATGCACATGAGGTATTCACTGTTCACAGAACCTGCGTGCCCCATGTGCATGGTATGCATGCGTTGTGCATGCTCCCCTCATGGTGCACACAGGTCCTGAGCTGGGTGCAGGTGTGCATCTAGGACTGGGCCCTTAATTTGTAAGAAAATAGTCTTGTCCTGAAATGAAAAGGGATTTTAGAATTTACAAATCAATGACCTAACCCAAAATCTGCATGTGCACAAACCAAACCTACCCCCTGTGTGAGCATATGCAGGGTGTCCCTGCGAGAGTCTCCCACCTCCCAACCACACCAACCTTTTCAGCCCCACCTGTCCCTCTTCCGGTGGCGGCATGATCAGGAGGGAAGGCACTTTTCTGGAGGCACCCTGCATGTGCGCACCTCCTACAGAGGGAAAGTTTGGTCCGTGTGCATGTGGGACCTTGAGTCAGATCACAAGTTCAAAGATTAGTCTCCTTTCCTGATTCTTTGAATTGCTTGTTTAACAAGGTCAAAATTCAGTCCATCTTCATTCATTTAGTTCTCTTGTGTATCAAAGCTGAATTAAATTAAGCACATTGCAATCAACTTGAACTAACCAAACAAACTTCAACCTCATTAAGCAAGCAAACAAAGACAATCAACCAAAATTGAATAAAACCCTTTCCTTTCACTTTTGCTTTGGGGTGACAATAGTCAGCTAATCACAAGATGCACACACGTCGAGGTACCATACACCAACTAGAGAAATAATGATTTTCATTTTCTTGATTTTTTAAAAAAAGTATCAAGTAACAAATAGAAAATGAACAAAGTAATGAAAAAAAACCTTTGAGAACCATCTACAAACTTCATTGCAAAATTCACAAACGTGATGCAGATTTTCAGTTTGACTTTGCATTCACAAATTAGTCTAACGTTCCATTTGCTTCAAATGTTCCTTTTTACCTATAGGGTTTATCATGAAAATACAAAGCAATCAAAAAATTCAGTAGGGATTCATTCTAAGTTTTTAATGATTTCAGAACTTTGGTTTTAGTGTAACACAGCACCACCGTCCTCCCCTTGATTCTTCCCCCTTCAAAACCATTAGAATTATCATTTTGATCTCCTATAAAGGAGTTTTGCAATGGAAGCTTTAATTGGGTGCAATCCTCATTCTTCCAGGTGTGCAAGGATGTGCTTAAATTACATGCCAAGTGAGGGCACCACCAGGAAATCTATTGGGGACGCGGGCAAAGAGTTTCTCTTGTTCCGTTTCCGACATCACCCTGCCCTCTGCAGAGTGCCATGACATCATGACATTCTGAGAGGGGTGTGGCCACATCTGATAGGAGCAGGAGAGCCCCATTGCTGTGCCCGTTTCTATTCTGGCTCTGCCCCTTAAGTGTTGTGATGTCACAGTGCTCCGAAGGGGCAGGCAAAGTAAACGGGGTGGGGAAGGTAACGGGTTCTCCTCTCCACTCCCAAATGCTCTTCATTCAGAACAAGAGGCATCCTCACCCACTCTCACTTTTACATGCAGTGTCAGCCCTTCCCCACCCACCCAAAATCTGCACAGATCCTCTGCATGGGCAGCATTTGTGCCGGAGAGGCACAGAGGGGAATTCTGGGCTGTGCTATTCCTTTAAAAAAAAAAGTTTGGGAACTCTGCACTCGATCCAGGCAGAACTCCGCTTCCTGTTGTCTGCAGAACAATAAAGGACCTACCCAAGATGACTGCACTACAACCAGCTCCCACCTCCTCCTCCTCCACAAGAGCCCACAAAAAATAACCCATTCCATGCTCCCACAGGAGAGACTGCAGCCTGCTGGTTCCCCTGCGTGATGATGCCTCATGCTGGGAATGAGTTTTGGCCCCCACGTAAGTCTTCCACGGCATCTCAGCGCACAAATTAGGTGCTCTCACACAACCTCTCTGTTTACCTAGACAAACGAGGGAAAGGGAGATGCAGGAGTTGCACACAGACCCGGTTCCCACCTGACCTCACCCTTTCCAACATGGTGGCCATGCCCCTTTTCCGAGCATCCTGGCATCACAACGCTCAGAAAGGGGTGTGAACATGTCAGGAAAAAGGACGGGGACCCTCTTTGCTTCACTCCTTTCTGGCACACCGCTTTCCTGAGCCCCCTGCTGAGCTGAATTTTGCTGATGCCCTTCTTTATACCCATTGGGCATTTTTACACACACCTTAACATTCCAGATTTTTCAAACTTCTGGGTTTACAAGTCCACAAGTAAGTTCCGGATGCATTTTTCACAGACACACATTGCCCTGAGGCAGCCTAAAGTAGCCGCAGCTGTAGACGTGACAGGCTGCCATAGAAACCAAGTGACCACAGCTGCCTGGAGTAAAGCAGTTTACCAGGAGAACATTTTACACACACAGGTTCTGGGAGATGTTCTATGCAGTTCAAAGAGCCAGATGTTTAAGATCTGGGTGAGTGATTTAGACACACAGAAAGTTCAGGATGTAACAGCAAACATGCAGGAGAAATGTGTTTGTAAAAACACCCATTGACTTCAGTAAGATCAAGAGTTCACTTGGTGGGTGCTAAAACTAGTGTTTTAACATTTAAAACAAGCACCAGCAAGATATAGGACGCACACTTTGATCCGTTAAATCAATGACAAACCTTCCATTGACTTTAATGGGGGAGGGTTGTGCCCCTATTGTGTCATTCCTCAGCAACTGTGTCTTCTAACTCCCAGGTGTTTCATGAACTTAGTTTGTACTGTCCTGATTTGTCACACACTTCCCAGCGAATGTGATGTTGAGACTCTCAAGCCACGCTCTTTATTTGTCGTTGATCAAATGTGTCACGTGATATTGTGCTTGGATGAGCACACAAGCACATCTGGCATAAATACTTGCATGTGCAAAATTGTTTACCCAAACTTTCATGCATAAGACTTTGGAATTTGCTCTCCGCAATGGTTCGTGCTGATGAAATTTGATCGCAAATACAATTCATCAAAATATTTGAAGTGATGTGTTGTTATGACAATAGGTGCCAGCAGCCTGCTGTTGCTAAATTGGACGGATGGACCAGGTATTTTGATTAGTGTTGGGAGGAAATTCGGACCTGATCGTCCCAACCCAGGCCTGATTGCATTGGATCCAACCCTGGAAAGGGAGCGGGTGGACACCATAGTCCTGCACCTTTCCAACACAGCTATGCTCCTACAGAGTGCCACGATGGGTGAAAGCACATAAGCAGCGAGGGCCTGATCCCCACACGGCCCCTTGGTGTGCAAGCGTGGCCACCACACTGCAGGGACGAGCAGCCCCATCCCTCGCTAGGAAGCAGACTGGCTGGGCCGCTCAAAAATCCCACCACAGCCGAGGTGGACCCCGACCTGTCCTTAATCCCACCCCTGGCCATGATGTGACCTTGTGCAACAGGCAACAGCACCTTCTGCTCAAGGCCCCACAGAGGTGCTCCCCCCGTGATGGGGAAAGCGTGGCCCCTCCACACATGTAGCTCCCCGCCCCCCCAGCAGCTTTACATCAGTTGGGGTAAGGCTGCTCCGTGATGTGCCCCGGAATTTTTCCAAGGATGCGTCGCGTAGCAGCCAGCTGCTTCCTCCACCCTGGGGTGGGGTGAACATCTGGCGGGTGCCCGGCTGCCATGGGAAGGGGAAGGCTACCCAAGGCGTGGTAGCCACCCCTGACAGTCTCATCCGGCTGCAGCTGGTATCGTGGGACTTTGTAAGGGTCATGTCTACATCATTTAAGGGGATTGCGCTATTGCATTTTCCCACCCTTTTAGATGTGGTGCCTGCTTTGATGCTAATTTTGCTCGGGTGGAACCGAAGGAAACAGGCAAACCTATCTGTGAAGATGAGAGTGCTGGACATGCCTCTTCCTGGCCAGGTAGGACCAGCCAGGATCTGATGGGAGGAGAGTCACTGGGGCCCTGGAAGGAAGGGGAGTTGAAGAACTTCCTTGCACAGGGGATGCATTGGGTGAGACGGGTAGCATCATTTGCCCCTCTGCAGATTTTTGGTCATGCAGGATGCTGCTTCTCGGGGTGAGCCCTGTCGCCGGGGGGTGTAGGTAATTATGAAGCCAAGAGGCTCAGTTGAGTCTGGGTCCTGGACTCCAGGGGAGCCTTCTGCAAGTGGCCTGAGACTGCAGAGAAATGTTCAGAGTGGGAAGAGAAGGGAACAGGGCTAATGCTTGGCCCCTACCCACTCTGATTTTTTTTTTCTAGTGGCTCTCAGGTTGCTTGGAAAGGGCCCCACCAAGAAGGATGCTTTCAAAGGGGTGGGGGGGAGTGCTGGTCCCATTGACTCTGAAGCCTTCCTGGTGGGATTGCTGCCACTCCACGGAGCCTCACTGGGAGACAGGGGAGCCAGTCACTAACTTTGCTGGGGAGGCTAAGGTTGACTAGGCGCCTTCAGAGAGCCACCACTTACCAAGACCCCCACCTCTTTGTCCTTAGGGGGTCCATCATTGGGACATGAGCCCGGCCCACCACAGCCTTGCTAAGTCACTGCCTGTTATTACCACACCTCTGTGGTGCCCCCCACAGAAGCGGAAGCAGCCTCTCAGGGACCCACCGGGATAAACAATGGCCAAGACAATGACATTGGCCGATCCCTTTGCAAGGGAAGAGGATCTGCCGCTACTGCCCCACCCAACAGGGCATCAGGGCTTCTGGGAGGTAGACTGGTGCTTCTGCCTCCCCCTCCCTGACACACGCACCCTTTGCACGTTCACTCAGAGAATCGTAGAGTTGGAAGGAAACTCAGAGGTCATCTAGACCAAACCCCGCTCAATGCAGGAAATCCGCAGCTGCGGCATCCCCAGCAGATAGCCGTCCCACCTTTGTTTGAAAACCTCCAGTGAAGGAGAGCCCACCCTCTCCCTAGGCAATTTCTTCCTAATGTTTAAACGGAAATCTGCTTTCCTGTAATTTGAGTCCATTATCTCTAGTCGTGCCCTCAGAGTATTTGCCATCTTCTGTGTGACAGCCTTCCAGATAGTCAAAGAGGCCGATCATATCTCCTCTTTGTCCTCTCTAGGCTAAACATACCCAGCTCCTTCAACCTTTCCTCATAGGACTTGGTTTCCAGACCCCTGACCAGCTGTGTCGCCCTCCCCTGAATCCGTTCCAATTTGTCAATGTCCTTCTTAAAATGCGGTGCCCGGAACTGGACACGGTACTCCAGATGAGGTCTTGACCAGCATTGAACAGAGTGGAGCTATTACTTCTCGTGACTTGGACGCAATTTTTAAATTTATTTTTATTTATAAAATATTTCTATCCCGCCCCTCCAGTCCACAGGGCAGCTCGGGGTGGTGAACAACAAGTCAAACATTAAAACAATTCACAGTTAAAAATCCCATACACATAAAAAAGATACAACAACAACCCCCCAAACCACCCCCCAACCTCCCTCCCCTTTGCCAAAAGCCTGGTGGAACAGCCAGGTGTTACACAAACGTCGAAATGACAGGAAAGTGGGGGCCAACCGAGCCTCCTCCGGGAGTGAGTTCCACAGCACGGGGGCAGCCACCGAAAAAGATCTCACATCAGTGGCCACCCACCTCGCCCGGGGAACCTCCAAAAAGGCTTCTGTTAATGCAGCAGCCTAAAATTGCATTAGTCTTTTTAGCAGCTGCATCACACTGCTGATTTATGTTCAGTATGTGATCGACTACAACCTTTAGATCCTTTTCACATGTACCGCTGACAAGCCAGGTGTCCCTCCCCACCATCATATACTTGTGCATTTGATTTTTCTTATCTAGATGCAGAACTCATCACCTGTGCTTCCTTGGGATGTAGAACTGACTGAGAACAATACTTTAGGGACACTGAAGGGAAATTTAGTAGTTGCTGCTGTTTTTTTCTTTTCTTCTGCAGGTCATAGACTTTTCTGTTGCCATTTAACAATAATAATAATAATAATAAATAATTAATTAATCTTATTTAGATAGCATCCCCCCTGCCTTACATGGCACTCGGAGCTCTTCACAAAGTATAAAACAATATACACAGTATTAAACAATTCAAGACAATTTAAAACAATAATAAAAATACTGTAAAATAGGGGGAGGAAAAAGGGAGGACAGAGTACATTGAGGAAACAAAGGTTCTAGACGTAGATCTTCAATATAGCCAAGTCCGAAACCATTCAAGACTCTAAAAACCAGCAGCGCAATCTTAAATTCAATCTGTCACTCCACAGGCAGCCAATGCAGAGAACGCAGGGTGGATGTAGTATGATCAACAGCTGCCCAAACCAGTAAGCAGCTGTGCTGCCGCGTTCTGAGCAAGCTGCAAGCGACAGATAAGCACTGCCAGCAGTCCGTAGAAAAGGGAGTTACAAAAGTCAAGCCTCTGAGGGCGCTTATAGACGAGACAAAAAAGGCGACTGATCCTTTGATCAGCCGCCTTTCTTTGCGCTCGTCTAAACTTCCAGGCCAGATCTTACCCCGCGTCTGACCGGGTCGGCGATCCTGGCCCCTCAGACGCGGATCCCCGAAGTGCCGGCTTTACGCCGCACTTCTGAGTTCCCTGGCCGAGTGCGCATGCACAGAAGGGTGCGCATGCGCACGACTGTACGCCGTGTCTGAACATCAGACACGGCATACAGAGGAAGGCGCGGGAGAGATGCCGACGCTGAACGATTCCGCTTGTGATCGTCTAACAGTGCCCATAGACACCAGGGCATGGGTTACTGAGCCTGGGATAAATAAGGGTGTAATTTACATAAATTGGGTAGTTGAAAAAAAGCATTTCTGAGCCACATCCAACACCTGGGTTTTCATGGACAGAGCATGGTTAAAAATGATGCCCAAGTCCTTTACCTGGCACACTACCTCCACCCAGACCCCATCCACATTCAGGGGCCCGAGGGAGGCATGGGCATCCTCCTATTGACTGCCCTTCCCACCAACATCACCTCCGTCTTCCCCGGATTCAGCACGAATGCAACAAGTTTGTGCCAGAGATACATTTCTTTTCTAAAAGCCCTGTAAAAATGCCCTGGTCTCAGCTAACTGCTTTGACCAAGAGAACACCAGTAAACATGCCTTTTAAGTTTATTTTCCCAGATTTAACAAAGACTGTCTCTTCTTTGTTATGTGCAAATTCTCTGAATGCGCAGTCAGCGATCTCCAGCTGAAATACTTGCTCAATCCTAGAAGCTGAAGATGAAAAACACCTGTTAGAGAGTTCATCTGTAAACTTTGCAGTAGATGGACTGCATGCATCCAAAAGGTGATAGCTTCCTGTCCGGGGCTACCCTTTATTAATCAGGGTTATGCAAGGGAGCGCAGTTACCAACCGCAGACCTCACTCCCCATGTCTCACTGTTTCTTGGAAGTGAGACATGATACCAATACAAAGCTCTTTAGTAACATCAGGATAGTTTCCCTTCAAGCCAGATGGAAACATAAGCAACCAGTCATTCTTCACCACAGCACTGTAGAATCCAACATTCTTCAATGTGTTTACACTTACACGCTCCATTTCTTGTTGTTAAAAATTGCTGTGGATGACATTGTTCTTTGTGTTGTTTTGATTTCATTATTCTTGGCTGGAGGTTTTAAGGGGGCAAGGTTTTCAAAAGTTTCGAAGACAGAGGGCTGGACGATTCTGGATTGTTACTACTTGAAAGTCTGGTCTCCCCTATTTATTTCTTTATTTTGTTTACAGTAAAGAGATCTTGGCAGATATTCCAAGAAGTCAAAGTCCATCTTGGCCCATCAGACTGGTGTGGTTAAGACACGCTAGTTTCTGTGGCTTGTGGTGTACGAGGCAGTGATGGGACCAGCACTATGTCCAACTGCCTTTGATTCCCCCAACTCAATGCATCAAGTACCTCTTCACAGTTAGGTGGGCTGGAGGTGGCCTGGCTGAGACCAAGCAGAACTTGAACCCAGAGCCTTTCAAGATATAGCCAAGTGCCTTAACCACTCAGCCATAAAGCTGCACATATTCCCAATGCACAATGATAAAGCCACCAAAATAGTCTCTGCAATACCTACAATTTGCTTTTCTCTCTATCTTAGGTGAATAGGTATTTTTTCCCCATTTTCAATTACCAAAACCCAAGACAATCTCAGGCAAGGAGGTCATAGAGTGAGTGATCCATTCCCTACTGTTCGCTTGCAGCCCCCACCGGTCACATGATTCATCCTCTCAGCAACCTGACTAATTGCTATTTATGGACCTATCTTCCATGAATGTATCCAAGCCTTATTGAAGCCCATTGACGCTATTGGACTTCACAACATTCCCTGGCAATGAGTTCCACATATTAATTGTGCATTCGGAGGGGGGGGAGAGTTTTAATCCAGCTGCTAGTTAATTTCATTGAGTATTCCCTAGATACGAAAAATGTTTTTGAAAATAGCTCCATTGCTCCAGATCACTCACGAGTTTGTCAACCTGTCCTATGTTCCCCCTCATTTGAGTCTTGGCTAAGCATTAGAGTCCTAACCTATTGAGCATTTCCTCATATGGAAGTCACTCCATGAATTTGATCATCTTTGGTCCTTTTTACACGAGACGCCCCCATGCAATGCACATGTGGGTGCCTGCATGGGCATGCATGTAGGAGTCCCATATAAACCCAGCAGGGGGGGTGCATGCAGACTTCCACGCAACACTCATCTCCACCCATCCCCCACGCACAGAGCAACTGGTCAAATCGGCGGTTGCTCCATGCGTGGAGATGAGTGAATGCCCGTGTAACCGTTCCCCACACGCCGCTCCCACACCGTCACACACACACACACACACCCGTAGGAAAACACCCTTTGTTGCTCTCTCTGTGCCTTTTCCATTTCGATTATGTCCTTTTTGAGATGCGGAAACCAGAACTGGTTGCAATATTCAAAGTGTGGGTGAACCATGGATTTATATAACATCATTCTAGAGTCTCTCATTTTCTATCCCTTAGTTAATAATTCCCAACGTTCTGTTTCCCTTCTTGGCTGCTGCTACACACTAAGCTGAATTTCCAAGAGCTTTATCCTGAGTGGGTAACAGACTGAATTTTGAACCGAACACTGTGTATGTGCAATGAGGATTATTTTGCCAATGTGCATGACTTTGCACTTATCAGTGTTGAATTTCATATGCCATTTTTTTTGCCTCATTTCCCTTTGCATGAGATCCTTCAGTAACTTCTGACCTATCTGTCATCTGATGAAGACTTCTGTGTGGCTCAAAAGCTTGCATACCAACAGAAGTTGGTCCAGTTAAGGAGATCGTCTAACTACTTTGTTTCCATCTATTACTTTGGAGACCAACATGGCAAGGTGCTTTTAGATGGATGCAGAGGCTGCCTGCCTCTGAACTTTTCTGCAGTTCTGGGTGCACCCCCACATCTGCTCGCTTCCAACCCTGCCTGGAGCTACTCTACATGGACGCAGCAGGTTCCCCGTCCCGTGGTTTCCCTGTGCGAAATCATCCACGCACCACAGAGTTGCGGGCAATCGCCCAACGCTCTAGGGCTGGCGCCCACAACTATATGGTGTTGTCTAGGGCAATGGCCAGCTGGAGTGGAGCTGAAACTTGGGTCCTCCCATTAAATGGACAGCAGCTCCACTTTTGGCCGGTGCCTGGGGTTTGGATATTTCGGAGAACTGCTGATAGAGCTGCCCTGGAGCAGGCACAGTCGGTTCCACTTGTACATCTGGCAGGGTGCTTTTACATGGACCACCCAACCTAGAAATAAAGCGGGCTGGTGCAGGCAGGACTGGAGTTGCCATGACGGGCAGCCATGGCACCCGGCTATTGTGGTCCCTGCCCGGCGGTGGAGATGGCAGGGCCAAACAGATGCAGTGGTCCATGTGAGTGGCCCTTGGCCTGGAATGTGCACCTGGGATCTTCCAGGAGACGCATTCTGGGCCAGCTGCCTACCTGGCCTGGGGCACTAGCGGGCCAGCATCTGGTGGCCGGGGAACAGACATGAGGCTGTCTCTAGCCCACGTGGGCCATAGCGGGCCCACGTCATGTCTGTTTTTACCCATGGGGGAGGCTAGACACCCATGTGTCCAGCCTCCTCATGGGTAGGTAAAAATCAGTCTGAATACTTACTTATGGGTGTTTTCAGACATGATGATGGCACGCACAGATTAATCTGCTTTAGCGCGGATTAATCTGGGTGCCACCGTCACGTTCGAAAGCATCTGCCAGATGTTACCACCGTCTGGATCCGACTCTGAAATCCCCAAGTCACAGCCTGGGCTAAGCTCCACCACGGTCAGGAGCCAGCCGGCAGACCCGAAGGAAAGCAGGCTATTGCATCACCACTTTACTTAGCATGGTCTGGAGTGGTGGAGGAGGATGGGTGCCATGATGGGACCTGCGGATGCATGTCTGTGCCTCGCTCCACCCCCTCCCTGGCCCGGGCTGCCATAACACTTCTTTGACGGCCCGACAGATCCCAGTCAGAGTGACAGCTGCCTCCACCACACGGAGAAGTCTGTGGTGGCAGCAACCATCACGTGTAAGCGAACCCTCTGTTTACACCCTGGGTTCAAGTAAACACAGAGTTGGACTTGAACTCTGACTTAACAGAGGCTCTGTCCTTGGCCCTCTCCTCTTCTCTATCTACACCCTTTCCCTAGGCAAACTCATTGCCTCCCATGGCTTCCAATATCACCTCTATGCTGATGACACTCAACTCTATCTCTCTGCTCCCTCTCTCTCTCCATCTGTTCAAGCTCGTCTCATCAACTGTCTCTCTGACATCTCTACCTGGATGTCTCAACATCAACTCAAACTCAACATGGCTAAACCTGAATTCCTTATCTTCCCCACCCACCCCCACGCCACCCCCACGCATCCTTCCTCTCCCTCCTCCCTGTCGATCCTTATCGACAGGATCACCACCCTCCCCATCCCCCAAGCCCGTAACTTAGGCTTCATCTTTTACTCACCCCCGTCTTTTAAACCCTACATCGACTCTGTTGCCAAATCCTGTCGCTTCTCCCTCCATAACGTTGCTAAGATTCGCCCTTTTCTCTCTGTCTCCTCTACTAAAACCCTTATTCATGCTCTGGTCATCTCTCGCCTCGAATACTGTAACCTCCTTCTCACTGGCCTCCCCTGCTCTCCCCTTTCTCCCCTTATCTCCGTCCAAAACTCTGCTGCCAGGGTCATCCACCTCGCTCGTTGCTTCGACCATGTGCAGCCCCTCCTCTCGTCTCTTCACTGGCTCCCCCTTCCTGAACAAATCCTGCACAAGC
>QEPC01014730.1:6588145-6627655 GCA_003113815.1 Sphenodon punctatus | reverse complement strand
CCCCCCCCCCAAATCTCTCAGATTGTAAGCCCTAGGGCAGGAACCGTGTCTATTTCAATACTTTGTAAAGCACCAGGTACATTGCTGGCACTATATAATGCTTGCTAATTATAATAATAATTAATAATAATAAATAACCATATAAAGATTAGAAGCTTGTATTCTATTCTCCAGTCTAGTTTCTTCTGAAGCCTGGGGCCTGATTCCTGTACTCTTTGTGCAGTAGTCTAATAAAAAGAGCTTGAACACACTATACATGGTCTGGTTCCTTGCCGCTGGCACCAAGAGGGGGGGCAGGATTGCTTTGCTGAACATTTAGCACCAGAATTTCACATTCCCGTGGCCTAACTTATTTTTCTTATTATGCGTCTACAGCAGGAGTGGAGAACATTTTCCCTCCCTCGGGTCACTTTGAACATGAGTACAAGCTTTACAGGCTGGATCAGAGTTGGGGGCAGGCAGAGGTACTTTAGGGGTGTGCTCAGGATGGGGGGAGGAAGGAGAGGGTCCGCATTACAGATCCATGCCATGGATCCATTCCCCTGTCTCTGGTTCCTTTCCCCAGGCTCGCTCTTGGGCTTGAGGGCAGAGATTGAATCCATGGGCCAGATCCAGAACCTGGAAAGGGAACAAATAAAAAACAGCTGCTGCAGGCCCAGTTTGGCCCACAGCCAGGAGGTCCCCCCCCCTCCCTCCCCCTCTTCCGATCAAGATGCCCCTTGATTTTCCAGCCTGAGAGTCAGGAAAATCAGATTCATTGTTTAGGTAAATTCCGTATTTATTTTCTAGAATAAGCAAGCTTAAATTACTATGCGGCTAACCAAGGAGGATCAAAAGATTCACTGTTGGCCAAGGCTATTAGGTAACAGAGGCCCTGATCTAAGGCCTCACTGAAATCAATATAAAGACCTGCTAGGCCTTTCCATTACAAACTGTTTACATCATCAAATAACCTGGATGCTGGGATCAGCACAACACTGGGTAGGACAATTTGTATCCATTCGTATCCAATATTGTCCAAAACTCCTTGAACCAAAGGATTTTGGTTCTGCTTGCAAAAAATATTTTCCCAGCGCTCGACACAGACGGGCTTTGTCTGCCTCAGCAATATTGCTCCACTTTCTAACTTGAGCATGGCACAAGGTATTTTATTGTACCAATAATGAAGCAAAATAAAATGAACTTTTTTTACTGGTGCACTCGGGCAATTTTCCCTCTTGCAAGCAGAGGCCCTTTCAAGTACTTGACTCACAAAGCTGCCAGTGGACCCTTTGCTTTGAGATGTAGCCGGCTGGTATTGTGTTGTGAAGCCTGTGGAAAAGGCAGGTGTTCTTGTACAGAGCACTAGGTAAGCAATAGCCTCCATAACCGTAGCTGGAGTTGTCTTATTCGTTAACTCCAAACCTGGGTTTCCATCAAATTAGAGTATATTTAATCAGAAGGTCACTGGGTTATCACCACAACTGACACTCTCTGATGGGATGCTTTAATGTCAAATTAGAGAAGTGTTCTGATATGAGAAGGTCATCAAAGCGGTCCGGAAAGTGGACTGGGGACATAAAGCAATTCTAGGATAGAACAGGTACTGCATCTGGGACTATCCCTTCCAATACATACAACACACCTCCTCTTTTTCAGTTTAATTATTCAAATACAACTGGGCAATTGTCCGACGTTTGTTCCTCATTTCATTCTTCAGACTGCTCAGACTGCCATGGAATCGCCATACTCTTGCAAGTTGACATGGCAGATGTCAAAGGCCCGTGAGTGTGTATTCATCCAAAGGGTGCAGAATTGACCCCCACCGTACTTGCTAAAGTGGCAGCGGTTTGATCAAAGGCGAGCCGTCAGCGCTGACTTCCCAAGTGACTAACTCAACAGGCAGGGGAAGCATGAAAATTTTCAGACTGCCATGAGGGAGAGTCAAGATAACATCCGTATTGCCTTGCTTAAACTTGGCATTATAACAATGCATAGTTTTCTGTTGTTCCTGGAGCCACTCAAGTATATAATGAATGGAGTACCAGTGATTGGAAACGTTCGTCTTAAGCTGAAATTTCCATAACTTGTTTTCCTATTTGAGCCTTGTAATGGGTTTTTCAAGTGTCGACAGAATGGCTTTAAGTGTCTCTTGATTTCACAGACTGCTGCCACCCCAGTCTGCCCACTCAAACCTTTCTAGTTATCATGTAGGATTTACAACACAGTGCTCCCTTGTTCTCCAAGCCCAAAATTATTTTTTAGTTCCCTAGCACTAAAATTGGGTGCCCAACTGAGGATATCAGAACCTCATTTTTCAGAAGGCCTGTGAGCTAGGGTTGCAATGAATATTGGCGGCGAATTTTGCATTCATTGAGTTTGCTTGCTTTGAATTGGGTGCGATGAAGTAGATAGGAAGCACTCTGCTAATTTATTATTATTGATTTTGCTTTATTCATCTGTTTTGGATATCCATTTGTTTATTTATTTTTATTTTTGTTATTTTGGTTTTCTTTCATTTTGGATAACCAAATATCTGATTCAACTGCCTGGATGTGACCAAAATAAATGACAAAATTGGAGTACCTGAACCACAATATCAGCAGAACCGTGTAGATGAATTTTGTTTTGGGTGTGGATATTTATTTGAATTCTCAGATGGCTAACAAAGTATGAATAGTAGCCACATCTATTTCTTTTCATATGTACTATGAAGCCATTGCCCCTATGGGTTTTCCCTCAGTTCCCTTCCCTGCGGGTTGTGGCCACACTGCTGACTGTATTGCCTCCATCTGTCCCCCTCCAGCTCTGTCTTGCTGGCCCCCCCTTCCCTACGGTCCCTTGGGCCAGGGGGCTGTTCCCTTGTCTGTTGTCCCTGTGCCTTTCCCCCCCTTCCTGCTTTGGTGTGGATCTCTCCCTCGACTACGTGCACCCGAGGTTGGTGTTTGGTGGGTTGGTATGTTCTGGGGTTCCCCACCACCACCATCTGTCCCCTGCCAACCCGGCTGTGGTGTGTACTTCTGTGCCTGCCCTCGTGACTGCATGTGTCCTGTTCCCGGCTCGTTGTATGGGGCCATGGAACTGTGTGTGCGGGGGCTCCACCGGGGGCTCCACCGGGGGGGGTGTTGGGGATTTGTGTTGGGGTCCCCAGTTGCTTTGGGGCTTGGCCTGTCCCCCGGTGTCTCAGCTGTCCATGTAAACATCTTGGGTGTTTACTTGGTGTTTCCCAGGGTGGGTGTTTGCCCGATGGGTGTGTGCCAGCCCCTCCCCTTCCATCCCACAACCCCCCACGACACTGTCCATGCAAACATCTCCTGTCTCAGCACCTCTGGGTGTTTGTTGGGTGTGCTCACCCACCCATCTCCACCCAGCTCACCGGTGACGGCGTCTGTGTAAAAAAGGCCAAAGAAATGCAAAGTATATGAGAGATACTATACAAGATTATGACAACGGTGTGACACCCCCAACCCACAGGTGTAACCCCCCCCCCCAATCCACAGTTTTTGAAAGTGTGGTATAAACCGCTTGCATAGTGTCAGTGTAGCCTGTGTATAAAGTGTTGACTATGGCTTCAAGAGAACAGGGTTCAAGTCCTGTTTTAGCCCTGAGCTCAATGAGTGACCTTTGGGGAAAATTGCTCCTAGCCTCAGTTCTCCACCTATAAAATGGAAATAATAATGAGACATCTTACATGGGTGCTGTGAGGATCAATAAGATAAGGAATTATACATTTCCTCCAAGAATCCCCTGGTATAAAGCAGAATATAAACAAACATTTCACTTTCTCATGAAATCTAAAAACAACATGTTAACACAAGGCTGCTCGCTGGTGGCATAAATACAAATATTTATGTGTTTAGAGACGTTGTCCTGTGCCTGGACAGCATGTCGTGAATTGGTGTCAGGCGTCCCTTTACATATGTAGTTTACTTTCAACATTATTGCTAGAATAATGCTGTGTCCACATAACAAAAATTGGTAAAATCACCTCGTCTAATAGTTACACCTAGGCTGGATATCAAGGCAATTTAAAAAAAAAAAATGTTTTGATTATAAATGAGTAAATGAACATATGCACAATTATATTTTGGGTGTAAAAAGCCTGAGCTGCCAGATTTTGGCATTTTCTTTTATTAGCTAAAAACTCACATATGGTTTCCATGTTTCCAATCTGACTTTAAGGATGCAAGAGTTGAATGAAGCAATGTTTCTCCCCACCCCAGCTCCCTTAGACATACTTAAAAAGTCAGCTCAAATAATATAAAAAGAGGTAAATGAAGGTTTATATTAATTGAAAGGCGACCTGTACTAGTAAATAATAGTGTTGTGGTGCTGTAAGCAGGCTAGAACCCTGGGCACATGCCTAAAAGAGACAGTTGATACTCTTTGAGATCAGTCACCGTCCAAGCTCTAGTTTGGGAGGAGATGAAGCCAGCTGCCAAACACAAACAAGCATGTTGTTATGTCAACACAAGAGGCTCCTGATTACTTTCCTAAATCACTCTATCTGGCCCAGTGCTACTCTGCCATTAATGCCGATTCTCCATCAACTTTCTAATGCTGGACCCGGCAAATCTTAAGCAAAGCTTTAGATACTTTCAGACTAGAACTGAAATGGGTAGTTGATTTTGTATCCACGGGTAATACTGGAAATTTTGCGGTAGCCATTTGTGTGCTTGATTGGCACCCAGTTACCAAAATAGGCTATTTTGGTAAGTACCTGAATACCCTATTATACCAGGGGCCAAATCACCAAGATTCTGATTTTCTGTTTTGCTGATTTATTCTAATTTTTGGTTGAACAGGTTTAGTGTTAGTGTACCTAATTCTGTCTCAGCGGTGCAAAATGGAAAAATAAGTAATGGAGAACCAGAAATTCAGTAGCAGTAACTTGTCAGGCACTAAACGGGTACTGTTTAATGCCTCATCCTCCCAAGATTGGTCAGGTACTGCAATTTCATTGGGTATACCTATTTTTGTAAGTACCCATTTCAGCTTTATAAGATGCCCCAATTTCAAATGGTAAAGTCTAGCACAAGAGCTTAGAAATTCTGTGATGAATTCATCACAGTTGCATGGTGATTCAGCATTGGGTGATATCAAATGTTAACATTAATTCTTGATGATTCGATGTATGTTGCCTCTGAAGTTGGTTGAATAGATGCTCTTAAGCTGCAGCCTCTGCCCACCAGCTGTCCCCTCCTCCACTGTATACCTAGTGTTGGGCAAGGAAAGCTGGGGCCTGGACTTGCTGTCTGCGAGAGAAACTCTGCTCCCAGCTGACCTGAGGCAGCATCAGGCAACACCCTGAGTCAACCTGTTCCTATACGGAGTGAGTTTGGGGCAGGCATTGTCTCATTGGAACGCTGGTGTCATCACGAGGTGCACTGGGCACCGGGAGGGCTCCATGGAGGAAGCATCTCTCCCCCCACTGACACTGACTCCCATGCTGCTGCACATAGGTGCTGTTACAAGATGTAACGGCAGCTACGTGACATCACCTTTTCCACATTTTTCACCCAGAAGACATGCAGGCTCAAAATTAGGGGCAAGCCCATAGCAGTTAAGCAGCTGAACACATCTGAACATATTGACAAGGGGAATGTTTGCAACCCACACACAGAGCAAACATTAACAACCTTCGTGATGTGCAAATGGTTCTCCCCCAGGGTAAATCTGCTGTGATCCACTGAAGATGCTTTGGGTTATTTCCCCTGGCTTTACCATACTAGAAGCATTCACGTATCACAAATAGATACCATGCTGTTGTTCATCACAGGTTTTCGGCAGCCGGCGTTGCCACTTGAAACTGTGTTGTCTGGAAGTATACCCTTTGATATTCTTGTGTACAGGAGACCAAAACTAGCAACAGGGAAATGTGAGTGCAAATGACCCATTTCAGCTGCATCCTCGAATTTAAACTTGTATGTTTGTTTCTGAGGTGCTAACCATAGGGAGTACAGGCAACATCCGGTCTGTCTTGACTAGGGCTGAATCAAAATTTTCACCCAGTTTCTGCCTCCGATGGAACTGGACATTGCAATCATTGCGATCGGAAACTGGAACAAATAATCATCCATTTGGATTTCTGATCAGAACAATTGGGAAAATGTCCAGCTGTCTGCGCATGCACAAATGACTGCCATTCCGTACATGTGAAATCACTCGATCAGAATTCTGATCAAAATACCAATAGTAGTTCTGTTTTTGCAGAAACAAAAGGGCTAGTGATTGTTTTATGATGCTCCAAGAATCAGCCATCTTCTGGGAGTGGCAACTCTTTTGTGTCCTGCAGCATGCCCAAAGTACATGGGTGTTCTGGCTTGATGTCCTCAAATTGACTCGGAAGTAATGCTGAAACAAATAGATGTTTTCATGCTTGTGATTATCATTCACATTTTTGGATAGCCCACCAAGTAGTCAAATAAGTTTTAGTCATGGAAACAATATTCACATTACTGTTTCCATGGATATTTTGTTTCTGTTGTTACAGTCGCCTCAGTTTTTTGATTGCTTTGTTTTGGTATTTTAGTCACTTTGGTATTTTGGTTACTGTGTTTTGGCACCATTTAGCGTTGTTGCACAACACTTTGGTGCACAATAGTGCTAAATAGTGCCCAAACGAAGTAACTGAAATATCAAAGTGATCAAATAACTGAAACAAAACTCGTAACAGCTTTGTCAGACTCGATTCAAAGCGGCAAGTTAGACACAATATTTAGTGTGGATATTCATTTCATCTGCAGTATACTGTTCTGTAACACAAACCCACTTGGCTTTTGGGGGCAATGCTCGGAGAGTGTTACCATATTATACTCTTGAGTGTTCCATCAACATGACCTCAGTTCTCCTTAGGAAAGCTAAATTAATGAGTAATAGAAAAGGTCTAGCTAGATATTTCCACTCATACAGAAAATGCCTATGATGGACCCTGGAAGTTCTTGCCGAGTCAGGCCCATAATGGTACACAGTCTAAGCTGCTGCAGGCTGTGGTCCTGATAACAGGATGCTTATGAACTAATAAAGTCAGGTCATGCCCATGTTCATCAAAGTACATAGGTCCATCCCTAAATTCATCCCTATTTAGGAAATTGGGTACGTGTGTTCTTAGGTGCATCATAAGAAAAAAGCTTAATATAAATCCATGCTTACATGCTAAGCTGGATTGAGACTGTGCTCAGGGCTGTGTGTAATCAGTCAGTGCTATTGACTTTAATGACACCACATCTGCTTACACCATGGCTGAATGACACCAGGCCTGTTGTGTCACAATTGACAGCATCTGTTCGACTGGAGTAGCAGATGTGCTGCACAGTCGCACGCAGCCCCAAAGCTAACCTTAATCGCTTACCTTACATTCATTTGAGGGGGAAAAGGTACTGATCTTCTTCTACTCTATATGAACAGAGGGAGAGAGCAATAAGCTACTGGAACCACTGAATAATATATGTCGTGGGTTAACATGAGATTTTTATATCCTGATCCATGCTCAGATTTTTAGAGGAAGAGTTAACCTTGGGCCTAGAAGACCATTGTTCAAATCTCATTTTAGCCATGGACTCACTGGCCTTCGACAAGTTGCTATCTCAGCCTCAGTTCCCCACCTATAAAGTGAGGATAATCATGACCTACCTCATGGGGTTGTTGTGAGGGTGAACCAAGATAAGAACTGTGAAGTATATGGAAAATGTTACATAAATGATAAATAAGAAGAGAGAACATAAATCAAAAGTTAAAGAGGAAGGTTCATTTTAAGGGTAAGGCACCTGACTGAAACACAGAGGACCTAGATTCACTTTCTGGATCTGGCACAGTGTGTCTTTAGACATAACAAAGATCAAGTGTCAAAACCCCTAAGCACGTGCTTGGCTGTTGTGCGTAAGCACCATAACAATCCCAACACCAATTTGGCCACCCCTTGAACATGCGATGTGAACACCATTGCATCACAAGGACAATTTGTGTGTTTCAGCTGAACATGTGGCCAATGTGTTGTGTCTAATTATATTGCGTGGTGTGTTAGCGAGTACAACACAGGGAACGAGGTGGCAGCGATTGTGTGCTGAGATCGGGGGGCGAGCGCAAAACCGATTTGCCCCAAGATGGGCTGTGTGTCTAAAGAGTGCCACAGAGTGAACACAGAGCCAAAACGGTGTTCATAGCAAGGTCAAAACAGACAAATACCCGTTGACGTTATGTCTAAAGACGCCCACAAAGTTCATTAGTGTCCTTTGGCAGGTCATTTCATCTCCCTGTGAGAGGAAATCTCCAGTGGAGCTGAAACAGTTATTCATTGACATCCAGTAACTGGCTGGATCTGAAGTATCCAATCCAATTTGGCACGGACAAGTTACCAAGCAAGATCTGTTTATTGTATGACGGTTTAACTGGTTAACCATTTTACCATATTTATCGTGTTACCACCTAATACTGCAGTGTGCCGTTTACTGTATTCTCGCTTTCCAGACAGTTCCAATGCTAGTTCCATTTGTCCATAACTCCTTTCCTATCAACTTCCCCTCCACAACCTGATTTCAGACTCGTGTACTTAGTCAGTTTCCCATTGGCTACCAGATTCAACAAACCAAGTATACAACACAGTATTTTCTGGAAAAATAGTAACCTGATATTTCCATAATATGGTAATACGGTAAACTGGTTAACCATTGCAGTATTATCCAATTATTCATTTTGCCAGTTAGTCATCACGGTAAGCGGTTATGGCCAGATAACTGCCACACTATCCAGAATGACAGCTATTAAGCACAGATAGCGAGTTGACTATTTCTTTCAGCTGTACTCATAATACTTCCTTTCTCTTGGTTTTTCTCTACATAGATTGTCCAGTTTTATGTGCAGCTATCCAGGTTCGTGCTTCCCTCTGCTGGATCCCAAGCAGAGGGAACGGAGGATCTAGCGGGGGACAGCAGATATGAGTGTGACAACAGAAATGAGGGGCATGGCTATTATTTATTCAAGTTTATAATCTGCCCTTCCCCTAAGGGTCAGGGGGGCACACAAAATAAGGGGGATGGCTATGAGAGTGAGTGACCTATCATGAGTGGAACTATGGCCATAAAAGATGGGACTTATGTCCATTATTAGGATGGTAAAATATAGAGCTTCAGCCCTAAGTGGCAGAGCCCAGTAGAACGCCTGTTGTTGGCAGTGCTGGTGGTTGCTGTTGGATCCCCATCCTGGCTCACTCTGTGACCCACAGTGGATGCCTCCTTAGAAGAGTACCTTCACTGCCAAACCTTAACACTGGCTTGCTGGAACCTTACCGTACAACAGTGGAGCATCATTATAATGCACATTGTTATAGCACAAATTCAGTTATAATGCAGTGTGAGGCATGACTTCTAATGTGTCACTAGAAATGCAATCCTCTTTGTTTTACAATTAAAATCACAGTGTGGCCATTCAGTGCATCCAAAAATGCAAGATTTAAACATCCTCATTGTAACGTCTCTAGTATAAAAAGATATTAAGAATAAACAATAAAAGAGATGCAGTAAAGATAAATACTTTGAGACTGATCCATTGAAAATGGATTCTTATGCAAGCAGCTGAGGTGCCAATACAATGATGAGATTATAAGCAGCATGATCCTCTTTGGGAATAGCATCCTCTCTAGCAGCTAGCACGAGTGGGAGTCATAGTCACTTCAATAAGACTCACACCCGGTTAATTGCTAATGAGCACTTTTGCCATGATGGATCGCATCCTAGAAGTCCCACTAGCTAGGAAGCCAGCCCTAGTTTATTTCTCTATGTGATCTGTCAGATAGAAACAATGGAAAGAGGTACTGGGGAATCGAACCGGCCAACCGAAGAGACGAGTGAAGCCAGATCAAAGATGATCAATGGAGCCTGATGAAACTAAGAGCTCACCTATTTCAACTGCCGAAACTTTTTTAAAAGTCTGGTTTTATAGAAAATTCTTTCCTTTTAAAAAGAAAAAAGAAAAACATGCCACAGCCAATAACTTTTGAAAAACTGTGGAGACTGGCACTTCCAAACGCTTGGCAGGTTATTAAGCCAGTTTTTATTTAGTCCACTATAACTGTTGGAGGGGCTGCGATTCCCAACTGTTTCACATCAGAGAAGGAAAACAACGAGCATCGGGCCAAGACCACATTGGTAACTGCCAGCCGCTTTACGTGCCAAACATGAAAGAAACAAGTCCAGATGCTTTGATCCTTGCATTTTTTGGACTCAGTCCAGATTTTTTTTTCCTTCTAAATCTCAGATTAGGACAACATACATTATAACTGGAAATCAATCAATAGCGCCGTGACCTTCAAACACAGTAAATGTTTGGAGTTAGTTTCTGAGCATGTAATCTAAATTGGGGATTGGAAGTTGGATGAGATCCTAACCCAACAGAAAAATGTATGGTTTGGGGTTGTATGGGGTTTTTTTTATTTTATTTTATTTTATTTAAAGAAAAATCTTGAGTCTTAGGGAAGCAACAAATGAAGGTTTAATTATCAAAATAAAAATAGGCAATTCCTGCAAACACTCAAGATGCCAAGCGATATCATTGATCCATCCTTCCCATCATAGAAAGCAATGATAAATGAGATTGTTGGGGGGAAAAAAACATTGAAAACAAACTTTGAATTTCCTCTCCCGCTCCAGACCGGGGATAATGAGCTGATTTAAGAGGTGAAACACTTAGTCCTTGGGACAATGCCATGACTGGAGGTATCCTCTCTTGCCAGTTGGTTTATAGAACTCTATTGGCATCAATTTTGGGTAAAGTTGTTATTTTGCCTTGATGCCCTGCTGCAGATAGGCTGAAAAGTCAGCTAACCTTGGGATAAACAAATGGTAAACTGGATTTAAGGGGCAAGTGGAAGATCAGTCCTTGGTCCATATTCACCTTGAAGTTAATTGGATTCTTTTGATGGACTTCAGTGGAATTTGGATCAGGACTGAAGCTCTGTGAGAATGCTTTGGCAAATATTCCAGTAGCGAGGAAAGGACAAATTCATCCCTAGTATAAATGCCGTTATGGCATGGATTGATATAGGTTTAGACATGATGGCCCGGATTCAGATCTCAGGTTCCTCCTTTATACCCTGATGCAATTTCATTGACTTCACTGAGGCCACAATTGATTTTCCATGGATGTCAATGAGATCAAGTAGGGGCCCCTCTACCCAGGAGGGGTGGCCTTACAAGGCAATTAAAATAATTTCATGTCAGGGTTTGTGGAATTTTAAAAAAACAATATGATTTAATTGTATTGTCACTAAATACCAGTCTAGACAAAGTCTCGTTAAAAGCTTTAAAACCTAACGCTGTGCTACGTGTTAGTGATTGTGAATACCCCATTGAGCTCTTGTCCCAGAATCCCTCCAGGTGGCTTAAGAAGGGCACAGGATTCTTCCCCAAAGCCTGAAAGCAAGAGTCAGTGATTAGAGGAGTTTGTGATCCAAAGAAATGTACCATACATATTGTTGAATGAAAAAAGGAACAGAAATTTGACACTCCCTGGAGAATGAGGAAGGAAGCCATTGTCAGGTTACAAAATCAACAACATCAGCAAGGAGATTTATATGTCAGTGCAAGCTGTATGTGTTGCAGTGCAAGAGATGAGGAGAAGATAGTATGGAGTGGCACAGAAATAAAACACAATGAAGAAATGAAGGCTGAGGCTGATTTTAGACAAGTGGGTTGCAGTTGTGCGACCTGCTCACGCGATTTTTCCGGGATTAGACATGACGAGGGACGCAATCATGCGCATTCAAGATGGTCACGCATTCTTTACCGACTGTGAACTAAATACCTCGATGTGTGAGGTATTTAGTTCGTGGTCTGTAAACAATGCGTGGCCACCTTGAATGCGCATGGTCGCATCCCTCATCACGTCTAATCCCACCTTGCGGGATTTTGAAAAATCATGCGAGCAGGTCGTGCGACTGACCTGCTCGTCTAAAAGCAGCCTAAGTGCCACATATGGGCTAGGCCCCATTAGGCCCAGCTCCACTGACGTCATCTGAATGGCAGCCAAGTATGGAGCTAGGCATTTAACTGCCCAAATTTATTATTATTAGCAAGCATTTATATAGCACCAGCAATGTACCTGTGTGAGGTCTGGGGACGGACCGGGGAAAAGGGGCGGAGCTGGAAGGGGTCCAAACACAAACACACACACACACACATATCCAGAGCAGCGAGGTTATGCCTGAAAACAAACCCTCAGGATCATATAGGGCTTCTAGGATTAATAATCCACAGCCTGGGTCATCACGGGGTAACGGGGATAAGTGCACACCTCTGGGCTGCCAACACAACAATGCACTCAGGGTGATGGGAAGGAATGGCCTGTGCGGATAGTGAGGGGGGAGCAAGAGTGCTAAGTCCCGGGAGGGGGGAAGTGGGGTAGGGCACTCACACACCGGAGGGGTCCAGGGATAAGTGCAACAAGGGTTCAACAAGGGATGGTCCACATTTACCTGTTCCGTAATGCACTCACTCACCTCAAGCACTCGTCCTTCTCGCCCACCTCAGCCACACGACACACACAACACACACGCACTGGCTCTGGGGAAGGACCAAGGGTACACTGTCACAGCAAGGGGCCAGTCTCACAGGCGGTAAAGCACTGATCACCAGCAGTGGTCTGGTGGCTGGGAGCCGCTTTTATTCCCCGAAGCAAGGCTATCGCGCAGACGCTCTGAGCACCGCGGGTCTGGGAACAAGGCTGGGGGTGTGGCTTCCACCTGCAGCGGCAACGTCTCTGTGGCCACACCCTCGGGAGTGGTGTGCAGGCACGGGGATGTGCCCAGTGCACTTCCCTCCAGGTCCTGTAGTTGCACCGTTGATGGCGGCAGTGGTACTCCTACATTCGTGAGCGTAACAGGGGGGTCGGAACTCGCATCGGGTGTCCCCCCCCCCCAAGCTGGCGGTGTCTCAGGCCCACACCCCATGGTTGCGGACCCCACAGCCCTCAGCACCCCCCATGGCCCTGACAACCTGGAGCTTTACAAAGTAATGGAATAGACACGGTCCCTACCCAAAGGCTTACAATCTGAGAGACCGAGAGGGGAGGGGGGGATGAAAGAAGGGGAACAGAGGGAGAGACAAGGAGTGTAACACTCACTAAGATGCAAGGTCTCAGGTGCATGTGCTGGTCTTGGTTACATTGAGAATGATGGCTGGCTGGTCCATGTGGTGAGGATATGAGTACACAGACCTTAGGAGTTAGGAGAGGGGAGCGAGGAGTTGGGGAGGGCAGAGTGGAAGAGGTGGGTCTTGAGGAAGGTTTTGAAGGTACAAAGGGAGGGGGCGAGGCGGATGTGAGCAGGGAGAGAGTTCCAGGCAAGGGGGAGGAAGCTCAGGAGAAGGGACGAAGGCAATTAGGGGAGCAGGGGAGGTGTGGGAGGGCGAGAGAAGGGACAGAGGAGAAGCAGAGTTCATGGACTGGAGTATGGAGGGTAATTAGCTCAGAGAGGTGGGGGTGGGGAACAAGGTTGTGAAGAGCTTTATAGGTGAAAACTGGGAGCTTGTGCAGGATTCGTTCAGGAAGGGGGAGCTAGAGGAGAGGAGGGGCTGCACATGGTCGAAGTGACGGGCAAGGTGGATGACCCTGTCAGCAGAGTTTTGGATGGAGATAAGGGGAGAAAGATGAGATCGGGGGATACCAGTGAGAAGGAGGTTACAGTGACTGAGGCAAGAGATGACCAGGGCATGAACAAGGGTTTTGGCAGAGGAGACAGAGAGAAAAGGGTGACTCTTAGCAATGTTATGGAGGGAGATGCGACAGGATTTGGCAACAGAGTTGATGTAGAGTTTAAAAGAAATGGGTGAGTCAAAGATGGAGCCTAAGCTACGGGCTTGGGGACAAAAATGATGATGACCCCATCAATAAAGATCAACAGGGAGGAAGGAGAGGAAGGATGGGGGCGGGGGAAGATAAGGAGTTCAGTTTTAGCCATGTTGAATTTGAGTTGACGTTGAGACATCCAGGTAGAGATATCAGAGAGAGAGCTGGTGAGGCGAGCTTGAACAGATGGAAAGAGAGAGGGAGTAGAGACAGAGAGTTGAGTGTCATCAGTGTAGAGGTGATATTGGAAGCCATGGGAGGCAATGAGTTTGCCTACGGACAAGGGTGTAGATAGAGAAGAGGGAGAGGGCCAAGGACAGAGTCTTGGGGAACACCAACCCAGAGGGGAAAGGAGGAGAAGGTGGAGTTGGCAAGAGACACATTGAAGAAGCTGTCAGAGAGGCAGGAGGAAAATCAGTCGAGGACGGAGCCATGGAAGCCACGGGAGTGAAGTGAGTCCAGCAAGAGTTATTGGTCAACAGTATCGAAATCTTCACCACTTCCATGTTCCCAGGAAACAAGACATCTCCCTCAGTCTTTAGGACCTTGCATGTCTTGGCATTGACAGGTCCTGCATTGCACATTTGTCCATTTTTCTACCCTGTCAATCAAAGTAGTTCCATTGTATTAATGAAATACAAATGATAAAAGGGTATGGTCTAGGGTTGGGGTAAATGTGAACTAATTAGCAGACAAAAACAGTCTAAATTATTTTTCTAAGGCGAGTGAAATGAATTGACAGTCAAACCTGTTCATTGCCAATCTGTGGCTATTCAAAGCAATGCGGCTATAAAGCGGTGTCTCAAGAAAACAAGGAATACATTCAGTGGCCCATCATCTGTAGGGTGCAGAGTGCCTGCAGTTTCCTCTGAAATCAGCCAGGAAGTCAGATAGTCTCAAACTCTCATGTTCAATGAGGTCCCCAACTTGTGTGGTGCTTGACTGGCATTTATGCGGTAGTGAGAACACACAGAAGCAATTTACAGGACTGCGAGATCAGTTTAAAAGGAAACACATGTAGCCCAACACCCCTGGGTGGGTTGTTGGCAGCAGGGATTGAACTGGAGACCTCTTGTTGGACTAGGGAATTGAACTGGAGGTCTCTTGTTGCACCTGTTCGAGCTAAAAGACCTGGCTTCTTTGTTAGCTCTGTTGAGTAGCAGGGTCAGGTGGTGGTTTAGCACCACCACACCACTAGAGGGGGCCAGTGTTCCACACCCTCTTGCGTTACACACACAGTGGGTGTTTTGACACAAGTGCCTCCCCACGTATTACCCACTGGTTATCCATGGCAACCAGTAGGTAATGTGTGGGTAACGGGTGGGGAGGCGCTTGGCTGAAAACACCCATTATAATAGGTCCTCGGATTCTTTTAGATTCTACAGTTCCTAATCAATAAGGCAGCCATCAGATGTTAGATTACTTGGCAGGAATTTTCTCAGCTACCCAGGGGTATCCATTGGAAGGACACGCTGCAGTGTTCACTCTGCAGAGAGAAACAATTGTTAGTGGCAACTAAATAAACAATTGTGCAGCACTAAATTAGTAGGGTAGGTCATCAAGCTTGCTCTGGATCCATGCATGGTAGATATGTACATTCATTGCTGAATGGAAAAGATCTGGTGGACATGTTTCAGCACTCATGGTTGTAAATGAGTGTGGTGCTGGAGCTGAGGGTTATTTCTCCCATACGGAAAAATGCCGCTAGAGGCTTAGCTGACTTTGAGTGTAATCTTCTGTCATTAAAGTCAATGAGACCTTTTTAATTGATTTTGGTGGATGTAGGGTTGCTCCCTTAATACACAGGCCCTTTCACACAGATACTCTAACACCGATAAAATGGGTGTTACATTTTATTGTACATGTTGCAGGGCTGCAGTGTTGCCCTGTGGGTGCCCTGTAACATCGGCCCTTTTCACACGAAATGCCTCCACCCAGTTTCGATGAGTGGGGATGAGTGGAGGCGTCTGTGTGAACACTGTGGACTTTATTTCACTGGGTGGAGGTGTCTAAGTGAACACCACGGGTGGTGGGTGTAGGTGCGTGCATCCTCCCGCACAACACCCACCTCCACCCACAGAGCAACTGGACGGCATTGGAGTCCATTGCTCCATGGGTGGGTGGTGGGTGGAGATGGGTGTGGTGCAGGAGCACACACTCACCTACACCACTGTGTTCACACAGACATCTCCACCCAGCGCAACTGGGTGGAGGCAGCTCACGTAAAAAGGGCCCATGTTGCAGGGCTGCAGTGTTGCCCTGTGGGTGCCCTGTAACATGTATAATAAAATGTAACACCCATTTTATCAGTGTTCGAGTATCTGTGTGAAAAAGACCATATTATTATTATTATTATTTTATTTATTTATTTATTCATTTGGATGCATTCAGCATCCCATTTCATTCTCCTTTTAAAGAATGTGCTGAGTGTGCTCACTGTTTTGTTTGTGAGATCACAGGACACTAAGAATAGATTGTTGTCGCTATGTTGGTCCCAAGTGACAGAGAGGGACACAAAGTAGTTCGAATGATATCTTTTATGGGACCAACCGTTGTCGGTAGAAATGCGCAGGTGTTTGGACCTTATAGGGTCCTTCTTCAGGCAGGCAGCAGTCTGGAGTCATTCAGGCAGGAGTACTGAGGAAGGACCCTGCATGGTCCTAAAATGGACACATTTCTACCAACAGCAGTTGGTCCAATAAGGATATCATTCAAACTACTGTGTCTTCACTAAGGGTAGAAATACACATGATGGTGGGGGCCCAACAGCCCAGGGAGGAAAACCACAACAGACGCAGGCTGGGTCGGGCTGCTGAACAAACATGCCCAAAGCTGGGGTTTGGGGGAGGGTGAGGAGAACACGGAATGTGTGGCTGGCTAGCCCCACCCCTGTGCTTTGCCCAGAGCTCCGCCCCCCCAGCATGACGGGCAGCTACGGTGACCAATGACAGTCAGCCATGGCCCAGCCATGGTGACCCTGACCCAGGCTGTCGGCCTGGCAACTGACGTGATCGCCCACCGTGGCCCACTTTGGGCTTAGCCCAAGCTGTGACCTTAAAGAGCTTTTATGATGTCACAGTCCAGGCTAGCTGCAGACATGGCCCAGGGCAATCCTGGGCCAACATCAGGTGTGGTCCAGGATAAAGTGGGACAAAGCAGGCCTCAGCGCACTGCTGTCACGTATGTTTTTACCTGAAGAGTCACCTCCTTCCCTGATCTAGGCAGGCATGAGATAACATCATTCATTTTTGCCCCACACTGTTAATCCATGAAGGACCAGCGGGAATCCCATATCTACTATAGGATATCCATCATATGTTAGCAGAGGCCACAAGACACCCACTGGCCACTGCTGCTACAGCTCTGAAGGACATCTATCAGACGATAGGGCCAACTAAACTAGCTGGGAAGAAAGAGGCTTGGTAGGTCTGGGTTGAACAGAACAAAGGTGGAAGGATTTGATAAATTAGGAAACACAATTAGGAAATTAATGAATTTGGGGCTGCCAAAATGTGAAACTGACAGATTTTTAATTTTATATTATTTTTGTGCTGGGGATAGTGAATTCCTGCCTTCGCTTTAAGCAAGGAAGAGAATGGAACTGCTAGATTTATTTGTGGGGAGATTATGCAATGGCTGGGTTTATTTGAGGTTTCAGCATGGGATTAATGGAATTATTTGGACAGGACCAAGTATAGAATTGAGTCAGAGAGCTGGAAAGTAATGGGGTAGTAGAAATTTTATTATTTGCTTTTTAGGTGAGTGGAAGAGTTTTGTATCCAGTGAAGATCACTTTTATGGAAGACTGTAGCAGAGGACACCATTCGGGGAGCACGTACTTCTCTAAACAGTGCATTCTATCAACTGAGCTGGACAATAATCAGATGAGCATCAAGCAAAAGTGACAGGGAGCTCTACTAACTTGGCCACAAAAATCTAAACCACCACCACAAGTGGTTTTGCCCATTTATCTTACTTAGAAATGTTAATGATCAAAGTGGCGCTATTAGCAATTACCTACTTAATTTGACCCCCTGCAACTTTTTTGATAAAAACCATGGTGCCATTATGGGGGACATAGAGAAATGCACTCCAAACTCAAGAGGGGATTTGTTCCCAATGTCCGCTCTGTTTTTACATGCATGAAAATAACGCAGGTATAATTTACACCAGTAATGAATGGCAATGATTACGGTGCCCCAAGTTAGCCCATGAAGGGGTTCCTATCTGATGCTGCTGTTACTACTATTTCTATTAACATTATGGGATGGTTGGAACAGAAATAAAGTCACTAAATTGCATCAAGAAAGCTGTAACTATTTTGAGCAATGACCACACTCAAGACCGTGGTCTTCAGTCTAGTAGAGGGCATCAGATGGGGAGGCAAACTCCTAAAAGATGGCTAGACCACATGATGAGATTAGAGTATAGGATGCTTTCCCAATGAATGCCAATGTGTAGCATAGAAAGAAAAACAACCCTACTTCCTAGGTAATTCTAACGTCTGATGACATTGATTGGCTGCTGTAGAATCTATAGGGTTGGGCACTTTAAATTACATCTCCCATTAATATTAGTACACATTAATTAAGCTTGGATAGTATTCTAGGCTGCACAGGGTTTGAATGAAGAAAGGGATATGATGAGCTATGTTCTGTCCAACTTAATTGTCCTACATTTGTAATGCTACAGATTTAAATGGGATAAAGACCAAACCAGGCAAGACTGTGGAAGTTTATAGTGGGAGGTCAGTAATTTTTAAGAGGTATCATTAAACAGCCTGTGTGGTTTGGGCCACGTTTTGTGTAAACATCTTGTCAGGAAATTTTTTAATGATAAATCATAATCTTTTAATATATGCTACAAGTGTATTAAACTCATTCTTTGTCCATAAAATTGAACCGGGAAGGAGGGGGGGAAGCTCTCAAAACAGTTCAGGGGCTGAAATCTATCCTGTTTCCCTAATTTAAAAGAGAGAAAATGTACACCAGCATTGTAAAGATATTACCCGCCAGATACAGCAATATAACTTACTGAGCGAGTCCAATGCCAGTTACCTGTGACTGCAATGTAACATTTTTGATCCATTTAAATGCTCCTATAAAAGTCAAAGTTAAATTAATCTGGACAGTAGTTGCAAGGGCTGTGAGCTTTGAACCAGGCCCAATGTACAGGAAGCAAGTCAATGTCTCGTAATGCAAACAGCACTTTTAAATTTGTGCTGGCTGTATTCATCCCAGCCAGCACAATGATCTTGTTGACCCTTTTAAAATGAACTGTACAAATGTTGCAGTTCTGCCCTGCTTGCCACAGAGGGCTCTGCAGATCACAGGGCTGGCACTAACAAGCCTAATCAGTTGCTGGATCCATTTCGAAGTGTTAATCCAGACAATTGTGGGATTAGATTTTAATGTGCCAACCATGCATCCATCCTTGGCTGGGGAGGCTCTTCTGTTTTTGTAAACACAAAGAGTATCCCTAAACTTTCATGCTATAAGGAGGACAAAGACTGGGATGGATTAGGAAAAACCAAGTAAGAACAGAAGTAAAGTTTCCAGGGAAAGAACACAGTGAATGTCCCCTGTTCTCAGTTTGATATACGAGCTCCAACAATTTTAAGAACAAAATGGCAGCACCCAAGCAGACTTTCCAGAAAATTAAGAGGACAGTACATCCCAGTTTTATGACAGCATATACCACCCAACTGAACCCCAAACCGCAGCATGAAAAGCAAAGTACAACCTGGTGAAACAGGTGAATGTCAATAAACCAGCATGTTAGTGACTTTCAGTTTTTCCTGTCCTGAGAAAATGGCCACTGAGGAACTCTCAATGGGTGTTTTTAACAAGCAGGGTAACGTGGGGGTGTCCGTAGCTGCAGTGTGGCTCTGTCACAGAGCACCCACACAGACTAATTGTGTGGGGAGCTATTTGAATGGGTAGGTCCCAGCATGGCTACTGTGGCCACAGAGGCAGCTGCCATGCATTCCCCTCATCACAGATCATGGGGGAGGGGGGAGCATGCTGGACTGGCCTTTTCAAGTGACATGTTCCATCCGCACCTGAGTGTGAGGTGGGGTAACCCGGGCTCCCTAGTGCTCCTGGCCAGTTCTTGTGACTTGTAAAAGCTGCGTCCCCCACCCACAGTGCCTGTGAGCAGCAGGCCTGTCTGCTGGCATGGCTAGCCACCCCAGTTCACATGGGCAGGAGCTCCGTGGCTGGCTACCCATTGCAGTGTATCCATTTGGCCTGCCCCACACGGAGGATTCCAGATTTCCTGGCAGTGCTCCGTAATGGCCATGAGTGGCTGCTCCGTGGCTGATGGGAGCGCGTATCCATGCACTCCACTTTCAGAGAGGTGGTCGGATAGTGCTTGTGGATGGCCAAGAGGCTCAGAAGAGCAAAGTCAATGGGTTCACATCCTATGTGACTCCACTGACTTTTTGTCCCTCATGTTGGGTAAGAATATAAGAAGTGCCACTTACTGGGTAAGACTAATAGTTCATCCAGCTCAACGTTTTGTCTCCGACAGTGGCCAGCCTTGGTTACCTCAGGGGGAGTATGCAGCAGGTTACAATAGAGTAATCCATTTCCTGACAACTTCCGACAGTCAAGAATCTTGTACCCCTGCCAACCCAATTAGTAGCCCTTAATGGTTCTAGCTTTCAAAAATTCATCCATTCCCTTTTTGAAACCTGCTACCCTACTGGCTTGGACAACATCCTCCAGCAATGAGTTCCATAATTGTATTGTATATTGGATGAAAAAGCACTTCCTTTCATTTGTTTTAAATCTGCTCCCTGTTAGCGTCATAGAATTGTTACACATGAGTCAAAAAGACACACACACACCCCTCACTCGGAAGGGGTGCATAGAAAGAAGTGGTGGGATTCCAGGTGGAGAGGCTGAAGGAGAGCAAAGTAGGTCAAGCTGGCCTCATAGAAATTCCTTTCAGAAGACCAGCCTCATGCAAAAACACCCAGCCTAAGAGAGAAACAGGAGGAGCCGGTACTTAAGAGATATGAAGCAATTGAGATGCCCGGCAACCCCCCCCCCCCCCCCTTTGTGTGTAACCTCCAGAGATGGGATCCTCCTGCCTAGTGCCATTCCCTGGTTAAAAATATGGATAGTCTGCCCTTGACCCTTTCAGCAACCTGAATGAGCCATCAAGCCTCACCTGGGAAGTCACCCAGGTGCAAGATTCTCTTGCCCCTCCATCCAGCCTGACGTTTACCCCAAAACATCCTTTTCCTTGTCTTCCAGGACCCACCTGGAAAGACCCGATTCAACGCCCATTGCGAGTCTTTGTCTAGTCCTGGGCTCCCAAGGAAGCGACCCAGGAAGCTTCTACCTAGTATGCCGACACCCATTGTGACCCACCTGGAAAGACTCTATTCAACACCCACTGTGAGCCTTTGTCTAGTTCTGGGATTCCAAGCACCCATCCAGGAAGCCAACACCCATTGTGAGTTTTTGTGCGGCTTTGTCCCCTGGTCCCTACAATTGACCCGAGCTTCCCACTGTAGAGTTGAATTGCTTTTGGACATAGATACGCATGGGTCTCCTGTGCAAATCTGCTCCAAGGGTCTCCCAGGCCTAGGTCTCCCTTTGGAGAGGGAGACAGGTAGGGTGAGGTAGGCTGGGGAGGGGGAATTCTGCCCTTTTAGTTCTTTTTATCTTTTTAAATATTTTTAATGATATTTTATGTGTGTTTTTATTGTTAATGTATTTTGTAAGCCACCCCGAGCTGTTCCGTGAGCAGGAGGGGGCGGGGTAGAAAAATAGTAAAATAAATAAATAAATAAAATGTCCCACTCCTGACTCATTGCAGGGGTAACCCACTTTTCTACCTTCCTCTCTCTCCGCTTCAAACACAGGCTTGGAATTTCACCCCCCTCCTCCCTTGACGACTTCTTGGTCACGCACCTAACCAATCTCCCTCTCTCCCTTTTGTCTCTGACCTTGTCAGGGTATAACTTTGCAACTGCCTGGTGGAGACCTGAGGGAATTGGGTGTCCCTACTCCCTAGCATGCTCTGAGGACCTCGTGGAGCAGATCTTCCTGCTCCAGTGTTCAGCTGTGGGAGTTGCGGCAAGAGGATTCTATGGGAGCCACTGGCTGGGGGGGAATTGCTATGGGGTCCCTGGGCCCTCTGCTTCTGGATTTCTCCCAAATCGGTGGTTACCACATAGGTGGGTTGTAAATGATACTGGCTCATATCTTCCCCCAGCGCCTTCAACTCATTCCAAAGGTAGAGATGGAGGGGGTCGCGGGTGAGGGGTGCTGGTGCTCATGCGGGAGGGAGACCCGGCTGACTCAGTCCGGATCTCCTTTCCCCACCTCTATAGAGAGCTGGGGCGTAGGACTGTTGATTGTCCCCGTGAGAGGGAAGCGAAGGGGGCCCAGGGGGAGTCGAGGAGTGGGAGTCTCAGCACTGCATTAGGTGGTTGTCATAAGGAGATACTGGGCTACATGTAGACTACAGGTCTAACAAGTATGTAAAGGTAAAGGTTAAACATGTATGTAACATGAAAGCTGAGAACTGGAAACTCACTTCATGCAATGGAGACATGCAAAGTTATGCTGAATGTGTATTCAGGAAAAGCCTAAACACCTCTGCAGACACTAGCCAGAGACCATTGAGTTGCAAATGAATTTCGTCCTGTGGACGTGACTGAAAGCACAGAGTCACCTGGAGGGAAAATCAAACAAAGGACCCTGGAAAGGTACTTAAGGGGGGAGACAAGACAAAGAAAGGCGATCCTTCTGGCTATCTCAGTTGGTTGAGATCAGCTTGTTGAGCTTCATCTACATCATCCTATCTTACCAGCCAGAGAAGGGCTGCACCAAAGGAACTATGAAGTAAGGCCTTTTGGAAACTCTAAGACTGATACCCAGCCAAGCTTTTCATCGCTGGCTGTGACACGAACTGAAATACCCTTGGACCTTGATTAGGGTAAGCCTAAGTCAGGAGAATCCAAGTACAGATAGGAATGCATTATTGGTTATGTTATTTTGATTTCTGCACTCTCGAGTATAATCTTGTACTGCATGCTTATTCATGATTTATTCATTAAACTTCCTTTTACTGAACTTCGTATGGTCCAGTGGAACTGCTAATCCTAACATTGGCGAGACACAGTTTGGGGTTAATTCTGTGTTTACAAACCTAGAGAGAAAGAGTCTGTGCTGGGAAACTCTAAAAGGGTGACTAAAAGGTAAAAAAAGGTGACAAGAAGTTATGTATTTATTTATTTATTTATTTATTTCATCGATTTATATCCCACCCCTCCTGAAAACAGCTCAGGTTCCCCTGTTGCAGGTTCAATCAGTTCTACAGAGAGAGCTGATCCAGCGAGAGCTGCAAGCCAGGGAAACTGATTCATGACAGCCTAGAGTGGGGTAGTGAGCTCCAATCCCACGACAGTGGCACAGAGACCTTCGTAGCCCCATGCCCATATTACTTGGCTGTGGTGCAGAGGCATTTTTTAGGCACTCGGGTTTTACATTAGGCAAAAGAAGGTTTGGTTAAATAATGGAGAGCATGGCTACTACTATGGAGGCTATTCTTATAATGGAAAGTAGCATTTCTAAAATAGAAACGTGGGCAGCTAAGAAAGGAAAATGCCCACGGCAGATCAGGTATTTCAAGACTGAGGACCCGGTAGTGTCAATGTGCAGTGACTATGTAGAATATTGAACCAAAAGGGAACAAGAAGGATGCATGCATGGCATGGGCACTATGGTCAGCATGTTACAATGTGCGCAAGATGGGGGAGAGCTGGGCAATGTACAAAAGGGAATTGGAAGAAAAGGAGGATATGATTAAAGGGAAAGATGAGAGGCTAAAGGCCCTAGAGGAACCGTGTGCTGGGCTGGAGGGAGAAAAATGTGATTTTATCACTGAAAGATGGAGGTTGACTGCCTCCTTTAAGAAGGTACAGGAGGAAGCAGAGTGGACCGTTGTTAGGGCCAAGGAGGCAGAGAGGGAACTGAGAGCTACACGCTCTCAATTAGAGGAGGCCCGATCCACCGCATGCTGCTTGGCTGATCAGAACCGCTCAACTAAGGCCACGGTCAGCCAAGAAGGGTGCAAGCGACCATCCAGAAATTACAGAAGGAGCTTGGGGCTCACAGAGGCTTGGTAGCCACTGTGCGAATCGAAGACCTCCCAGAACAGGACTTTGAAATTTGAGATCCCACAGTACCCCTAGATGGCCTCCCTGAAGCTCCCTTTAACCCTGCATGGCAGGAATCTAAACCCCTTGCACCAGTGGTAGGTTGTCAAGTTGACCAAACCAGGGCTAGAGGTGGTCTGATTTGGGAGGACATAAGGGAGACTATTCGGTGGACCCCCACACAGGCAAAAGCTGTAGCAGAGCAGCTAGGTCCCTTAAAGCAGGAAACGGTGGTGCGGTGGATGGCCTGGGTCTGGCAAATGTATCCCACCGCGGATGGGATGGATCTGACCCAGCTAGCCCATGCCAGCGCCTCCCCCGCTGATGCACAGACTCTAGAGGGGGGACTCAGAATGGCAGAACTCCACAGTGCTGACTGTAGCGAGTGGATGAGGGCAGTGCTAAGGACCATGTTTCTGGGACAAAGCCACAATTGGTTGTTCCTATTGGAAGCACAAGCCCCGGGAGAGCCGCCTGAGGCATATATATATTATTAGGAAAAAATTGTTCGGGGCATTAGCGGATGTGGTAGTGGCGGTTCAGAGAGATGGGGCCAACGGGTTGTAGCGCGCCACGACCTCTGACTGAATCCCTAGCACGTGGGGACCCTGGGTGACTAAAAATACTAATTACCTAAATTTTGAGTTCATGCCTGGACACTGGGACCTTCCCGCTCCAGGAGCCCTGTGTTCACGCATGAATAAAGGGTCGCGTGGTAACAGAGCGACTCCTGGTTCTAATGTTTTGAGAAAGGGTAAATAGCAGCTCCCTAGTTACCTGTTTCACACCTTTCATGATCTTGTACATTTCTATCATCCTGTCCCTTTTCATTCGTCTCTGGTCATTTTGCACGTGCGTGCTACGGAGCCGGGCGCTTGGCAGCATGCTGTGGCAAGGGAGCCTGCTGGGAGGCCTTCCACAGCACTAGCAGGCCAGCGGAGCTTCAATCGAGTCCCCCAAGGCCAGTAAGAACACGCCAGGGCCCCGGGTGTGAGGGTGAGGGAAATCTGGATCCAGAATGCCGGAACTGTAACTGGCAGGCATGAATCGGATTGATCGATAATGGCCCGATCTGAGCAGTTATGGATCAATCCAAATCCAGACCACCTATCCCTAGTTACCCATTCTCCTAACCATGCTAGATCCCTTTGAGGCTCTTCACAGTCCGCCTTGGTTCTAACTATCTTGAATAACTTTGTGTCATCTGAAAATTTGACAACTTCACTCTTTACATGTGTCTCAGTGTCTAGGTTATTAAAGCAGAAATGCAGAACTTCTATGTGGCCCTCAGAGCTTGTACTAATTTTCAGAGTGGCCCCTGGGAGGCATAGGTGACCAGTAACTGTTGATAGTAGGGGGGCATAGGAGTAGGGGCTGGGATGGAGTTCTATAGGGCTTCCAAAAACGGGGGAGGGAGAGTATGCCCCCGTACCCTTCCCCCCCCCCCCCACGAGTCACCTATGCTGGGAGACTATTAACCCCTGAGTTACAGGAAATTTACAGTCTGGTTTATCGGCTGCCTTGTGCTATAGCTGAAACAGGTAGTGGGTTTGTTATTTTGGGGTGGTGTTTGCATTTTGGGGTACTTTCATATCTAATTTTACAGATATTACATTTGGGGGGTTTGGTTTCTGAGGTTTGGCATAGTTATTTCAGTTTCTTGGTCATTTTAATTTGGTTGCATCATTTGGAAATTGTGTACGTGCAATAGGCACAAATATTGCTAAATGATGTAATGGAAATACTGAAATGTCCAAAATAACCAAACTGAAGTGTATTAACCAAAACCAATATCCAATGGAGTACAAGCAGGTATCGGTTATTACCCAAGCCACCATTTTCAGATTGGGTAGTGTAGATTCAATGAGTTTAGCCATTTGGCAGGGGTTATCTGTTTCAGCTCTATGTTGTGCCAAATCTGGAAAAAGAATTCTGTTCCACCCTCATGAAAACCCCACTTAAGGGATTCCCCATTACACTACTAGGCATCATACAGTCCTAAGTGATCCTCAGTGAGCCAAATAACAGAAGTCGTCATTGGTCTGAATTAACTCCTGGCATAACTTCTCTTGTGACTTCATTGGATTTATCCCAGAGATTAATTTTTACCAGTATCTCCTGTAAGTGGGTGGTCTTTTCTTAATTCATTGCTTACATCAAATTGTACTAATTCAAAGTACAAGAAGCAGGCCCATCTTTATGCCTTAGTTTAACTCCAGTTGGCTCAAAGTCAGTGGATCAACATTGACATCAAGTTCCTACTTAGGTGATAATATTCTTGGGGAACATTTGTTGGGATATAAATTGGAGAGCCTCTTTCCAAGGTAAACAGCAGCAGTCTGATTTTACATTGGCTATTAATTTCCTTCCTTAATCCGCAGACTAACAGACTCTTCTTGTAAATTGCAGGAGGCCTTTTCATCATAAAGGTGCCTTCCACCAAAGGGCTTGAATAATGTAGAGAGAGAATGATTGACCAGGGATTACCAGAGAGAGAGGTAACGGTCATTATCTGTCTTCTCCCAAGGCAATGCAATGTAGTGTCATTACTGGTGCCTGCAATTATTATTTCTTGGTTTGAGTTTAACTGGGGGACAGAAATCAGAAGTTTGATACGAAGTTTTAGGGCATTTTCAGACAAGACACTCTCCACCCCACCCCACTATACATGCTGCAGGGCTGCAGTGTTGCCCTATGGGTGCCCTGCAACATGTATAGTGGGTGGGAGGTGGGTGGAGAGCATCTTGTCTCAAACCACCCTTATTAAGCTTATGTTGTGGGACATTTATTACTATTATTATTTTATTAATTTATAATAACAGACATTTGCCCTCCTTTCACCATATAGGGAATATTTATCTGTATTTCTTAATGCCAAGCAGGCTATCTTTAAAATCAAAATTATGATTTTTACAGCAGTTCTACCATGATTATTAAAAGGCAGACAATGAGGTCCAACACCAGAGGTCAGGACAGAAGATGCTTGGGTTCGCTAGTCTACAACTTACCTGCTGTGTGGCCTGCCACACATCGTCCCCCTCAAACCTATGATTTCCTTTCCTCCATTTGTTGCTCTTGTCTGTCTGTATTGTAGGGTCTCCATGGGGGATGCTATGTTTTACGGTGCGTACGCAGGGAGTAATCCAGGACAAGCAACATGAAGTGACGTAGATGGGGATGCAATGCAGCAGCACCAGGCCATTCTGGGTCTCGCCAGGACCCACCAGTGAGTCCCAACCACTGTTATTATAATGTATTATTATGTTGGGTTCCCCTGTGTGGGATGTAAACCCAGAAATTGTTGTTTAATGTTATTGTGAGCCGCCTCGAGCTGACTTGGGTTGGGAGAGTGCAGGATATGAATAAATTGTGATGATGATGATCTGGATGAGCAACTCTTAATCCTGTGGAACATGTGGCTCTTCCCCTCCGTCTCCATGGTGACCATTCACCATCTATCCGATCACCCAGGGGCGTAGCTATCATGGGTGCGGCAGGTTTGGTCATACCAGGGCCCCCACCCATGTAGAATGCATATGCTGTACACCCTGGAGTGGAGTGCTCCAGCAGGGGGTCCTTTTAGGGACATAGTTAGGTGGGAACGGTCCCTGGTGCAGAAGATAGGGTCCCCTGCCTCTCCATGCAGATGCATTCTACATGCATGTGGGCCTAACAGGCTCATGGGACCTGAGGGGTCTGCACCTATTATAGCTTTACCCCCCCCCCAGCCCATTCCATCTTCTGCATCAGGGCCCATTTCCACCTAGCTCCGCCCCTGTGATCACCCCCAACATTTTGAAAAGGGTATTTTGGAAGCATGTAATATACAGTGGGAGAAATTACGCTTAGGATGGATATCAATGAATCTCAGCATCAGCTCAGAGAAAAATTCTGGGAGAAAGGTTCTGTATTCAATGTTTTAATCATTTTCTTCCTGAGTTGTTGTTTTTTTCCCCCTAGTGACAAATTGGAAAATAAAAGAAATGAAATGGGTGCAGGAAGTGAAACTTAAAATCAATCGTGATTTTAACAATTGAACAAAAATTCAGTTTTTATTTATTTTTTCACAAAATATCTGAAAATATCCAAATCTTTCATGGAAAGAATATGAAAATGCAGACAACACATTTTTTCAAGAGTATTCCAAATCTCAAGTGCCGCACAAACTCGGTAGTGTTGAAATCCGGGTTTTGACTAGACCCTAATAACAAGATAGTTTGTCAGCTTCAGTGGAGCTAGGCCAGTTGCCAGCAGCTGGACTACTGTCCCGTAGTCTCTAGTTGTGAAATTTTTATGTCGGTCCAGTTTGTTTTGAAACACCCATTCCTTCCCCCAAAAAAATGACATTTGGAATGAGGGTTTTAATTTGAGACTGTTATTCAAACTATGCAGATTGCTTCAACAATCATTGCTGTAGAACTCCCCAGCTGTTTAACAGGACACAGTAGAAATGAGGACACATTGTGGAATTTCATTCCCAAGTAAGTAGATGCAGGAAGGCAATTTAAGTCACCAAGATATTCTGCCCATGCTTGGAATCTTAAATAAAGACAAAGGGTTAAGAGCTTAGTTGTACATCTCTTTGGATGTTTCTAACTGTGGAAAAAGACCATACTGTAATGGTAGCACCATTAGGAAAATAAGAAATACCATATCAGGTCAGAACAATGGTCCAGTGAACCCAACATCCTGGCCGTTCCCATTCGTCACTCTCAGTCTCCTTGGAGAAATATCCAACAGGTCATAATGGAGTGATCAATTTCTCTACTATATACTTCCAGCTTCCGACAGAGATTGTAACCCCCAACCTACTTGACTAATAGCCATTTACGGACCTATCCTCCAAGAATTTATCCAATCCTTGTTTAAACCGAACTCTGCTACTGGCCTTCACAACATCCTCCGGCAACAAGTTCCACACGCGAATTGTGTGTTGAGTGAAAGTCTGCCATTGGCGAATAATGAATGTCCAGTCCCCCAACCTTCAGTAGCACCCTGCAGCTCCTCTTGAGATCTCTTCACCAAGTGTAAATCCAGACTAATGTTGCTTAGCTTGCAGGATTTGTTGGGATCCCAGTGCAAGATGGTTTGGCCTCTGTTTTGCGGGATTCCCCTCATTATTAATGTTTATCAAAAACTGTATCTCTCATCTATTTCTGGGTGCCCCTCCAGGCTTTTAATCTCAGCCTGGAATCACTGATTCCAAATCGGCTTTTCTTTCAGCATGTGGAGTTAATAAATGATTTTGGTGTGTGAGTCCATGTGGAAGGACCAAGATGTCTTATTTCATAAAAGTCTGTTAGTGATTTATTCCCCTTTCAGCCACAGGCCCGCATTCACATTCATTTCTCCTCGCACTTTCAGAGAGAGGGGATGCTGTTTACATTAAGGATGTTTCTCGTGTTTACAAAAGGGGAAGCATTTGTACGCAATGCCGAAGAGTTGTTAATGTCTCCAGGCGTTTCAGAAAGAGACACTCTCTTCATGTTAGTGCCTTGCATTCATTGTTTGTTTAAACTTATTTTTGCACGTCTTGAAGACTTGACGTTGGTCAAATCCCACTGGCGGTGTCCTCCTGCTTTCCAAAGGATAAACAGCCAGTACTCTACATGAGCATCATTTAGGGTGGCATGTGTATGAGGGGTATTTTCATCCTCATCTCCCTGTGTAATTGAGAACGACATGCAATCATGCGGTTTTATTTCAGGAAGCCATCTCTCTCTCTCTCTCTCCTAAGTGGTGGTGCTGAATTTGTCTCCATAACGTCATCAGATTATTGGTGTTTTAGAACAATGCTACTTATTCTTCCAAAGTAGAACAGGCCCCCACTTCACACTCCTGTGTTTCATTAATTGGCATATTTGGTCCTATTGAAAGGCCTCATCAATAGCTCTGGGCACTTTTGAATAATAAATGATAGGGAAGAAATTCTCTCTCCCCCCACCCCTTGTTACCGCCCCCTTCTACCCTCCTCCACCCCGTCAAGTATTTATTATATTTTTCCATGCAACAAGGAGCAAAGAGAGAATCTCTTCTGTTTTAGTTTAATATTTAGGGATAGATTCTGGTGCCATTCCCAATGCTTCTTAAATAACTCTGTGGACTGAAAGCTACTGGGAATTTCTGTGGAGTAAGGCACTGCTTATCATGAATGGGGGTGTCAGGTAGGACTGGGAGTCAAGGAACAAACATAAAATCTTCACATTAAAGTGAACGGTATGGGCCTCTCCTCACAGTCTGCGTCTGCACAGAAACCTAAGCACAAAGATGGCCACAGTGCTCTGAAGGGAGGAAAATAAAAGGCCTCATAAATTACACAAGCAATTCTTCCTTTCTTTCCCTGCTCTTTTTTTCTAACCTGAATTGAAATTCATTCCTTCCGCAATCTCTAAAAGGAATTGTGCCAGTAAAGGAACACAACTGAGGCCAGAGCTGACCTTGCCAGAGGGTGACCCAGGGCAACACCCCCTCCAGACCCTGTTCTTTTCTCTACTTCTGGGGGCCCTGCAGTGGCCCGCATTTTTGCCAGGGTAGACTTTGGGGGCCTTCCCTCCCTCCCTGCAGGGCCTCAAACAAATTCACCTATAGGGCCTCGCAGAGAGTGCCCCTGTCAGGGTGGGGCCATGGGGAAGGGAGAGGGGCCACAAGGGCCCCACATTATGTTTGCCCAGGGCAGAGGCCCACTTGATAAGCCTGTGGCACTCCTGGAGACCATGTTTGCCCTGACAGAGGTCCAGTTGACAAGCCTGTGGCACTCCTGGAGACCATGTTTGCCATGACAGAGGTCCAGTTGACAAGCCTGTGGCACTCCTGGAGGCCAGTCTTATTTAGCTTTAGAGTAAGGAGGAAATAGAGAAGCCCAGGGAGCTTCCTTTTTTCTTTTTTTCTTTTTTTGAAGCCATTTTTTGGAAGCCATTTTTTTTTTAAGCCATTTTTTTTAAAGCCATTTCCTCTTATATTTATTTTAGTCTTGTCTCACTATTTCTCCTTGGTCTCTCATTTTCATCTAGAATCCAGAGTTCTGTCACCATCCCGGAAAGATGTCTGTCTAACCTACATTTGAAGGCCTCCAGTGATGGGGTCTTCACCATCTCCCTTTGCAAATAAACTGAATCCAATTGGTTTTAAAACTGGAATTGCTGATCTATATGATACCAGTGTACAAGGTGCTCTGATTCTGCCTGTGAACCTGTATGGAGGATTCTGCAGGATTTCTGTTATTGCTGACTGAGACGAGATTTGAACAAGATTCCCAACAGTGATTATTCAACACCTGAAACAATCAATCTGCACCCGGTGAGCTACAGCATCATTCTTGACAGCAATCTGTTCTGAGGGTAGTGCTTTCAGAAGGGAATGTTTACTTTTCTCCCAGCCATTTCAAGAAGTACCATCTTCCTGAGGAACAAGAAACACTTACACCTCAACAACTACAAGTATCCAGAGCAGAGGCAATTTCCATCTCCTGTCCATGCGGGTTCTGTTGTTGTGTTGATTTGGGTAAGATATCCTCTTCTGCCATCATTGTTTTGTGTGACTGTTTGGTTTGGTGTTGTGCTTGGTTTGGGTAAGACATTTCTGGTGAATCATTACGTTATATTCTGAGAAAGGTAACTTGAGAAAGAAGCTTACATTTCTGTAGCGCTTTGCAGCAGATGTCTCCTATTTACCGCTTTATTTTATTGCTTAATGACTGGATCTCGAGTAATTGAACAATTTGACAGATATTTATTTGTAAAACCTGACTCATTTAGTTGGACACTTGTGGAACAGTTTTCAGCCCCTTTCAGTTGGTTTGGGTTGACGTTTCTAAAGATGCAAACATTCAAGTAAATTACTCGTGTCAATAGCACGTCCACTTTTTACTCTTCTTTATGGCACACAAATATTTGAGTTGACAAAAAAGTGCCGGTTAACCGACTACAGGGACTCCTGGACTTTAATCAGCCACAGGCACTGGCAGGGCTCAGAAGTAATTTCCTAACTATGAATCACCTGCAGACAACAAATCTCATACTGGAGAAGATTGCCAAATAAAACAAGGCATCATGTAGAGCTTGTGCGAAGTGAATAATGGAAAGGCCTTTGATTCACATAGCCGGAATAGAAGCAGTGATGACAGCAACAAACAAAAGAGAAATAAAAAGAGTTTAAGAATCCCAAACCACATCTGCAAGTGGTGTATAGTGACATTTTGGCTTGACAAGGAAGATCAAAGAGACCAAGATTTAGCATAATGCAAAGGCAAGAAAGTACTGTCTTGCTGGAAAACATTTCACTACGTCCCTGGAAAAAGAACTTCCCGAACCTTTGAAGTTAATCTTGAAGTCCTCTTCACTCCCATGTGTCAGCTGAGGCTTTTAGGTGACATGATTGTCTTTTCTGAAAGACCAAATGACCTCAAAGTGATTATTAAGCAACTGAAATGGGAGAGGAAGAGAACTGTGGACTCAGATGTAAATATGCAGAAGATCAGCTTGCTGATTAATGGCATGTGAAAGAGAGAAGATCACTGTGGACTGTAGAGAAGAAGAAATGAAGGGGGGAAAGAGTTGTCAGAAGACCAGGCAGCCTTCCAAACAGCAACTTTCTACTTCTTTCTTAAGGTCTTACTGTTGGATCCAGTTGATGTTTCTCCAGCATCAAGTCCAGGGGTGAGGAACCTTTTCCCTCCCAGGGGCCACTTTGAAATTTAGCACAAGCTCTGAGGGCTGCGTGGAAGTTGGGGCAGGGGTGTGCTCAGGAAGAGGAGGGTCCAGATTATATCTCTCAAGTGTCCTGGATTTTCCAGGACATCTCTGATTCCTTGCCTCTTTTGTTATCTGTCTCGCAGTCCTGGAGAAGTGCTGTAAAGTTCCAGATTAGAAAGGGAGGTGAGAGGGAAAGCAACTTGCAAGTCATCAGTGGTGCCATGAGTTGAATTCTCCAGCCTTAACCCCAGGCTAGTTCAGAGCAGCCCCTTTCATTGGGGAAATAAAGAATTCTCTGTTCTCTCTGTCTCGTTAATGACTCTTCTCCTTTCAGGAAGAAGAGTAGGGGTTTCCAACACCTAGGAGAAAATGTTCAGTCGGTGGAATTAAAAAACAAAACAAAAAAAACCAACTCCATTTGGGACAATGTAGAGCTATGATTTCAAAGCATTTCTCTTGGGGGAAAAACCCAGCTGGTTAGGGGTTCAAACCTGGTCCTTATAAGGGAATAATGGCATGATTAAGTAAGTTTCTTTTTTAAAATGAATAACAAAAAAACTTATGACCAGCCTCTCTTAGGTAATGGGTTATTGCTAATACTTGCCTATGAGAAAATCCTCAGAGCATCTCATCTGACCAAGACTCCACAGAGGATAAATGGCTGGGGGGGAGGGTCCTTTCTTGTCAGGAGGAGGGCTGTGTAAACTGTAACGCTGACTGGGCATGGGGGTGTGGAGGCCAAGCAGTGCGATAGAGCTTGTACATAGAAACTGGCAGGAAGGATTTAAGTCTAGGTTATGAGTGAGGTTATTGCATGGATATGCCAGCAGTCCTTTCACTTTTTAAGATTGCTTCCCTTTTTCCTTTCTTTTGAAATGTTTTTTTCTTTTTTAGTCCAACCTCATAGGCCCTTTTCAGATGGGCCGTGGCTGCGAGGGGGTGGGTGTGCATGCAGCAGCAGCGTGGGCAGTGTGTGTGTGTGTGTGTGTGTGTGTACATGGGTGCACACCCATCCTCCCCACACATCCCTATGCATGGAGCAATCGCCACGTTGGCCAATAGCTCTATGCCGGTGCAATGGGTGGCGGTGGGTGGGCGGGCAGGCCTGTTACGCGGGAGTGCACATCCATGCCCGCCCACCCACCCACTGCAGCAGTCACATGGGCAGCACCCACTCATGACCACGCAGCGGACCTGTGCGTCTCGTGTAAAAATGACCATCGTTAAGTAGTAGACTACCCCGAATTTTCATAGATATGCAAACTTTATGCAAATTATTTCCTATGTTGTCCTGTATTTTGAGAGTCACTGTTCCTCATTTCAGAGTCCAGGGGTTGAGAGGTATGATCCAGATCACAGATCTGTGTCAGAAGATCTGTCCTCTCTCCTTGTGTGCCGACCCTCATCTCGGCTCCCTTATCCTGAGCTCAGTCTTTCAGTGTTGGGGATTAGGGACTGGATCCAGGAGCCAGATCCAGGAACTGGAAAAAGGCCAAATGAAAACTAGCCACGGGCCACATTTGACCCCTGGGCCTGAGGTTTCCTGCCCCTGAACTACTGGGTTCAAAAGGTGTGGAGTCAATTTAGTTTTATTGACGGGCACTAGGTTTCACCATGGCCCCAAGGTGTGGAGTCAATTCCTCTCTTAGACCCACACTCCACATTATTCAAAACAAGCCACCAGCATGAGCACTGGTCGCCTTAGAGTAAATACGTGATCCTCTTTTAAAGAGTGATTTGCCCTTCTTTTCACTCCATGATCATGTACTTGCCCTGAAACAATTGCTCTTCACACTAGCAGCTTCTCCTGGAATTAGTAGATTCTGGGGCAGTGAGAGGGGTGACTCCATCCAGATAAATGTGTGATGAGGGCTTATATTCCTGACCCCATTTCTGAGAGAATCTGGAGCCGTACCATTGGCCTCCAACAAGAAGCAAGAGGTGTGCTTGATACCACACAGAAGAAGCTGGTAGGGAAATCAATGTTTAAGAAACTGAACCAAGGCTCAGGACTTCCTACAGACATTAAAATATTCTATGTGGCGCTGGGTATATCATGTCACAAGAAGAAGAAACAGAAGATAGAATATCAGTTGTCTTCTGATGCTTTGTGTGATTTGGGAGAGATCTGAAAGGGGTGTTAGAAGTAATGAAGACAATGCAGATAGAGGGAGCACACTCATATTTCCGTATGCCATATAGTTCTCTGAGCAATGTCAGAGTCTCCTCTACCCCAGAAGACAGAGGTTTTCAAACTGCAAGTTGCGACTCCAAGTGGGTTGTACCATTTCTGGATGTGGTCACAGTTCTGACAGTTCACAGAATATTTGATCTGCTTTGTGTGTTTGTCCAAGTTGAGGGATTATATGTAAATCTCAAAATAGGGCTAGGCAGACTAAAAGTTTGGAAGCACAACTTGGGAATTACAGACCTGCAGGAGTGGCTCTATAGTTAAGGCAGGTTGCACTCTCCATTAAAATCATGAGCATTCTACTCATTACAGAATTGGGGTGATTTATCCCATCACTGCAAAATTTTGTAGGGAGGATCAATCCAGTGAGGGGTAGAACCTGTCAAAATTTCAGATAGATCCAAAATGGCTGAGTTATATGAGTTTGCAAATTGGAGGCAAAAGTGTGTTTTCTGTTTTTTGCTACCGTCTCCTGTTGATGAAGAAAAGTGTGTTTTAAGTTATCTGTCTGCAGATGTAGAGGTGTTAGAGTGCATTCTAGTTATTTCCTGAGGTTAGATTTTGAAAATCCATTATATAATTTTTAAGTTAGGATGTTTTGCGGTTCCCATGTTATCAAATGGAGAGAGTGAGATTGTGAAGTTATGCCACACGTGTGCAGAACGCTGCTGCAGGTTCATCGGGCAGGCTGGTGGGATATGTGAGGATGGACATGGATTATATGTATCCCTCTATTGAATCAATCAGCCGTGCTCTGCCCTGTGGCAAAGTGCATCTCAGAGCAGGGCTGATAGATTAGTAGCCCTTCTCTCCAACTTCAGCAGCTTCTGGGCTTGGATGCTGTTTGTACCCAGGAATAAGGAGCCCCGTTTTCAGTTCCACCTCAGCAGTCCAACACCGGTTTGGACACAGCCCACCCTGAGAGCAGTGGCAGCTACACCAACTTTTCCCCAGATGGAGGAACCAAGGTATATGAGACAGAGGAGGGGGGAACTGAGGGGGATGTTGTGATCACCCACCAGTCCTGTGCTCCATCCCTACAGCCACTGTCAAGTTCCACATCAGAATGGGAGGGGGTGTGGGACACACAGCTGCCCCCTTGAACTTGCCACCCTAGCTGGCGCTCGCTCCCAACAGTTTGGCAGCAGCAGTAACTATGAGGATGGAGACACCTACGAAGGCAAGTTCAAGGGGGGCAGCTCTCCCCTCCATCCTCGATCCAGCTGCCACTGGAAGGAGAGCAGGGGATGGTGGGTTAGAGCAGAGGGACTTGGAGCCAGTTCTCCTGGGTTTGCTGTTAGAGTGTTAGGAGCTAGTGGGTTAGAATGGGGGAAGGGTATGGGAGCGAAGAATCCTGGGTTCTCTGGGTGGGGAGTGGGGGCTAGTAGGTTAGAGCACGGAGAGCTGGGAGTTGGTAGTGTTGTAGGAGAGGGAATTTAACATAGTCCTCTTTCAAAAAGCGTATTACTGCTCTTGCTAAAATAACTAACGACCTTCTCTTAGCAAAATCCAATTGCTTCTATTCCATCCCGAGGCAAACTCATTGAATCTCATGGCTTCCAGTACCATCTGTCTGCTGATGATACCCAGCTCTCTCTCTCCACACCCTCTTTCTCTCCCGCTATCCAGTCTTGCCTCACTAACTGCCTCTTTGACGTTTCTGCCTGGATGATTCATGGCTCAAACTTAGCATGGCTAAAACTGAACTCCTCATCTTCCCCCCTAATCCTTCCTCTCTCTCTTCCTTCTCTGTCTTCTGATGGGGTCAACATCCAGCCGGTTTCTCAGACACATAGCCTAGAGTTCATCTTTGACTCCTCCCTCTCCTTTAAACCTCAGATCAATTCTGTTGCCAAATCCTGTCGGTTCTCTCTGCACAACATTGCTATTAAATCTGTCCTTTCCTCACTGTTTCCTCTGCTAAAAGTAAACCCTTGTCCATGCCCTGGTCATCTCTTGCCTCAACTATTGTAACCTCCTTCTCACTGGCCTTTCTCTCACCTTGCTTCTCTCATTTCTGTTCATAACTCTGCTGCCAAGGTCATCCACCTTGCCCACCACTTTGACCACATACAGCCCCTCCTCTCCTCTCTCCACTGGCTCCCTCTTCCAGAATGCATTCTGCACAAATTCCTGGGTTTTACCTACAAGGCTCTGCATGGCCTTGCTCCCCCCTATGGCCCTTTTTACACAGATGCTGTAACACCAATAAAATGGGTGTTACATTTTATTATACATTTTAAATTTTTTATTTATTTATTTATTTAATAAATTTATATCCCGCCCCTCCTGCAATGCAGCCCGGGGCGGCTCACAACAATAAAATACAATAAAAACAATTTAAAACACTCAATACAATAATACTAACATATAAAGTATTAAAACAGGGCTAGCTATATTAAATATAAATAATAGGTAAGGTGGGGGAGATAAACACTGGGTGGAGGCGTCTGTGTAAACACCACTTGCGGTGTGTGTGTGTGTGTGTGTGTGTGTGTGTGCATCTCCCCCCACCCTCCACCCATGGAGCAATCGGCAGTGGAGTCCGTTGCTCCGTAGGTGGGTGGTGGGTGGAGATGGGTGTTGCGCAGGTGCATGCACGCACTGACACCCACCGCAAGTGGTGTTTACACAGACACCTCCCCTCATCTCCACCCAGCAAAACAGGGTGGAGGCATCTCGTGTGAAAAGGGCCCATGTTGCAGGGCTGCAGTGTTGCCCTGTAACATGTATAATAAAATGTAACCCCCATTTTATCGGTGTTAGAGTGTCTGTGTAAAAAGGGACTATCTCTCAGCACTCATTTCCCACTACACTCCTGTCCTGGAGCTCCGCTCCTCCTCTGCCACCACCCTCGCCTGCTCACAGCTCCCTTGCTCATTTAAATGCATCTGCCCCATTTCCCTGACAGCCCCCCATGCCTGGAAGTCCTTCCCTGAACACATTTGCTTGGCTTCCTCCCTCCAAATCCCTCCTCAAAACCCACCGCTTCCATCAAGCTTTCCCTGGCTCCTCGTTCCCCTTTCCCCCTTGCTGACTTATCCTAAATCATGATATCTTGTGTAACATTAAATGAGTAACTACACCTTTGTAACTAAGCCAAGCACCTGCACCTCAGACCTCATGAGTTCATGTATGTATCCTTGTTTCTTCCTCTGTTTCCCCAACCCTTTGTCTCTTCTTCCCCCCCCCCCCCTTGTGTCTCTTAGATTGTAAAGCCACTGGGGCAGGGACCGTGTCTCTTTCTTACAATTGCAAAGTGCTAGGTACATTGCTGGCTCTATATAAATGCTTAATAATAATAATTAATAATTAATTTTAAAATAATTGAAACAGGGAAATTCTAGAATGTTTACCTTGCAACAGTGTTGCATGAATGGCAGCTCACAGATGTGACCAACAGGCCCGGGGTCAGGAAAAATGCTCCCTATGTAACCACATAGGTCCCGATATCATACCTCCCAAAAGACCCGCGTTACATTAGGCGGGGCCGTCCAGCTTTCGCAGGCAATTCCCACAGTTCTGTCTAATGTGAGTTTTACCTCTTTTTGGAGGCATTGGCTGCCAGAGCCCCAGAGCGAGTCCTCAACACTCTGGCAGCCACCAGGAGAGTCTCTGTGAATGGCTGGGCTGCTGCCACCGCCGCTAGAGCTGCCTCCAGCCCACGGGTAGCCCGCGTCATTGGAGCTGCTCTCTAGGGCTGAATCGAACTTTTGAGATGGATTCTGTTTTCAACACGTCTGGCCATTTTGATCAAGCAGGTGAAAGGGGGACTGAAATACAGAACCACATTGCGCTGGGATGAATAGAATTATTTTGCCTCCTACTGTACATGCACAAAATGGTGGTGCAGGATAGGATGCCACCATTTTGCAAATGTGCATTACGGCTGCTGCCGTTTCTGCAAGCGCAGTATGGCCACCGTCATTTTGTGCAGGGATTAGAAGGCAAAATCAGGGTTTCAATCGGAATTTCACCCTGGATTAAATCCACATAGGAATTCTGATGGATGTTTTGAAAATGTGAAGAAAAATAATCTGTGGAAACAGTAGGGCTGTTTTGATTCAGCGCTACTGCCCCCTGCCTTCACTGGTAGGTGTTTGTGTGTTTGTGAATGAAAATGTCTGTGTGTCTGTGGGTAAAAACAGATGTGACAGAAGGCCACTCTAGTTGGTTTTTACTCCCTGTACCCCCAGTAATTTATGGCCCAGGCCCTGTTTTATATGTTTGTTTTAAACTGTTATATATGCATTTTAGGTATTGGATTGTTTTATATGATATTTTATGATTGTAAGCCACCCCAAGCCGGGTTCAAGATGGAGCGGGGTATAAATTTAAATAAACCTGCTCGGACCAATGGGCCACTGTCACGTGTGTTGTTGAGCCGCCAGATGTTGGCCCGGACTGCCCCCGGTATGTTGGTGGCTATGTCGGGCTGCCCCCCGGTATGTTGGTGGCTATGCCGGGCTGCCCCCAGGTATGTTGGTGGCTATGCCGGGCTGCCCCCCAGGTATGTTGGTGGCTATGCCGGACTGTCCCCCAGGTATGTTGGTGGCTATGCTGGGCTGCTCCCAGGTATGTTGGTGGCTATGCCGGGCTGCCCCCCGGTATGTTGGTGGCTATGCCGGGCTGCCCCC
>QEPC01014730.1:6564217-6581034 GCA_003113815.1 Sphenodon punctatus | reverse complement strand
GTGTGTGTGTGTGTGTGTGTGTGTGTGTGTGTGTGTGTGTGTATGTGTATGTGTGTGTGTGAGAGAGAGAAAAATGCATCTGGAACTTACTTGTGGACTTGTAAACCCATAAGATTGAAGCATCCGGAACTTTAACATGTGTGTAAAAATGCTCATTGTCTTGTATCCACCCCCCCTGGTGCCAATGACTGATGTCTCGTATGGGGGTCACACCATCTTGTATCCACCCCACCCCAACCCACCGGTGCCAATGACTCATGTCTCATATGTACTGCAGGAGTCTCACTACCCATGGTGCTTAGGGAACTGGCGGGGGGGGGGAGGCGTGGCTCTAGTTAGAGCGCATGCTTTGCATAAGGGCCCAAGTTCAGTCCCCGGCATCTCCGATTCAGGATCTCGGGTAGCACGCCTGGGTGAGGCCTCTGCTGGGGATCCTGGAGGATCTTGGGTAGCACGCCTGGATGAGGCCTATGCTGGGGATCCTGGAGGATCTTGGGTAGCACACCTGGGTGAGGCCTCTGCTGGAGACCCTGGAGAGATGGGTTTGAAACTCTGCTGCTGTGTCAGGTTGTGACAATACTGGGCTAAGACGGAGCATTGGTCTGACTCGGTTAGGCAGCTTCTTATGTAACTGCAGCCGGAGTTAATGATGGAAGGGTCAGCCCTTAGTCTGGAATTTCTTAAGTCAGATTCTTATTGTAGAGCTTGACGTACGCTAGCGAGAGGAAAAGCACGGCTGTAGGTTATGAGATCTACCTTGGAATGATCATTGACACACAAGCTCAATGTTTCAGTTTGATTTTCTCTTAAAACCTGCCAGATAGCATTAAATATCCAGAACGTACCGTTCCGAAACAACAGGTCATGTGAAGAGCATACAATTCAAAGGCGCATGTTTACTTGTGTGGTCAGTGGCTTGCATAGTTTACTACTCACGTAAAACCAGAAATCAAGCTGCAGATCAATTGTACGCTGGATGAGAGCAGGGTTGGAAAAGAACCCCATAGAGCTGTGGGATACTGAGAAAGTAGCATTTTCAAATGAAGGTAACCAGGGACTTAAATCCATTTCCCTAGGTACCGTGTACCCTCCATTCCCACTCAGGCTAATACACCCTGTGAAATCCATGCCCCTGGTAGTTAGGGAGCCAGACCTTCGACACCTGCTTAGAAAATCTGAACCAATATGTTCAATTTTCAGAACCCAAAATTTAAGAAAATGCAATACCAATAATGCCTGTAATTTAATGGAGTCCAAGTAGTTCAGATGATCTCTTTTATTGGACCAAGATCTGCTGGCGAGAGCATACAAGCTTTTGAACAATATATAGCCCTTCCTCAAACATACTTCTTATGTGCCTGAGGAAGGGTCCTATGTGGCCTGAGAGCTAGCATATTCTCACAAAAAGCAGTTGCTCTAATAACACCGTCTGAACTACTTGGTCCCCATCTCTTACATTTGGAACCAACATGGCAACCACCCTCTCTCTCTAATTTAATGGGCAGTGAAAAATACTCTTCTTTCAGGACTGCTAGCATTGTTACAATCCCTACTGGTGTTCTCACTTGAATGTGATCTCCTTTACACCACTGTAAATTGTGAATACGAGACAGTGGAGTTAAACGTATGGTCTCTGACATCACTGGAATAGCTCTTGGCTCACATGAGCAGAGGGAACAAATCTGGTGCTCTTTAGGATACAACCAGAAATTTGGTAAGGGAGGAGAAAGTATTTATTGGGGTGGAAGAGTGGGAGGAGGCATGGGGAGAAACCCCACCCCCAAGGGCACCAGCAGAATTTTCTTCAGGGAGGGGAAGGGAGTAGCGGGAGAGTCCCATTGCCCTTCCCCTTTCTGAGGTGACCACGCCACTTTGCCCCACCTCTTCCTGATGTACCCATGCCCTGCCCCTTTGCTGAAAGCTGTGACATCATGGGGTGATAACAGATACAACGCCGGCCTGCCCAGAATTGGAGTGGGGGCCTCTAGGCCAGCCGCTAATGGCTGCCTGTCTTAGCAGGGGGTGGGGCGTGCTGGGATAGGGCCGCTTGGCCGCACAGTTCTGTTCCCTCACGGGGGTGGGACAGGGAAGGACTTGCTGGCCAGCCCAGTTGGGCGTGCATCTGTTCTGTGCCCCCAACCCTAAGGATGGCGGCTGCCATCTTCCACACACACCCCAGGTGGTGGAGCGGTCATGGTGGTTGCACATTTATATTCACCCATGGTGCCTGAAAAAGGTTGCGACCATGTCAGAAAGTGGTGGGGGAGCCTCTTCACCCCCACCCATCTCCAATGTTGCCCTGACCCCAGCTCCGGACGGCTAGAAGGGGCCGAGCCAGGCAGGAGTCCTGGGGGGTACAACTGAATCACCACATCCCGCCCCATCCCCTGTTCCCACCAGGTCAGTTGCTGAGGGCGGAAAGTCTCTGCTAGGCCATCCTACAAGCAGGGCAGGTATGGGAGGGGCCTGAGCTCTCTACTTGTGCTTCTCTTGGTCTTTCCTCAGTTCCTGGATGGAGCACAGCCATTCATTGCAGTTGATACTATGTGGTGTCCTGGCTCCCCCCTCTCAGAAATGATTCTAAAATATGAATGGGCAAGGAGTCATTCTGCCTCAACAGTAACTACAGCTGAAATGGAGAGTGGGTTTATTATTTGCAAGGATTATTCACATGTTCAAGTCACCTGTTGCGTACCCGAACAATATCCATGACTGAAACAGGTACTCGTATAACTGAAATCCCTCAATGACCAAAATCCTGAAATGCCCAGACCAAAAAACCCCTAAAAAAGCCAAAGTGGACTAACTGAAACGGAGCCCAAATGGGTAATGGTTATTACCTGAAATGCTGTTTTCAGTTCAGATAGTATAGCTTGAAAAGATGGATCTGTTTGGGGGGTATCTGTTCTAGCTCTAGTAGAAGCCCTTTGGTCAGTCACAACCTCTTAGCAGGTGACAATAAACATGCGGTCACCACGGCTGCTTCCTCCCCGCAGGGGGGGGTGTAGTAAATGGCAGCTGCCACTCTTAGGGCCGGGTTGAGGGACACAACACATAGACACCCGCCCGGGCTGACTGGTGAGCCCTCCTCTGCCCCACCCCCAGCAAGGGAAAGGAACAAATGCATTAGTGGGTGGCCCCGCCCCCTACCATTATGGGCAGTGTTGGTGGTCAATCACAGACAACCATGGCAACCAGCCATGGTGGCTTCCTGATCCCTCATGGAGATGGGGCCAAAAATAGATGCTATGGCCCTCATTGGCCTCCCTGGGCGTCCCTTCTCAGGCTGTGTGCCTGGGATCATCTGGGGGACCAGTTCTGGGCCAACCACCTACCCAGGCCAGGGCAGTAGCGGGCCCACATCTGGTGGTCCAGAAACAGATGTCCGGGTGAGTGTCTGACCCAGGTGAAACATAGCAGGTCAGCATCACATCTGTCATCACCCAGCCTCAGTTGCCCATCTGTAAAATGGGAATATGTCTGTGTCTGTCTTTCCCTGTGTGCTTTCCCTCCTCCCTGTCCATCTTGGATTGTAAGCCTGTTGGACAAGGACCTGTGTCTGAAAATCTGTGATTGTAAAGCATTGTGTATGCCTAGAAGCGCTATAGAAATGATTCGTAGTAATAGCAGTCAGTGCTGGAACACCTTGCTAGGAAAGCTCGCCATTGCTCTCTTCTTGTGCTCTGCTTTGCTGCTTCTTCAATGACAGGACTTCAGTTTGAGGCTCCTAACACCCTTGGGCTCATCTGAGCCCCTGCCTCCCTCCCCGCCCCCAAGCCTCGGTGTCCCAGGCTGTCAATCTAGGACCTTTCAAGTGCAAAAAAGGTTACTAAAAAAAAAAAAAAAAAAAGCAACAACAAACAAATTAAACCCTTGTCTGGCCCACGTGTGCTTTTGTGTTCTAGGCGCCCCACTGCGGAGACACTCCGGCTCCAGGAGCTGAAACAGTTTCCTATTATTTGACTTCAAAAAAACAACAACACAAAAGCCCCTCGTATTTGCTTTGCTGAAATCGAGAGGAGACTGCAAGCCCTGAAAGCAAAATGTGCACAGCTTTGTGGGTGCCTTCGTATGAGCCCCTTTAATAGCAAGGACTCTTGTGAATGCCCCTTTCATCTTGGTGTAGGCGTGCGGGGTGTTTATGAGCGTTTGGCCCACCCTTGTTTTATGGGTAGGAACTGGACACCATTTTTCTCAGCCTCTCTACTGGGTAACTGCAAATAAATAAATAGCATCTGGTCCTAGAGTAGCAATAAAGCACAGACGTACCTCGACAAGCTTTCCCTCCCTAATGGGCAGATGAGTTGCCATTTCTGGAATTTCCTCTACATGAGGAAATTGCACAAGACTGAGACAGCTCCAACTTCCCATCTCTCAAGGTATGTGGAGGCATCGTGCCTCTACGCTACTCTCCGCTACCCCTAACCAGGAGCATCCTCTAGTAGGGATGGGAATTTCGGTTTAGGATAAAACCAAAAATACCCGGAAATGGCCATTTCAGATTTATCCGAAATTTCAGTTCTTTTTCGGTTTCAGTATTACCGGACCTTTTGCACTGATTTTTTTTGTACCGGATTTTTAACATTGTGGTTTGTCCCCCAATGAAAAAACGCAATGTTGAAAATCCAGTACAAAAATCAATGCAAAAGATCTGATAGTAGCGAAACTGAAAAAGAACCGAAATACATGAGAACCGAAATTGACCAAACCCGAAATTTTGCCCAGAGTCCCATCCCTATCCTCTAGTGTGGACTAGACTCAGGAGACCTAGAGCATAAATCTGCTCCCCAGACATGGCTCCAAACACCACCGGCGGCTCAACCTGAAAAAAGGCTTGTGGAAGAATTTCCTTGAGCTGAGGAAAAGGTGATTCAGCCTAACGCAAGCTAGGACACTGGACAGTGGGAAAGGAGCTCTCTTCCTAGCCTGTCGTGTGACTGTGAAGGAGACATTTCCCCTCTTTTTGTTTCCCCTCTTACTCTTTTGCTATCTTGTCTGTTGAGATGCTACGTTTTTCACGAAGGGGACAGTCTCTCGCTACTTTTTTTGTACAGCACCTAGCAACATGGAGCCATGATTATCTAGAGAAAAGAAGACTTGGGGGTGTTAACACATGTGACGTTGGACTGGTTCACCTACTCTGGCCCACCTGGGCCAACGTTGAACCCTGCATGGTTGTTCTGGGTCTGCCAGATGTGGGCCCGGTTCAAACCCCGGTGGGGTTGGCAGCGAGGCAAAAAATATAGGCCCAAACCAAACCAGACCCACAATCTGGCCCCACGAGCCGCCCAGGCATGCTAGAGAGGGGTGAACCAGGCCAGCGTCGCATGCATTAACACCCCCCAGTCTTCTTTCCTCTAGATAAACACGGATCCATGTTCATCTGTCCACCTGGAATCCCCGGTGTTGGCTGCGGCCAGGGATGCCTTTCACCAACTACATCTGGTGAAGAGGCTCCACCCATACGTCTCGGACTCTGACCTCGCCACTATCATCCATGCGTTTGTCACCTCGAGGCTAGACTATTGCAACGCGCTCTATGTGGGGCTTCCCATGGTGACAGTTCAAGAGCTGCAGCTAGTGCAAAATCCTGCAACACGCCTCCTTACTGGGACGGGTCACCGGAAGCACATAACACCTGTGCTCCGGGCACTGCACTGGCTGCCGATTGTCTTCCGGGCCCAATTCAAGGTGCTGGTGTTGACCTTTAAAGCCCTACCTGGCCTAGGCCAGACTTATCTGAGTGATCGCCTCAACCCCTGGGTCCTCGGCCGGCCCTTGCAGTCATCTGGGGGTGCCCTCCTGGACGTCCTATTGATGAGTTCAGACGGACAGGAGGACGTTCTCGGCCACTGCACAGTCGCTATGGAATTCCCTCTGGGTGGAGATTCGACTCAGCCTGAACCTTTTCGCCTTCCGACGAAGGTGTAAAACCTGGTTCTTCCGCCAGGTGTTTGGTGGGGGAAGAGGGGAGGGTGGGATGGGTGCGTTTGGGTAGGATGGTGGTATCTCGCAGACTTGTACGAGTCACATCTGGTGGGTCTTACAAGGCTGCAAGAACTTGCTGCATAAAAGGGGAATAGTGCGTTCATACGTTACAAAACGTCAGCATTTTTAACACCCAGTATTATCTCGAGCACTTATAAGAACCCAATTTTGTCATGTGTAAAAGCGGCCTAAGTTGGGGATGGGACATAATCACCTTTTTCTAATATTTAAAAAGATGCCGCAAAAAAGATGGTAGACATTTGTTCTCCACTCTCATAGAAGATAGAACGAAGGGAAAGCCTTAAATTGTTGCAAGGCCGATTATGGTTAAATACTGGAGGAAACTTCCAAACTCTAAGAAATGTTTGTCACGGGTTGGAGGTTCGCACCCCCACTTTACCAGGTTTGAGTGACTCAGTTTCCCTTGCGTACAGCCCACTTGAATCAGTTTTTCTCTCTGGCTGATCCAAGTCTGCAGCAGGGACAACCCCTGTGTCACCCAAGGGCCCAATCCTTCCCGTTTACAGACTCTTTATTCTCTGGGTTTGCAAGAGCTTGAAAGTCCTTGTTGCTCACTTGTGTTCCAATGTTAGACACAGACACTTCTTCATAATGATAAGAAGTCAGTTTATTGATTACATAAGCAAGATAATTGATACAGAGCAGTTACTAGAAATCAAAGGTAAATATAACACATTCCTAACCTATACTGGTTGAGTTCCTAAATAAGAATCTTACCCTACTAAGGTCCATAAGTTCTTAGTCCTTGATGTAAGCGACTGGATCTTCAGTCTTAGAGTTGCTAGAAAGCACAGTCCTCTCTCTCAGTTCATGGTTCGGCTCAGCCCTCCTGGCTGCAAGATGGTGAGTGAGTTCCCAATAGTCACCGTCCTCTCTGGGGTACAACTCCTTATATCCCCAGGAGGAAGCCCCTCGTATCTTCTCGAAGCTTCTAGAATTCCTTTTGTTCTCTCTGTCAGCTTTCTGTGTCTCTTGCACGTAGGCAATGGCTGCCTGCAGTGCATTAGCATTTTAAATGTCTCTGGCCATCCATCTGGGGCAAATCCACAAACTATCTTTCCATTTCCTGGAGCTTCGTCAAGTGTCACAGTCTTGAATTGAGTTTTACAGTTCTTAATTGTAACATTACATACATGTGGAACCTTTTACTTTACATATTTACTAGACTTGTTGTCTACATGTAGGCCAGTATCACACGTGTGTGACCCTATGTTTCTCCGTGACAATGTTGAGTGATGTAAAGTAGGTTTGTGGGATGTTTTCAAAAGCCACCTGGACAGCATCTGTCTGTGACATTGTAGGTATTGAAAAGGGGTCAGATAGCCTGTCTTGGAGCAGGGGGTTGGACTAGATGGCCTTGAGTTCCTTTCCAGCCTTACAATTCTGATTCTATGATATTCCTTGTCGGCCCCATGATAATATAAACAATATTCAAGGTGTTACAATCATTTCTCCATCCACTTCCCCCAGCAGGATACTAAAAATTCTGGCTCCCTTTCTACTCATCCACCCCATCCCACCCCACCCCACCCACGTTTCTAAGTGTCTAAAGGCTCTAGGATATGAGTGTCCACAAATTAAAGGTTTTTCATATTGCAATCAATCCATCCTTTGTTTCTGATCCTAGCCTCCTCCTTTGTGACACTCATCATTACCTCCTATTGATGCCTTGCAACAGTGCTAGTACTTAAATCTGTATATTGGGCTCAAAACTCCACCTTGTTTCTGGGCAGCAGTGGTATGTTCCTCGTTGTACATGCTTTCAATGCAGAAGGTTGGTCAGAAATCTGGGTTGGCTTGTCAAAAAATGTTACTGCTTCTCTTTGGTGAAACTCTCAGGACAGTGAGTACTGGTGTTGCAGATAAATGGAAAGGACAAACAGTGGAGTCTAGTGGCTAAAGCCATTGGCCTCTGTAGTAGGGCTGGGGGCAAATCTGGCCCACCAAGTTTGTCTCTGTGACCTCCATCTCCCAAGCTACTCTAAATGGCAGATGAGATTTAATGTGGACTAGTGCAAAGTGATGCACATAGGGGAAAATAATCCAAACTATGAGTACACAATGCTGGGTACTAAGCTAGGAGTTACCACTCAGGAAAAGGATCTGGGAGTGATTGTGGACAATGCCCTACCCAGTGCACAACAGTAGTCAAAAAAGCAAACAGAATGTTAGGAGTTATTCGCAAAGGGATAGAGAATAAAACTGAGGATGTCATAATGCCTCTATATAAATCTATGGTGCGACCACACCTGGAATATTGTGTGCAGTTCTGGTCACCACATCTCAAAAAAGACATAGCTGAACTAGAAAAGGTACAGAGAAGGGCAACGAGAATGATAAAGGTTATGGAATGGCTTCCATACAAAGAGAGCCTTGACGAGCTGGGTCTCTTCAGCTTAGAGAAGAGAAAATGGGGAGACGACATAATAGAGGTTTATAAAGTCTTGAGTGGTGTGGAACGCATAGATAGGGAATGGTTATTTACCCTCTCAAATAGTACTAGAACTAGGGGACACTTCATGAAACTAGCTGCCGGCAGATTTAAAACAAATAAAAGGAAGTACTTTTTCACTCCACGCATAATTAAATTATGGAATTTGTTACCAGAGGACGTTGTCAAGGCCAGTAGTATAGCTGGGTTTTAAAAAGGACTGGATAAGTTCTTGGAGAGTAGGTCCATTAATGGCTATTAACCAACGGGATGAACTTCTTACAGTTGGGAGTTGGGAGGGAACAAAGGGGAATGGATTGCCCATTGTGACTGTTGGTTCTTCTCCCATGCGATTGAGATTGGCCACTGTCGGAGGGCAGGATGCTGGGCTTGATGGACCATTGGTCTGGCTCAGTATGGCACTTCTTATGTTCTATGTACTCCAGTTGAAATTTCAGCTGAGCCCTACTCACTCTTACTCCCCGTCCCTTCCAGGCTGAATGGAAGGAGGAAAAAATGAGGAAGGCTCAAAGCATCTGATTGGCCAGGTGGTAAGCCCCGCCCTCCCTTTTCTTCCCTCTCCAGAGTTGAGCCACAATGACCATGATTTAGGCTCTTTCAAGGCCTTGGAAAGGGAAACCTCTTCCCCCTTCTTAGCTCCCTGTAGTCAGGAAGGAAGGGGGAGAATGATCCCCAGTCTTCTCTAAGAGTGAATATGAGTCATTGCATTTTCTGTGTGTGTGGGGAGCATGCAAAGTGTGTGTGTGTATAAGACACCAGCTCTGCTTCCTCAGGTGCAAATTTAAATCATGTTCTTCTGAAATGCAAGACAGTGGTGGAGCTAGAATAGATTCACAGTTCTGTAGGTGCTGCAAGATCCTTGTCCTACAGGTTGCTGAGTACCCTGGCTGTCATTCATCCCAGTCCCTCCTCCCATCACTGCTGATTGGAATTATGCCCTGGAATTCAATGGGGATCGTGTTATGTCCTTTGCCTTCTCTCTGAGTTGAGGATGCCCAGGTCCATTCAGAGGCTGGATGCAAAGTCCCTTAAAATTGCTCATATTGATTTCAATGGGTTTTGATGCAGGCCTCTGAGGAATTCAACACTTCAGGGAGTCAAGTTTTAAATTTCATCCCAGTTACCGTTTGGAGCAATACCGTTAATTGCATCTGTACCATTTCATTATACAAGCTGAAGGGCAGAAAAAAATCATCTTTAATACAAAACAGTTATGTAAATATATTCAACTGGCAGAGTTTAAATGTTACATCCATACCAGATGCCAAAAATGTAGCATAAGGTGCTTTGAAGGACTTTTGTGGAGTCCAGCAAGGAGAAGAAAGTATCTGCTAAGTGAAATGCTTTATAAATAGGAGTTCCTGCATAATGGGGTCTCTCTCTTTAAATAAACTCCAGTTTATTGGAGAACAATAACAAACGCAATGTCACGATACCCTTGGGAGGACAAAGCCAATCATCTGACAATCAAGTCGGATTTTTCACAATATTGTCTTGCTCTGCACGTTTGATCATTGGAAAGTGTTTTCAGGAGTTGAGATTTTCCCGTCTGATGTTTCTTGTCCTCAGTAAATCTTGTTTATACCAACTGGAAACAAATCTCAACCGAATCAATAAAATTAAGGCCTAAGTGCGGTGAAGAAAAATAATCATTCCAAAAAGTGTTTAAGGCGAAATCAAGCTAGGATTGCAAAACACCGAGCGCAACCCAGGCGAGCTGACAGTCAAACCGCTAATGACACCTTCTGGATCAGTTTTAAAGAGGGCATATTAACCGCTTCAACAATAAACACAGAGATTAAGAGTATGCAATAAAAGAAAATCTGTTGGCTATTTCACTCAAGAGGGCTAAGCATGACACGTTTATTTTATTCCAGAACTTGGCATTGTTGACTCTGTAAGGCGATTCAGCGTTTACTTGGGAGTTAATGATTTTTAGGGATCTTTCCTTTGCCTCACAATACTACATGATACAGTTAGGATTGGGTGACATGCCTTATTTGCTTTCTAAGTGGAAGTGCCTTTCAAAAGTAATTTAAATGTGCTGTTCAGTAATCATAGAATCATAAAGCTGGGAGGAACTCCAAAGACCGTGTAGTCTAGCCCCCTGCCATTAAACAGGATCTACAAGTCTTTTGTCATCCCGAGAAGTGTCTCTCTAACCTAGTGTTTTAAAGTTTTCCAGTAATGGGGCCTCCACAACTCCCCTTGGAAAATGATTCCACTGCCAACCTGTTCTGGGTTCTGGAAAATTCTTCCTAATGTTTAGGCTAAATCTTTTCTCCTTCACTTTAATCTGATTACTTAGAATCAGTGACCAGAGGGAGAACTGAGCACCATTTTGCAAACAGTCACACATTTTATATATTTGAAAACTATAATCATGTCCCATCCCACCCCCCCACCCCTGCTCTTAATGTCCTTTTCTGAAGCTAAAGTTATTCAGAAACATCATTCCAGAAAACATCTAGGGGAGTTAAACTACCGCACCACCACCACCTTCTATTTCTTGGGAACTGACCCCTGCTGCACCACAACAAATGATGCTTCTGGTGTTGTTTCATCTTTACACAACACTTTCTGGATGGCTAAGCATTTTGAAAGTGTTTCAAATCAATAGAAACACAAAGTATTTCAGATGGCCTTTTTTCTTGGACCAACTTCTGTTGATGAGAAATAGGCTCACCTCACTTGCATAATTCATATGATTTTGCAGAGGCAGCCAGGACATTCCTCAACCAACAGAGTCAATGAAGTTTTTCCAGCGACTTCAGTGGTGGAGGAGAAATATTAATGCCTTTTTAAAAAAGATCCTAATTCTTGCTCTGAATCAAAAGTAACATGACTTTTTGCAAATAAGGGTCAAGTGTATCTAGTGTGAGCTTCTTGCTTAGCTTTTTGGAAAGGCTCTATATTTTACCAATTCCTTGCAGTGCGCACTGTGCCGATATTTAGGCTTCCATCATTGTTTTGCAATGCAATTGTATGTTTAAAAGTTTGCTTTTCCTCTCAAGAGCTGATTTCCCAGAACAAATTACTGGCAAGTGGGCTACATGGATTTAGATGGCAAACCAATTGTTGACTAATAATATGTGCTTTGTAAAAACGCAAGCTCAGAAAATACACACAAGCGAAACAAATTGTTATGTGTTTTTGTTGAGATATATTTAGAGAGCATTCTCATTGTTAAGAGCCTTCGGAACATTTCAGAACAATAATCAGTGGTATGTCATTCTAGTATTGTTAGCAGTGTCCTTTCTATTGAATTTTCAAGATGTTGTAAAAGGAGATTATGTGAGTAGCACCTCTGGACACTTTTTCCCATCATTGTGTTGGTATCAATCACAGACTTCCACTGTTTCTCCTGGTATTAAATAGAAGTGTTGTTTCCCACTGCCCCGATTGGAGAATTTATAGTGCATGACATAACTGATAACCCTACTGAGATTATGCATTGTAGGATTTTAGGAGAAATTTGGGCAGCGAAATAGGTGGCTGGCTTGCGAGTAACAGTTTACAAGGGGGGAGGACTTTTGGAAATGGATTTTGTCTGCAAGGCTAATGCTTCAAAGTCCGTTAATTCATTTTTTTTGTTGAGAAACCAAGTGGGTTGAATTTTCTTTTTGCCTCATTCTGTTCATTGGAATCGTTTGGCTGGGTGACAGGCAAAGCCAACACGGAAAAGACTCCAGCAATTTTCCAATGAAAAGAAATTCCCCAATGCTGTGACAGGTCAGAAATGAAAAATAGGATGCCTTGGAACCAGCAATGGCCTTAGGAAGAAAGAGTTTGATTATACTGCTTTTATTTTTTTAAAGAAAGTCAAAACAATGGGTTTTTTTTCTGATCTTAGACTCTGTTTTATCTGGGTGAAGGAGGTGGAGACCAGGCTAGGTCTTGTTTTATGGCCATCTCTACCTATGCTGGACTTTCCTCTTTGTATTTTGGTAATGGCACATATGGTGTGGGGGTCAGGGGCATAGTAGCTATCATGGGCTGCATTGTAGTGAGAGATATGGGAGACGCAGTCCTCACAAATTCCCTTCCCACACAATTCCAGGGTCAGGAGAATGGGGCACATCCGGGTTAAGGAGATCCGGCATCTCTGACAAATTTTAGCCAAAAGTTACACCACTGGTAGCTATCCTATGTGCAGCTGGTACGGGCCCAAAAGCCTAGGTGGCCACATGCTCCTCATTCAAATATATTCTAGGTATGCTGGGCACTCAGTCTAGGGGCTGTGCAATGGGTTTTTGTTTTTATGAAAACAAAAATCTCATTTTCATAAAAATTAAAACAAAAACAAAGAATAACGAAATAATGAAAATTTTTCATTTTCATTATCACCAGGGTTCCTGGTTTTCCGTTTAGCGCAGAAAACCAGAGAAAAACACGGAATTCCTGTTTTATCAGAGAAAAACACGGAATTCTAGGTTTTTCTAGGAAATTTCCACCTACAAAATTTCATTGGTGTCGGCAGAAATTTAAAGGAGGCGGAAGCTCTGTGGAGGTTCCGGTGTGCACCTGCGTCCGAAAGAGATCTGTTGAGAGAATAACACAGCCGTGCCTGGCTTTTGGCGAGGCCGGGTCTGGCAGGGAGGAGGGGGGCTGGAGCGGCACATCTGCAGGGGGAGGCACTTGGGCTCTGGGTTGGGACTGGCTGTGTGGGATATTGTTTTATTTTGTTATTTGAGTGGCAACCAGTATATCAAATTGTCACACACAAAAATGAATAATTTGCAATAAACACTTTCTAATTTTAACAGCCAAAACCACAGATTTTAGTGTTTTTAAAATCAGAGAATTTTGGGGGGGTGTGTGTTAAACAATTTCCATTTTTTGGCAGAGAAAAAGAGGAACCCTGGTTATTATTTTTGTTATTCCTTGGTCCCATTTTGGAGGGAAAACCTGGGAGGGGAGGAGGGAGCAGACACCATGGAGCCAGGAGACATGACTGACATCTCCGCTGGTGAATGGGCATTGCAACCACATTCCAGACGGTGGCATGGCCCTTTTGGGTGCTTTCAGACATTAGCAGCACCCTAAGCAGCCCATTTTCATCTCCTGCTTCAGCTCTTAGCAGCTGGGCATCCTCTTCTCTTCCCCAGTATCCAAAGTCTGGTAGCAGCAGCAGCACTGCATGGGGGTGGGCTCCCGCTATAGCCCTTTGGTGGAAGATCAGGGGAGTGAGGAGGAGGTGGACACCCCTGCTGTTCCTGCTGTGGAGGACACCACCGCTATTCCTGCTGAAGCCCCTAAATGTCTTCCTCCTGAGGCCCCCTCGGGGACAAAGTCCCCAGTCCCCAGCAGCTGCAGGAAGGTGGGAGGGGAGGTCGACTATGTGGGCTTGAGGCGGGGGGGGGGGGGTCATGCAGGAGGGTGGAGCGCAAGTATTGTGGGACGTGCATCAGCCGGGGCAAGCAACCGGGGCACTTCACCAACCGTGGGATGAACTCCCACCTGAACATCCACCACTGAGCTATGCTGCTGCAAGAGCAGGCAGGCACAGTGGACAGACCTTCCTCCTCCACTCAAGGGAAGAAGAGGGACCAGGCAGAGCAGGCCCCATCTCAACCCCCCACCCTCATGTGCAGTAGCAACAGCACTGGCAGGCCACTATGGAGGAGCTGGGGTGGGGCAGGTGCCAGTGTGCCAGGGAGGGTGTCATCCAGCAGCAATGCAGATCACCAGGTGGGTGGGTGAGATGATTGCACTGGATGACCAGGCCTTCACCATCATGGAGCATGCGGGGCTTCTGCAGACTGATGGCAGTTCGGGTGTCCCGTTACCAGATACCCTCATGCACCACCTTCAGCAGGTGGGTGCAGGCAGCACCCTCGGGTGATGGGGCAGCTGGGCCTGTTGTGCATTTTACAACTGACATCTGGAGCAGCAGAAATGCACAACATGGCTACCTGGCCCTGACCGGGCACTGGTGGCAGGTGTGGGTGGCTAGAGGAGGATCCATAGGTGGCAGCATCAAGAGGGCAGGGTAAATCTGGGCCCTGCTTCATGCCCAGGTCATGGACCAGAGCTGCACTGCCAAGAATATTCTTGAAGCCTTGGGGGAGGGGGAGGCGGCTAACGGCAGGAGCACCATTCACCAGAAGGTTAGTGGTGACAGACAATGGGGTGAATATGCAGAAAACAGTGTGGGATGGTGGGTTTGGGGGCATCTCCTGTGATGTCCACATGCTTCACCTGGTGGTGAGGGATGCCCTGGGCCTGTTGGATAAGGGCTCTGGTGGACCCCTTCCCTTGCTGATTGAAAAGGGCAGGAAGGTCATGGGCTACTTCAACAAGAGGGTGAAGAGCAGTCAGGTGGAGCTGGGGGTGCAGGATCACTGCCTCAGGCAGGATGTGAGCATGAGGTGGAACTCCACATACCTCATGCTGTAGCAGCGCATCCTGCATGGGGTATCCCTTGTGGACAAGATCAAGATGGCGCCGCGTCACCACTAGGGTGGGAAGACTGGGTTATGATGGCCCAGGTCGTGCACATCCTTAAGCCCTTTAAGGATGTGATGGAGACTCAGAGTGTCAATGGCCACACTGAGCCAGATCATCTCCCTGGTCCAGATTCATGGCAGGAAATTGGCAGGCTTTCTGATGGACCAGGATCCGGGCTGGAGGAGCGGTGCCTCATACCAGAGGTGGTGGCCCTGGTATAAAGGCTGCAGGAGGGGACGATGACGTGCTTTGACTCACCGGTTGAGAGAGAGGAATACATTCTCGCCACCATGCTGGACCCCTTGGTGAAGGTATCCTATGCGCTGGTGGAGAAGGTGAGGAGGGCAGAGAGGGCTGTACAGCAGGAACAGGGCCCTGGAGGAGGGAGGAAGCAGCAGGGGGGGGATGAGCTAGCAGCAGGGCCAGCAGCAGCTCTTTGGCCACCCCCACTGGAGCACACCAGGGCAGGCACTATCGCCACAGGCCATTGGAGAGGAGGTTGGTAGCGGCAGCAGCAGCAGCCACATCCACAAGGAGCCTGTCACTGTGGAGAGGGCAGTGGCCAAGTCTCTGGAGGAGCCTGTTGCAGTACTGGGCACAGAAGAGCCGGGTATGGCAGGGCCTGGCCAAGGTGGCCCAGGAACTCATCTCCTGCTCACCAACCAGCGTGTCCAGAAAATGGGTGTTTTCTCAGGTGGGGGATATTGTCATTCATTCCCCACCATTCGAGGCTGGGTGCTAAGTTGATAGAGCAGTTGCTGTTCCTAAAGGTCAATCTGCCACTGCTGGGATTCCCCGAGCTGCCCTTTGTGTTGGAGTGAAGGGTCACGCTGCCAACTCCAGGGGCAGCCTTGCTGCTTCTCCTTCCAACTGGGTCTTTCATGCCACCCTCCCCTTCTACCAAAATGCTGCTGCCCCTGCCCCCTTTCTCCCCTCCGTCCAGGACAGTCTCTGCGTGCTGAAGATGCCCTGCCAGTCTGCGGGGTTTCAATGCTGCCCCCCAGAGGTCATCTGTGTAAGGATACTGTGACTTTAAGAGGGTGGAACTAAAATGTATCCAGTACCCTTCCATACTAAGAAAGATAGTGAGTTTGGTGGAGACACCTAAGGCCACTTTTAATCGAGGCGCTTGGAAGCGTCTCTGGAGCCCCGCATTCAGAGGAAAGCCGTGCAGGGCGTTTTTACACGCTCCCTGCGCTACCGGAAGTGACGTGCCACCCATTCTCGGCAGCGGCTGGAGACGCAGGGCTTTGAAGAGGTGTGTTCTGAAAGCCTCACTTTACAGGCTTTCAGAACGCGCCTCTTCAAAGCCCCGCGACTCCAGCCGTTGCCAAGAACGGGCGTCACGTCACTTCCAGTAGCGCAGGGGACGTGTAAACACTCCCCGTGCAGCTTTCTTCTTGAATGCAGGGCTCTGGAGGTACTTGCTGCGCCTGCTAGAGAGCAGCAGGGTTTTTGTCTGTATCATAACTGAGTTGCAAGTAAAGTGTTATTTCTTCATCTAAATCCTTCTGTGATTATTTCTTAGACCGCTTTTAGTTGAGCCGCAGCTCTACTTCCTGGCGTGAAGGAAGCGCTTCCTGAAAAGTCGCATGGAGCTGGCCGTCACAGGAATTGCGGCTCGCGCAGTCTCTTTGAAGCAGAGGCTTTCCAAATACAGCTTCACAGAGACCGTGCAAGCCGCGATTCCTATGGTGGCCGGCTACTTCCGCTGAGTCTAAACACACACCCCGTGGCTTTTCAGGAAGCGCGTCCTTCAAGCCGGTAAGTAGAGCCGCTCATCTAAAAGCAGTCTTAGAAAGACTAGGCCATTTTCAGACGAGCGCGGCGGCGCCCGCGCTTGTTTCTTTAAAAAGCCGGCAGCCCGTTCTACACGAGACGCTGCCGCCGAATACGCGCATGCGCG